>JAXCHB010000325.1:9982500-10132226 GCA_036926305.1 Uropetala carovei
GGAAGAGGAAGAGAGAAAAGAGAATAGAGGGTGGGAAAATCGGAAGTAGAAGAATAGAAAAGAGACGGTAGGAATAAAAGAGGGATATAAATAGATGTATAGTCAGATGAACGTCTTTAATTAGGAGCGACAAAGTCCCGTCTAATATTTAACCTTTCTTCATACAATATAATTAAGTTTTGATATTTAAATATCCAAATCATACAGACAAAAAGGAAAATATTATTATTTGTATCTTTAACTTTCGAATATATTCCTGGTACACAGTAAAGAAAAAGCCAGATGACTATATAAATGTTAAGAGACGAAGGGAGATAGAAGAGGAAGAGAGGTAAAGACGAAGAGGAAGAAACTGAGGGAAAGGCCGAAAGGAGAGAAAGTGAGAGGGAAGGAGGAGGGAGAATGAGAACCAGTATGGTAAATGGTGTTAGGCAAATGGTGGTCATGTGGAAGGAAGTAAAAGGAATTTCGGATTTCGACAAAAATTTTACGCAAATATGAGACTGAGTACGTGAGACCGTGTGTGTGTGAGTGTAGAGGAAGAGTTTCGCTGAGGGATTTAGGCTGAATTGGGAGAGATTCATTTGGGCGTCGATTCCCGATCTCGTTAGTCGTCTAGGAATTCACGGTAAACACGGAAAAGAGATGTCCCGTCACGTTCGCTTCACGGAGGCAGGCACTTTTAAGAGAGATGCGCTCTAAATCCTGCTTTCTGAACGCTTCGAATGATTTTATGCATTTAGATCAATACAACTCGAGTAGGTACCTCGAAGCGAACCTTCCTGATTAAGATGCATTTTAGGTAATTTCCTTATATTCGGAGTTTCATTTAACTAGACTGTGAAATTCAGTTAAAAGCACTATAAAACGGACATGTACTGAAACCGAAAATTTCAAACTGGTGCTGAATAAGAAATGAAAATATTTAAATCAAGATAACGTGAAGTCGAAAAAATAAGACTTTGGAACATTTTGAGTAAAATTCACTTATTTCATCTTAAGATTCATCAGTGGCGCTGACCAAATCTTACTCAGCTCCAGAAATGCCAAGCTACGTTATATTTCCCGAACCCTAATTTTTCAGTAAAATAAATCATCGCCGTTTAATTCATATTAGCGCACTAGAAAGAAAAGTGTTAAATAATTTCCCTTCCAAAGTTGATAATAAAAAATAAAAAATATTTTTTTAATAGATAGACTAAGGTAAGTGACGAATTTCTTCATAGACAGTGTTAACAGTATTATCTCAGAGAATTGTCTTAAATGACATAAGCACGAGAAACTAACACCTTTTGATCTTGAACGTGAGCTTGATGCGGCTCAGAAAGTCAAATAAACTTAAACCAATAGATGTCGCAATATAAGATAAACTTGTATAAAATGTACTTTGTCTTGCATCTCACAATGGTCTTAGAGATCAGTCATTTGTAATTGATTACAGAATATAACTGTTTAGAGAAATGAAAATTCTTCGTTGCGTCGATATAATTTGTATTTCGCTTTTAAAAAGTATTTTCATAGACAGCTAAAAGGAATAATCAATCGCACAAAAAACAACCATCTCTTGAAGGAGATAAACACAATAGTGATATTTGCACCTAAAGGAGATCTCAAGACCATGCCAACACTGTAGCTTTGTTTAACTTGCTGTGCAATTACTTCAGTCATAAAGCAAATTGTTCTAGCCAGAGGGACGGAAAGATTATCGTATCTTACTTTAATGAAACGGCATATATGTGACAATGGCATTTCACCATTTATTAGCCGTCTCAATTGCTTAAAACATCTCATAAATTGTCCTAATGACCGCAAATACCCGGTAGAATCCATAAAAATAACACACTAGTCATCCGAAAGCAAGGCAAAATCGCAAAAGCAAGTAGGGAAAAAAAGACGTCTCTCAAGGGACTTCAAGACACCTTTTGATTTAATTTAATCAAACCTGGAAAAAATTTCTAAATCCAGACTAAACGAACGAAAATACATTTCCCGGATAATGTTTCAACTAGCACGGTTGGCCCATGCCTTCCCCCTCCCACTTAACTCTCTCCTCTCCAAAAAAAAAAACACTCCAATCTCCACCCGATCTCCCCCGAGACACAGAGGCGCGTCAATGATGTCGAAAAATACACCCACTCATCCGACGGCCGAACCATCGAATTCGATACTCACACGTCCCTAACAAAAGAAACAGGGGCGGAGGAAGGAGAGATTGAACTCGGATGGAGTAAAAAAAAGAGAGAAAAGACCTAAATCCGAATCAGGACTCGTCAGTGTCGTTCACTTTTCAGACGAAGAGCTATCCTTCTATCTCTAGTCTAGCAATTCGATATCCAGCCCTCGGGACCAATGAGGAATCTCCGAGGGATAAAATAAAAGACATTGGGAGAGGATTCCTAGCCTCCTTCTCCTCACTTCTATTTCTCTTTCTACAAATTCCCTCTCTTCCTTTCGTTCGCTACCACCATCACGTGACGCGTCGCACACAAACACGTGTTATTCACGTCACACATCACTGACATAGTCTTCGTTTTATTTCTCCGTACGTTCTTTTTTAGTCATCGCTGCATGTATCGCGGTGACACGTCACGCCCCGTTTCCCTCAGGGTCGCACAGGACACCTCAAACCATTGGATTCCCATTATTTTATTTTTTTTACGACTGAAAACCTTAACCGCGACGTAGACTGCAAAACTCGGCATTTCTGATTGGATATGCGGAGTGTTCTTTCGGGAGGAAATCTCTCGTTTATAATGTTAAGCTGACGTAGGAGAATTCGTCGAAGTGAATCCTTAGGGGACGGTGTCAGACGGCGTAGCCATCGTAGGGGAAAGGAATATCGCCACGGCTATGTCTAGGGTTGCATCCGAGAATGGAGAATGTCCGAGGTGGAGGAAAAAAATAACTGCGAAGGGGAATCTCCCGGGAATGGTCGGCGGGCGAGATTTCCGAAGGCGTCGAATAGGAAGATTTGAGAGGTCTGAAAATCGATACCGTTGACCGCGGGTCTCTATTCGACAGATAGATATGGACAGCGGCTGGAAAACAAATTTGTTTAATATTCGTTATGAAAAAAAAAAAACAAAATTATATGCCAATGCTTCATATTTTATTAGGCGGGAATTTATTTCGGAGATAAAAAGAAGAAAAATAAGAACTCTCTAAAATGCTTTAAAGTTATAAACATCCTTTAAGTATTATGAAAACAATTTATCCGAGTAGACAGCTTTTACGATTAAATAAAGCATACGAGAGCTATTTACACGAGATTAAAGAATTATTTGCTGACCTGGTGTGGATATAAATATATTTTAGAAGGTAAATATTTATTATTTTCCCCAAAAATCTTCAAAAAATAATTATTGAATGATTTTAAATGAACTCGAAACTACATAATAAAATTATTAACAATAAAACGAAAAAGGATTCAATTGCGAATTTCCGATTTTCTCTAACGAATCCTTGACGGTAAAAATATCAAATATTCGACTGACTAAAACTAACAAACTAAAATTTCCCTTTATTTGTATTTATCCTTTAAATGAAAGCTATCGTGTTTTTGTCGGATAAACACACACTCAAACTCTTTACACGCCGTGAAACCCTTTCTTAAAAACAGGTTTTATCTGCCCAAATCCTTCAAAACCATTTCTTTCTTTACACTTGACATCAAATCAAACATTTCTCAAATCAACCAAACACTCTCTCTCTCTCTTTCTCCCTCCCTCGGTCCTTTCCTTTCTTCCTTCGACACAGCCCTCTCTCCCCCTCCTGTTCCTCCAAAACCCCTCTTTCCACCTTCCTCCCTACACCCCCCTTCATCCTATAAGACTCTTTCCCAACAAAACTTCCTAATACACCGCGACCCCTAACTGTTTACTCAGACTGACTCTCCTCCGCCTCCCTCCCTCCCTCTCCCTCTCTTGTCTTTTTTCTCCTCCTCTTCTCTCTGCCTCACTTTATCGCTCCCTTTTCTCTCTCCGCAGTTCCTTCCTCCACGCCACCGGTCTTTCTCGGAAACCCAAGGCATCGGGCTCCATCAAAACCTCACACCACCCACTTGTCTCCTCTTCTCTCCCCCTTCCCCCTTCCCTCTCTCCCTCCCCCTGCCCTTCCAATCACGCGGCATCTAGTTGATGGGTGCGATAAATGCTCCCTTGTGACGCCACCCTCCACACAACCTCAGAGCTCGTATCACGCCGACGCCCAACTTAAATTCCCTTCAAAACCTTCCTTCCTTCTCCTTCCCAGAACGTCCTCCACTCCTTATTTTTTCTCCTCCTCCCCTTTCCCCGCCACTCAGCTATTCTCCCTTCAACTCCCGACCTTCTCTACCCAACCATCTTCTATCCTGATACGAACCGTCAAGTCTCAGAACTCGTTGCCTGTCTTTGGTTGCTTCTTCTCCGCACCTTCTTCTCCTTGTCTTACGACCTCCTCTGCCTCCTTATACTCAAATATATACATCCGTTCTGCACATCGCCACCCTTCACCTTTTCCCTTCTTCCATTTTTCCTTTTCGTTCCGCCCGTTTCTTCTATTTGTAGTCTCCTTAAAGCTCTGCAATGTCTTTCTTCAACTATTCGATCTTTTATCTTTTCGTTATCGCCTTTAAAATCGTTATCTGTTACCGACGAACTCGTTTCGTCCGTGAAATACTATTACAAATCCTCGTTTATCTTAAATTTCTTCTCTCGGTCAGTCACCTAACTATCTTTAAGTACGGTTCTCTTTTTTGCACTCTTCTCCGCAGAGCATTAGTTTTTAATCGTTTTAGCGCGACGGGTATATCGGGAACGACGTAATACGGATGAAAAATAATATCGACTCGAGAAAATTTTAAGTGCGAGTGTAGCCAAACTTTGGGGAAGTTTAATTTTCCAATTTCAATTTTCTAGCGAAAGGCGCTAAGCATATTCGAACCCGAAAGTCAAATATCTGTCGGAAATGTAATTTTAGACGATTTTTTCTTACTCCTCTTCCGAGACGAAACTATCATTTTTCGCGAAGATTTCCAAAAATAAAACGAGAGAGGATATGCATTCATGTTTTATCGAGCACCTTCGCCGAAAAATTTTCCCTCCTGTCCTTCCCAATTTCCTGCCTCGCATTAACGGGATCTCTCCGCCCACATAAAACTCCCCGTTTTAATTGAGAAGTCACACGAAGTGAAGCGCGCTTCATTCCGAACGCTGAGCTTTCCATCCATAAATTAATCGCATTGTCCCTTATATGGAAACGATTACGATGAATCACCGATGCATTCCTACGACAATTTACGTTTGCCAATTATTCTGGATGTTTTTCTCAAACAATTAAAAAGCTAAATTCCGCTTGATTTTCGCTAGGGATTGAAAACAAATTTCCCAAAATCATCCAGGTAATAATGCGAGGCTAATCACTTAGAATACGATAAAATGCTTTCACGTCAGGTAGCGCAGTGATATATTTATCATTATAAAAACCTTTGTTCTTTCTGTCGCGGTGAGAACATTCATGTCGTTAAGGGCAACCTTAGTGCTGCTATATTAATTCGATCATGTAAATTAATTGAATTTAGATGTAGGAATGCATTATGTGTTTACCTGAACATGTAGCATAGAATGTTATTTGTTGGGTGGTACAGAGTAACGCTGTCGTTGTGAGAGTATTTGTGCGTTCTCCGTACGCTGGTAAACTGTATAGTCATTAACGTAAGTCGTAACGAGAAAAAATAGTTGACGTATTGGCATCGGAATTAAAAAGATATATTTTAAAACTCTTAACTAAGATAATTAATTTGTCGATATTTGATACTTAAGTACTTATTCTCGAATTCATAATAATAACGAAGAACGTTTTCTGAATAATTAAGAGTATCCTATCCCAGCTTATCTAAGCTTAATGATTACCTTGATTTTCAAAGAATCACAGCCAAGCATCATGGACTTACCTAGAAGAAAAAGACAAAAAGTATTAATTTCATTACATTTACCTTAAAAGAACAAGTTATTATTATATGTATTTGTACTTAAAGCCAACTAACATACGCAATTCTAATATTATATTCTAAGGACAACAAGCTACGAGAATGGAGAGAAAAATTCAGAAAATTTTACATAGAAATAATTTGAGACGCCTTTAGAAATTTACACAATTATTGTATTTCACGAAAACATAATTTTCGCTTCGGCAACACGTATCTCGGCTACTTATGCAACCAGCAAAACCTACCCGTGTTGCAAGTTGCCTAATTTTAAGGCGCCACACCACGTAATAGAAAATAAGAATTCAATGGAATTTATAATTCAACATTAACATCATTAAAAACATCGCAATCGTTGAAAACATGACCAGTAATCAACTGATCAGAAATTGAGAACATGCCCAAGTGAACGAAATGATTCCCTTACGTAGTAAATCATAATTGTAACGAGAGATTACCATCGAGCCTGGTTAAAGTAGGACGGTTATATCGATAACAGAAACCCATTTGTTGGCAAAGAGCGCGAAAATCGATGCAAGAGCATAAAAAAACAGGATAACGAGTCTGGTACTGGCGTAGGAAAGTAGCGGGAGAGAGTTTCGGACAAAGGGAGCGTCGTGGAGGACGGCAGTATGTCTAGAGAGAAGCAGCGGAGCAGACAAGAGGAAGAGCATAAGGAGCGAAATAAAAGGAGAGAGAGAATGGGAGAGAGAGGGGGAGGAATGTTTAAAGATTCCGGCTCGATTTTTACGTCTTCCACTCCATCATAATTTTCGATATGTTCGATTTTCGATAGCTCCTGAAGGCGACGCGATGAGGGCCCTCCACAAAAAAGGAGAGAGCCTTAGTGGAGGAAGGAAGGAAAAAGCCTTGGCGGAAACAAGTGAAGGAGGAAATGGAAAGCTGCCCTCGACAACAACGCTCTCCTCCATCAACGGCGGAGGGTGGAAGCGCAGGGGAGTAAGCGAATGTCTTTTTTTTTCTTTCATCCGTGAGTGTATTTTTCGTGCAATGTGGGTGAAAGAGGTGAATGACGGAAAAGAAAAAAAACGTACGATAGGAGAGGTAAGAAGTCGTGCGGGAAAGGTTCGACGTAAGAAAAGAAACGTAAAAAAAATCATCAAAAAAGATACGACGGGGGAAAAAACGTAAGGGACGTTGGAAGACACCGATACAGCCTATCGAAAAATCGTATGATCGGATCCAAATATTTACCCCACTGTTACGAAGATTATCCTACTCTAAAAAATTAAGTCCATTCGCGAAGAAGCGGATTGTTTATTTTATTGGCTACCAATTTAGACGAAATAGTTTCTTCTTGCCTAAAGTTAGAGATTTCATTTCATTCGAAGGAGTTCAGCTGTGGTTATAAGGATTCAAAACAGTTTAATGTTTTCAAATTATCTGTAGGCTCTAATCAGACCCTTATGTAGTTTATGTTGCTGAAGAGGTAAAATAGTGTTTTAATTTGAAATATATGTTTTTTTACAAACGTCTCTAATATGTAGGAGATTGAGAAATGCTTTAATTACCTATTAAGAGAAAATGAAGAAAAAAGCCGGGTTAGATTCCCGTAAGATATCACGTAAAATAGCGACGTGCAGGTTTTCAACCATTTGCACATTAAAATTCTAAAATATCTTCGTATTAGAACAGTTTTAAGAAAGAATGAATACAAATGTTATTATACTTATCGGTCGAATTTTTCCGACAATTCGAAATCGCTCAAATTTATCATTACATATTTAGGAAGACATTTGCCTTTTAACCGATTGCTGCTTTGGCAACCATGTTTTTGTCCAAACTTGAGTTCCATTGTTGTCATAATCCTAATATACGTACAAAACAGTACATTATGATTTAACTCGAGAACGTTTTAATTCATGTCCCGTCATTCTTTATGGGTAATTACTACAGTTATTATAATATGTCGTACTGCCACGCTGAGAACATTTTTCGTCATTAAGGTCAACCGTATTGTTGCAATCTTCATGGGATTATGTATACTAAATTGGATTTTGATGTGGAAGAGCATTACGACATTTAATCGAAATAAATAACGTAAAATAAATAATATTATTGATATATATTTCCCGATATTCGATAAGTGTTACTATCATCCAATGGGATATTTATTTATGTTGTAATTTTGAATCAACGCTTAGCTAAGGCATGCGTCTTTAAGAGTTTTTATTTCAAATTAATACTCCATTAGTGCCTAACCGTCATTTTTGAAGGGAAATTCAACTAGTCATATATACAATCACATGAATAGTAGAGTCATAACTTGTAAAGATATATTTTTCCATAAAATTGATTTGAAAAAAATCAAAAATATTTCTTTGTTAGGATAACCTAGATATCTTTGATTTTAAAGCCATTGTTTCAGATTAAGGCTTCCTCCTCAATGTTAAGGAAAATTGCGCTAATATTGTGATTAGTTAAAAATTATGATATTTTCCTATGAAAAATTGTATTCTTATACATTGTTAGCGAAGTTAAAATTAACGAAGATAAGTTTCGATAGTGAAATTTCCCCTAGAACGAAAGTTAAATTCTGAATCACTTTTTAAAAGCTGATTAATCTTGGGATAGAAACATATGATGAAACATAAAAAAGAAAATAATTATATAGCTAAAGCAGGCAGGTTACTATCTCAATAAAAACACCGTCTGGAATTATATCGCCGAAAACAGGAAAAGAAGAGAAACGAAAAAAAAATGTACCCGAACGAAACGTCGGAATAACGAAACTTTTCATTTTTTTCACATTTGCTATACGGAACAGGCATTTACGGACACAAAATATAAGGTGTTATAACTCATCCTTGAGAGATAAAAGCAAAACGGAATAAGCATAAGTTTTCCGAGAAAAAAAAGTAGACGGAAAAGGCTGACGTATTTTTTTCTAGGAGATGGGAAATATATATATATCGGAGGAATAACCTTTTGCATCACATGACCGCTCGGGCTGGATATGTCTAAAAACTACGTGTATCGATCGAGAAAAATAAAACATAACGACCTATAAAGCAGGTTTTCTGTCGACAAAGTGAGCTGAGGGAGAGGAGAGGGAGAGGAAGGAAAAGCGGAAGAACGGAAGAGGAGGCAGAATAAATACGAAGTTTAAAGGAATCGGAAAATGGAAGATGGAGAGAGAGAGAGGAAAAATGGAGAGAGAGTGAAATAGGGGTGGGGGAGAGAAAGAGAAGGAAGCATGTTCTTCCCTCAGGGATGTAGAGGAAGGAGGTACAAAAAGGTACTTTTGGGCAGGTGGACGAGTATATGAGTGTAGCCTCAGGGCTTGAAATATATTGAGGCGTTGGAATGTGCGATTTAGAGAGGAGGAAAGAGAGCGAGAGAGAGGTGAGCTCGATTGGAAGGGAGAATATATGGGAAAAGAGAGAGAGAGAGAAGTGAGGATGCGAAAAGGGAAATGGAGATAAACCGAGCGGCGGGGAAATGCGAGATAAAGGCAAAGGAAGTGTGAAAGAAGGATAAAGGCGGCGAGCGAACGTTTGCGTAGTGGAAATATAGATTAGATTACATTTCCTCAATTAGGCGTTTTCGCCACTCGAATTTTTTTCACGCCTCAAAAAAGATCCCGTTTCACTTGAGGAATTAAGTGTTTGTGATTCCGAGATGTGGATTAAAGATGTGTATATTGGCAAGGCGAAAATGAAAGGCAAATAAATGAAAGGCTGATGGCTAACTAGGAGAAAAAGCGATAAATTTAAAATATTCTGCAGGATCTTATATGCCAGTGTGACATTTAAATATGATTGCGTCGCGATCAATTTATAATCAGTCGTAGGACATAAAACGTTCTGGACCACCTTGACATTTAATAATGTTTGTTCGTGTACATATTTGAGTTACATATTCATATCCTAAACGGAATTTAAATAAACAAAAATTCGGTTTCCTGTTTCATTTCAATAAGCTAAAAACGTCCGAAAAAATTTAAATACGAGAAATGATCCACACTTTCACAACTGGCACACTCCACTTTAAATGAACAGGAATCCATCTGATAAGTGCGTAATAAAATGTTTGAAAATTTTCTCTCTAATACTTCAAACAATGAAGGCAGATGGCAGAACTAGAACAGTTTTCAATGGAATCATAGAAACGCGTATGTTAGGCCGCTTTAAATTCGCGAGCATACATACATTCCCTTCCGCTCATAAAACAAGAAGCTTCGTGGAATCACCAAAATAAAACATTATTACGTCGACGACATTACTATGATTGGCATACGATTCAATCCGACACGTCCACAGGATCACCCTCATGTCAGACACGCGATCGTCGCTACCTCACTCCTCTCTCTCTCTCTACATCTCTCCTTCAACCTCCACTCTAGTCTCAATTTGCACCTCAGCCATCCTACAACCCATCCCTTGCAGTTCTAGTCTTACGTAATTAAGAGTTGATCCGGCAGAAACAATATTTGCCCGATGTGTGTCTCCACCGCGTGATCTCCTTCCCTCTCCCTTCCCCCACTCCTCGCGCTCCGAAGACCGTCATTTCTTCCTCCCCTCTCCCAACTCCCTCCTATTCTCTCTCTCCCCCTCCTCCTTCTGCGATCCATACCACCAGCCCTTGGGGGAGGGAGGGAGGGGGGAGACGGGTTGAGTACACACACACAGTCAGCAAGAGGAAGGAGAGAGGGAGGAAACGGGAGAGATCCCTTTGCCAAATATACTTGGAATCCACGCGCATCGCTCTTTCCCTCCCCCCCCCTCCCTTCCCTTCTCCTCCCCCCCCCCGTCACCTTCCCCCGCTCCCTGAATTTTCCTTCTCGTGTTTCGTGGGATACAAAGAAATGCCTCTTTCTCTCTCTCTCTCTCTCCCTCCCACTCCCTACAGAAAAATAAGAGAACCGTATTTCGTTTCATTGTACTACGCCTGTGACCATAATAATTTCGAAATTGATATTTTGAGTGACTCGAGCGTGTTTATCTTTTGGTCTGAATTGGAAAAAAACGAATTTATTCTTTTGCTTGAGACTTTCTGGATAAATAAGAGCGACTCGAATAACTGTGTAGGTATAAGTATCTGCACAAAGTTTGCTTGTTCAAAATAATCAGCAAAAACATTTTATATATATAAATACGCATTTATATAAGGACCGCATCGATTGCAGTTGGGAGATATTATTTTATGAATTAATATTTTCATGGCGAATCCAGAATCTGCAGCACATATTTTCCGCGAATAACTTTTTTTTTTTTACACTTTCGGATTTTTTTTCCAACGCGTACGTCCATTTAAAAGTTTTAGCGCAAGCATGGCACAGGACATAAAATCAAAATCTGAAATGTTAACTTCATTTATTAACGTAGATGTCGTTGTCTTAGGAAAGAGTTAACATTTGCATGAATGGAAAGTGGAAGCTTTGTCGAGGCGAGTCGACATATGTAACGCGAAGTGTCTTCGCTGCGGGGTGTAAAATTGCGTCCGCCCTCGAAATGAAGTGATTTTTCTGTTGAACATGGCGACACCATGTCGCTCCCACTGTAACTTTTCACACGCCACTAATGTCCTACACTTTCAACTGTCGCTCGTGAGTTATGACGTTTACTTACTCCAAAAAAAGCGACGTTTACAGAATAAAAGAGGGAGACGCGCGGTTTTTGCGACGATTTTCATGTTTGCCATCAAAATTTAAAAATCTACGACTGTTTCGTCTAACAATAAGGCATTTTTAGAACGTGCTGGGTTAAAATAAACGTTTTTGGCGTTTCAGAAATAAATGTGGGTTTCACCCCTTTCAGTTTATTTAAGCAAATTACAGAAATATCACGAATTTTCACGTACTTTCGAATAAACAAGCACACATTTTATAATCATTTAAAATAACGTCGGAGCATAAATATTCCTACAAAATATCGAATAACATAAATCTCCCCTCTGAATAACACGTCCCTTTATTTTTGGCGTGCAATAAAAGGGTATCATTGTCATTCCTATGAATACATTTTTCCCGCATGACATAAATAATTTTTAATTCCGATTTATTTTTTCGCAAGAATCGCTGTCATGGTCTCTCGCCGCAGCAAGAATTAAATTGAAACCATAACCGTTCGACTGTGCAGAGAGAGAGAGAGGAAAAGAGGGCGAGCATCAAAGGGAAGGAAAATCCCATTCCCCCATATTTCCATGCATGTTTCATTGATTCCCCTCCATCGAACATTCTTCCCTCATTTTTTTTTCTTCGTCTTCCGTTTTATCCCCGGTCGCCGCCCACCACATCTGCCCTTCAAAACAAAAGAGGGTTATGATCGCACGCATTAATCCAGTAGGAGTAGCGACCGGGTCACCTTTCTCTATCCTATCCTCTTTCCTCGTTTCTCCTCCTTATCGCCAAGCAACCCCGATTCCTCTTTATAACATCCTCTCTTTATTTAGACCTCACATTTTCTGACCTGCTCTTTTCCATTTTCGTCTTTACCTATTACGTTTTTTTATATTTTACGGTTTTTTTCCTCTCATGTTGTTCATTTTTATATCCTGCTTTCTTTCTCTCCCTACTCCTTTTAATTATCTTCCAATTATTATCTTCATTTCCCCCCTCTCTGTCAATCCCTTTCGCTCTTCAATGCACGTATATTTTTTCTGAATAGTTCTTCTATCGTTGCGTTAATGCCTGCTCTCTTGTTTCGCAGATTCTTCCAAAGAACTCCACTTTGAACTTCGCTTTTCTAACTTGCCAACCCCGGCCCTATTCATCCGATTCTCACTTTATCTATCTCATCTTCCATTCTTTGTATAATAATCAATTCCCCAATCCCTTGATCTACCCCCCCCCACCCCCCCCCCCTCCCCCATAATATAGTGTATTTGCTCGCATGAGTATTGCCTATGCAATAGCCCGGAGGCTGCGGGAAAGAGGGTTTAGATGGAAAGAGGGTGTGGTATGAGGGGTAATGGGAATAGGAGGGAGTTAAAGGGAGAAGGAAAGAAGGGTGGGAACGTGGTGGGATAAAGCAAACCGCTAAGGTATGTACGCCATGCATGAATGTATGTGTTCGCTTTCGAAAGGATACCAAGGATTGCAGTTAATGGGAGTTAAAAGAGATGGAGAAAGAGAACCATTATCACCTTTTTGATTAGGTCTTTCCTTTCGAATTCCTCGATTTCGAGACTTTGCATATATCAACCATCAAGTATGCATTAAACGATCCTCAATTTTCATATTATTCAATAAAAATGTTACTTTAAAACAGGGGTTTCATTTTTCCCCTTTTTCTTAAAATTCAAACCGGAAGAATATATTTGTTATTGCCAATTATGCATAATTTCCTCATCTTAGCTTTTCAAAGTTTTTAACCAAAATGAAATTTCCACAAACAAACGAGAAAGCTTCGCCTTTTTACCTTAACAGTCAAGAACTACGAGTCGTAGCGGACAGAACAAGTGGAAAAATACGTCGGAATAAGGAATAACTGTAACAGGTGGGGCATAAAATGTCCATTTTTGTCAGAATAATTACGTCATTATGAAATAGAAAGTTATACACGCACTCCATCGTTTGCGGCTTTATCTCTCGAAATGTTTTACCTAGGAAAGGATTTTATTCCCCGGCTACACAGGTTGTCTTTGCTTATAAAAGTCGCAAAAGTTTCATGAAACAATTTCGTTTTCAGTGGGGTATTTATTAGGAGAATATGTGCCTGGATTAATGAGTGAGAAAAAAGTAGAACGCGGAAATAGCAGAAAAAACTGTATTTATTAAAAAGAATTTGTGAAAAATATCAAACATAAAAGCAAAACTCAAAATTAATTAGTTGATAAAACAACAACAAGCCTTTTCAGTTTCGCGAAATTTCAAATGTGTACATAAGTGGATAATCAAAGGCTCCGTTTTAAAGAAAACTCGCCGTTAAATAAAATGTAATAATCCATAGCAAAATTAAAGTTATATTTCGTATTACGTGTTAATGCTAGAATTAACTTTTAAACGAACTGATTCACATTTTCTGCTCGGTAAATGTTGTTTCAACTTAAAGAAGGACATTTTAAAAAATACGTATTATGACGATTTGTTTAAGAGATATATTCCATTATATGATTAGAACGTATTGCGATGTTTAATCAACAAATTCACTGGCATGAAAGAACAATCAATATCAAAATAATAATAGCAGAAGTGTATTATTGCTATGCAATGGAAATAAAACATTTCGTTTCGACAATTAGTAGTTTTTATTTAATAAGATATTTTGTTCCAAGTGCCTTTCTTCCACTTCTCGTTAATTTCGCTCTTTCCTCTATTCCTTCCATTTACTTCACAACGGGCTATAATATTATTGACAACCGTAGCCCATTAACATCCTCCACAGATTTATGATTTTTCACATGCTCTAAATATTTTTCCGCAGGAGTTTCCCTTCGATCGGCACAGAATATTAAACTTTTGTTAATTTTTATGTAATACGTCTCTCAATTCCTGTGAATTTCATTCTTTCTGGTAAAACTAATTTTGCTTATCCGTTATAGTGGCCCGTTGATAGGCCGCGCTCTTTTCAGTCCCGCATTCTACCCATTGTCCTTCTCTCATTTCCGAAAGAGGAGAAAGGAGTATTTGTGGTTTGGAGTGGCACGGTTATGAGCATAGGTAGGGAAAATGAGAGGTCGGTAAGGAGAATGGGATGGCGTGACGTGGAGAGAATGTTCGCTCCTCTCCTCGTTGGAACGTCGTATAAAACTCTCTTCCATCTCGTCTAACGATCTGTCTCAACCGTGCCTACGTGATAGTAACGTCATTTTACGCTTATTTTTAGTGGCGAATTTACTCGCTACTATATTTACCTGAAAACGCCATGGCATTTTCACAAAAGGAGATTCCCTTCCTCGTAGTTGTGATTTAATAACCACTACGCAACATATTTCATCGGATTAAATATTTAGTAATGCGAAGGAATTTCTTAATAAAACGCAAGCAGTCATATTCAATAAAAATTAATGCCTTTTTATCCATTTACACTCCGCTAGTAATTTTGTTGATGACTTCTATTGATATCAATGACCAACTAGATTATTTACAAAGTTAAAGGCCGTGTATTAAAGTTTGTTTAGGTAAAGATAGAGATTATACTACAAGCGGGGTTTACGGTCTCAATTCTTTTAAAATTATATACTTTATCATTCTATCCAAAATGAAAAAAAGATCACGATAGATTCAACTCGCAGAGCATTCCTTCTGCTTTTCACAATATTTGTTGAGACGGAAGCGATGTGTCTAACATGCCATGCTTTCTTTTTCTGCCAGGATACATCCCAGACTTTTCAATTCAATTTCAAAATACGGTCAGTTTAATGAGTGGGTTAACGTCGCCTGATGTTTTGACAAAGCAAACTCGACAAAATTGATACGGGATTTGTTTGTTAGAATCCGGACGGCTCCGTTTCGTTTTTTTTTTATTTCATCCAGTAAAAAATAATGGAATATATGTACTTTATTTCGGCTTCATACACCAACGTCAATTTACTGCCAGGTCGCGGAAAGTGGGTCAACCGTGACGGGCTAACTCCTAAAAGTTTCTTCACAAAATACTGAAAAAATACGACGGTCAAAACCCGGACCTTTCGTGTAAAAGTTGAGACTTCATTTGTTCCGGCGCTCCGAACTCCGCAGCGGAGTTGACTTTGCGTCCAACCCGATACGACCCTTAATCGTAACGAATAAAACAAAGTCGAATCGCGTATAAAGATTATCCCGAGTTTGAAATCCTTTTTGTGGAATGCGCGTGGACTAGAAGTGGAGCAAAGATTAGATTGGACAGATATATATATATATATATATATATATATATATCTCGATGTGATAGCGCCATTTCGGTCTCTCGCGATTTCTTTTATCCAAAGTCGGTCGTCTGACTACGATCGGCCGCTTCGATCGATTCGGGTGTTATTATTTCCCTGCCTGCCGGATGAAAATGTACGAATGAGAGTTGAATTATGGTTCATTTCTTACATAAATACATCAAGGACTGCTGTAAACGCCTTACAGATCAGACCAAGGCGAAAATAGGAGAGTGAAATTAATACAACAAGGTAGTAAGCCAACTTTTAGAAAATTTCCAAAAAATTAATTATTAGACGGTGAAAAAATATGAAAGTCGAATTCCAGTCGTATTTATAATGCTTTGAAACCGTTTCCTAAATCTTTCCAGGCGCAATTTTCAGAAAAATAGATATTTTCAGGAGAAAATCAACGATTAAGAATATTATATCCCGCTTGAAAACATTCAACAGATTTTCGTGAGTGAAGACAGAAAAATAAACTCAGTCGCAATAATATTGACAATCAACTTTTGAAGGCATAGACTAAGAACAAAAACTATAAAGAGGTAAAACGCATAGGCAGCAAATACGGGGGATGTCAAGGGGTTATGGGAGTTGGAGGAAAGCGGCCTCTTAACACTCAAAGTGCAGAAGAGAAGGAATTCCAGGAAGGCCAAATTGAGTTATCTTGTGTTCCGTCTCCTTAAACTGACGTTTAATCGTTCGAGCCATTCGGTGCAATTTCGTGGTAGCGGGAGCTTCAATTAATCTGAGAGAACTTCCTTATCGACTTCTAAATCGAGGCCATTAGTGCCTCAGCGTTGAAAGATTCCATTCGTCTTTTTTTTTTTTTTTTTTTAACGGTCAAATTCGCCGAACATCTTTTCGGAAAAAATCCTCCCCTCTTAATCCCTCCGTTGAATGAAAAAAGACAACCCGAAACTTTTCTCAACAAATTCCAAAATGTTCGTGCGCCAAACCGAACAAATCACGCGGTATTTACCTGGAAAGACGATCGAAAACCTCTTCTCGAGCATTTTTACGAGCGATCAGCGATCGAAGGCTCGTTATAAAATTATTTATATATTAAAAGTCCCGGGATTTTAAAATTGCACAGCGCCCCGTGGTTTATGACATTTTTATGGTAATTGCAGTCGACGGAAAATTTATTTAGCGGGCATATAACGGTGGCCATGGATGTGTGCGTGTATGTGTGTGGTCCCGTTTCGGATTGGCCAGTCTGATTGTTATCTTTAGGATCGATCCCAGGCCGTAAATCGCGCGATGAGCGGCATGAAGGCTTAAGAGACGGAATGGGATCGGAAGAACAGTTGTGAAGTGAGAGAGAGAAAGAGAGAGAGAGAGACGAGTAATTAAGGTTTCAGAGAAAAGAAAGGAGAGGAGACGAGAGCAGTTGGAGAATGAGAGACGAGGATAGAGAGATGAGACCAGAATGTAATGAAGGAAGAGGGTAAGAAAGAATACAACAGTAAGCGAAGGAGAGAAAGGAGAAAGGGAGAAAAGAGAGAGGGGGAGGAGAGAGAGAGATGGAATGAGATGAAGAGATGGAAAGAGAGAGAGAGAGAGAAAAAGGGGAGGGGAGAGCGAAATTGAGACTGTGAGGCGAAGGAAGGGAAGAGAGAGGGGGTGAAAGAGAATAATAGGAAGGGAGAAGAGGAGGGAAGGAAGGAGAAAGAGGAGGGAGAGGGAAGGAGAGAGAGAGAGGAAGGAGAGGGAGAAGAAAGGGGAAAGGAAAGAAATTAGTAGAAAAGTGAGAGAGAGAGAGGAAGGAAGATGAATAGGTAGGGAAAAATGGGTAGAATAATACACTGAGGGGTAAAGAGAGAATGAGAAAAAGAAATGCAGAAATGACCAAAAGGAGGAATGTTAAGGAGAGAGGTAATGTAGGAGAGAGGGTCTAATGAACGTAGGCGGATAGGACGATAGGGATAGGATGCGCTTAGAGGGAAAAAGAATGGGGTCGTCTGAGAAACGCTATGGAGCAATAACACCTATGGATACACCACGAGAAGGATACGCGACGCCGGCTGTATAAGATGCAGTTACCGTGATTGCAGTTGCCATAATACGCGGACTCCATAAAGGTTGAAGCATAGCGAGGAAACGATTTCAGTGCCGACTAAGACCTGCTTCTAAAGCACAGACTGCGGAACTGCAGGAAACGGTGAATCCTTCAGATTTACCCTTTTCAAAAACTTAATTTTACTTTTTTTAACGTCTGAATGTATATTATATTTCCTCTGTCTCATACATGTCTTCCCTAGCCTCCATACTCCAAATACTAGCATATTGTCTAGACCAGTGGTCTTCAACCTTATTTGATTCACCGCCCACTTTTACTATATTTTGCCATTTAAAATAAGTTCACTGCCCACCTTCCGTGTCAACCTAACAATAAAATGTTTGATAAAATAAATAAAATAAATGTTTAAAAATATATCAAATTTAACCATGTTTATTAATCCCAAATCTAATATTTAAATAAACATTTGACAGGCAGTTCAATGCGTACTTTGTGCTTGGTTCCTACAAACCAGGGAATCAATGTCAGGCTTCAAGTCTGTAAGGGTCATTCGAAGATCTCCTTCTGTTACCTGCAAGCTATTTCTCTTTTTGGACAGGAGATTGTTGACTGCACTGAATCCCTTCTCGACTAGATATAAGGTTGGGAAAGCTAACAAGAGCAACGATATTTTCTTCCACAAGCGTTGATACAGAGAGGGCATTTTCTTGTTCTGCCAAAGTTGCACATATCCACCTTCATTGAAATAGGCTTTACACTCCTCATCATGAAGTAATTCTATTATCTTCTCTTGGTATTTAATATCCACATCACACACATTTGTGATGAATGGAGTCACCATCCATGCCTCCATTGTACACTGTCTCATTTGAGGATGTGTGCGCGTATCATTAAACTTTATTATAGAATTGTAGTTTTCAGTGTAAAAATTAGAATAGCATTTGGTGAGTTCTTTAACGCCCACCAAAAATCCTAAAACGCCCACTTGTGGGTGCTATCGCCCACGTTGAAGACCACTGGTCTAGACCCTATTTATCTGTTTTTAAAGCATTAATTCATTCGCATCCTTTTCCAACTCTTATCTATTTTCACACCTACAGCAACATCTTTTTCCATACATTTGTGCTAAAATTTTCTCGATGCCACCTACTGCCGTAAAGTTTAATTTTATCCAGTTAAATTGCTTCGTACTTGCACTTGTTTAAACTTGTAAACTCCTTCTTATTACCCATTAATCTTTCTATTTCAAATAAATATACATATATGTACACACACCCATGTATACATTATACACGTATATACAATATGTATAAACTTATCTCGCGTTATTTCCGCTTAGTCTATTGTTTATTCTTCACTCTAACCCTTTCCTCTCTATACCATAATTCTCCCTCTAACCCCTATTAATTCTCTTCTACTGACCACTATCTCGGCCGCTCTCCACTTGTAAAACCCTCTCCTTCCCTCCTCACACGCTCCTCTCCTTTCCTTTTCTCTCTCTCCCATTCCTCCCTCCCTCCCTCGCCCCCTTCTTCCGCCCCCCTCTTGCTTTACCCTCGCCATGTTTCCCGACTCTATCTTTATCTCCCGCTCGTAATTCCCGTACGAGTCGCAGAATTGTATGGTTAACCCCTCCAAACAACGCAAGAGTCCATACCCCCGAGGCGTCTTTCTCTCCCCCCCTCCCCCCCTCTTCTCCTCCATTCTTCTCTCCCTCTTTCTCTTAGCGCGAGCTCCACCTATCATGTACTCCGTTTTGCGACATGGTCGGGCAAGGACACGTTCATTGTGTCGCCGCCAAATATTACAGAATAAAGAGGAGAGAGGAAGGGAGAAAGCGAGCGAGGGGGGGGGGAAACGGCGTGGGATACTAGCACGAGGGGGATGGGAAACCCTTGGTTTTCCCACTCTCGCTTTTAAGTTTCGGATTCATTTACGTGCGCGGGTGAAAGTGACGTAAATCGGGTTAATTATGTGCTCTCCGGTTTTATGGGGCGGTGGTGGTGGTGGTGGTAGTAGACATTCAAGCAGGAGTGATAAAGCAAAAAGATTTGCTTTTTAGAGCGAGTGGGCAATTATTCGTTTGATTACCGCGAGGCGGCGTTTTTATTTGGATTGTATTTTATCCCGTTTCGACATGTAAAGCCACTGCGTATGTTCTCAAAACCCGGGGTCCTGTTTTCAAATAAATTCTGTAAAGTTAATTTGACCCCGATGATAAACTACTGATGATACGGAATTTACGCAAAACATACAGGTAAGGTAAAACCACAAATATGGAAGCCTCTTCAAATATTAAAAAAATATATATCAAACTACTGGAATTCATGGGTGATAATTTTATTCCACGAATTTCTCCTTAGGGAATTTTAATAATAATAAAACTCATTTATGAGTGTGGAATTCGATATACTTGTCCGGTGATTAACATTTGAAGTACTTCATCTAAAGTGTTATGAATCGAAATCTTTGTTTGGAAGACTTTAATTTTCGTTATCGGTTAAAGTGTTTTTTTTTTAACATTCGGAGAAGTTTCAAAACGCAAAAACTTCATCAACCAATTTCTAGTGCCGTTACGGTAAACATGAATAGAATTACTCTGCACGAAGCGAGAGTTAATATAAAAATGTATAGCTTAAATACTTCAAGAAATGACAAGATTAATCTGCTAAGCAGAATCGTCAACATATTTATTCGAAATTTTGAACTACATATCGGTAAAAATTACGGAGAAAAATATTTCTAATATTCGGGAATTAACAATTTTCAAAGCTTACCGTTGCTTAATTTTTAGAAACAACTCAGAAACAAACGAAACCTGAGAAAAATGCCGGACGCGCTCATGCAAGGGCAGAGAGGCAGAGTGACACCTAACGCAAAGCGACAACATAATCATCACTTCCTTCTTTTTTTTACGTAAAGAAAACGTGCCGGAATCTATCCTCCGACTTAACTATAAGGGAAAGTCGGAAGACCCCAAAACTCGATTTACTTAATCGTTCGCACAGAGAAGGCCCGAAAAAAAAATTAAAACCCTCCTTCGCAGAAAATGACACGACACTGAAACTCGGTAGGAAAAGAAGGTCTCGAAGAAGAGGAAGAAGAATAAAACCTTCCGGGGGGAAATGAATTTTCGCTGGTTGGCGGAACGGCAGGGTTGAAGGGAGGGGAGAGAATAAGGAGGGAGAGGAGAAAAGGGGTGGAGAAGAAGGGGGGGAGGGGAGAGTAGGGGGTAGAGAAAAGGATAGGAAAGAAGGAAACGCCGTGGAAGGGTAGGGAGTTCTCGGGGTAAAGCGGAAAGTGAAGTCTTAGGAGCTGTATCACCCTCGTGATTGAATTAACCTGCTTTAATCGACTATAGTCGTTGTTCCATGGGATGGATGTGAAAGAGGTCGGGGTGGGTAGAAGGAGAGAGAGAGAAAGGAGGAAGGGAACGGGGGCTAATACGCGAATTCGAGGGAGACTCTGGGAAGCGAGAGAGAGAGGGAGAAAGAGAAAGATTTCTCGGCAACGATCTTCGCTCCCAAGGAACAAGTGGAGTAGACGGGCGTGAAAGGCATTGAGACTCGAGAGTAATTGATTAGATTAAGGCGGCGGCCATTAGTAAAGCGAGGAGGAGGAGGATGGGGCGGTGGGAAGGGGGGGGGGAAGGTTGGAGAGGCGTATATCCTGGTTCGCGATGGTCGTGACGTGGGGGAGAGGAGGCGTGTTGGAGGGCGTGAGGGTGGGAGGAGAGAGGCGGATGGGTCTTGAGAGTTACGAGGCGAAACAAGAAAAGAATATTTAAAAGCGTGGGAAGAGCCGCAAAATGCGAGATTCTATCTGTGCGATGCTGCGTCGCTGAGTCGCTATAAACTATTTATTTCGGAGCGCCGCTCTCTCCGGGTGTTTTATCTCCCGAGAGATGTTCTCATTGTTACTAAATGAGAGGCGGCGGTGATAGCTTGCTCGCGTGATTTTTTGAGAAAATGAAACCGCCCAGAAGGGGCAGCGGAATTTTCGGTTCTTTTTCAGGACGGGGGAAAAATCGTTCCTCTGTTAACTATAAGTCCTATACATATTGTAGTCGGAAATCTTTATTTTTATGGCATAAAAAATAAAATCGATGCATGCCAAACTTCATTAATTAATGAAATGTAATTTGGCTGTTGATACAAAAATCGATCGTTTTTAAATGTTAATAATGGCCGTTCTTTCGTTTAATATTTGTATTTTTCGTCAGAAAATTCGCTAAAGATTTTCCTCTTTTTATTAAATCATTCTTTCGTTGCTGTTTGGAAATCGTCAGAAAAACCCTCGAACTAATCCAATTACGGGCGCCAGATATTTAAAACTCCTTCCGTCCGCTCGAATACAATCACTCCGCGATCCTTCCGCCATGTCTACCCTCTCTCAGCCGGAAAAGGGTTTCTGTACACGGATGCTCCGCCAAGCGGACCTCTTCTCTCTATCCGGACCCTATTTCTCAAGCACCCAAACGTAAAGTTCATCCTCGGGATTTTTCCATAGCCAATTCCCCGCGCAAAGGTTTTTTTCCCTATCCGGACGATCGTAACGAAAAAAAAAGCAATAAAATAGAAAAAAAAACGATACGGGTGATGAGGATATTTCAGTCCAGAACCGGTTGCAGAGAAGAGGGGGATACATGGATGGATTTAGGGAGGAAGAGGAGGAGGAGGAGGAGGAGGGAGAGAGAGAGAGAGAGGGTGCGAGTGGGAGTGAGATCATCATGGCCGTGGGTTGGTTTTCCGAGTCTCGAGGAAAAAATCTCTCTTTCACTCTCCTCGATCGAAGCGAAAAAAAAAATACTCATCCAGACATGGATAAGCAACGCCATTCACGAAACGGCTTCGAAAAGCACGGTTCCTAGCCTCCTGTTGCAGACGTTATTCTGCGCGTGCAATGTTTTCCCTCTCATTCTTTCTTTTCACCTCTGCGAACTCGAAAACCCTTTTCATTGCATCGTGTGAGGGATGCACGCGCGTTCATACGTCTCTCCGAGTTTTCTCCTTTCTTTTTTTTTATTAAATAAAGAAGAGAAAAAGGTTCACTCGCGATTTCTCATGTTTTGTGGGTTACGGTATTAATTCGTTACCCGCTTAAAGAGAGTAGTATATGGTCAAAGTCAGTCAATTCGAAATGTATTTATTTAAATTTATCTCCAAATGGATATGCGAGTTGGTTTTTTTTATCTGGAAAATTATCCCCGTGTTTGTGTGTTTTTTTTTTGGGGCAACCATTAAGGTAAAAATATTCTCCGAACGCTTGGAATTAATGATTCAAAATTTAGCGTTAGTTACTTCACCGTATAAATCTCCTCCGTTATTAAAATATTTGTGCGTGGATGCGGGCGAATGCGGTCACTCACATAGGTGGGTCCTAGGTAATTATTCACGATACATTAATTATACGCATTTCGCGTAATTTGCAAGTTTGTTTTCTTTAACACCTCTGAATTGACAATTTCAGATCAACATCTATATTTTATGCGCCTCCGTGCAGAAAGTGTTTGCACGATACGGCGCCATTGAATCAATTATTTGCTTCGGCGGAACAGTATAAAGTTTTCCGCGATATTGGTGTGGACAATAATTAGTATATTTAAAAATATGGTTAATCAGGTTGATAGGAGACAACGGAGACTGTTCAACCACCATGAACTCCACATAAATAACGAAGCACGGAATAACTGTTTGTCTTAAAAAAAAAACGTTTAGCACATAATTATAAAGGTTATGGAAGCAAAATTTTCACAGGAGCATATTTTTCACCCGGTCCAAAATGTCACTGTGGAATAGAAAACGTGGTTCTAGAAATAGATTATGGATGATCTAGATCTGGAGTCCCAAAAGTACGACCCGCGGGAGAATTTCATCCGGCCCGCCGGCATCTCTCGGCCCTTTGCATAGTATGTAGTGTAGTCCCGTCTCCAAGAGTTTCAAATTTTTTGGACATCTTTTACTTGCGTTATGAGGAAAGTGATATTAGGGGCAACCGGAGGGCGAAATAGGGGTTCTATTCATAAGAAGAAGGATCCCACTCAACTGTCTCTCTGTATTACATAAAATTGTATCATAGTTTGTAGTTACATAGTTGCATCGCCTCTTTGAATGCTGCCTCCGTCTTTGCTTCCATCAATGTTAATGTTACACTGTCTTGCAAGCTTACCTTGTTTCGGTGCTTGCAGCCAGCACTAGGGGAATCCGAATGATGTCCCTTTAACACAGATTTGTGGCGAATTGAACTTCAGCCATCACCATTTTATCAGTAATTCCTCATTCCTTTAAAGTCTTTAAACCCAACGGTTAAAAAGAAAACCGGGTTTCTTAGTACCCAGCGTATCGCAGAAAAATACAAAACTGCACAGTTTTCAATAGAGGTTAATCAGCGGAAAATTGGAAAGAGATTCACTTGATAATTTATCGTTGGAAAATTAGACGACAGATAAAATTGTTCACCGGTTTGGCCCGAGGCCGGAGTTTCGTATCCCTTCTCTAATGACTTCCACCCACCTAAAGAAATCTCTTACAATTAGATCGAGTATTATGACAGCCCAGTTCAGTAGTATGCTAAATATAGTAAACATAATCGCTTTGGTCTATAAGCTTTCCTACTTTTTTTGGTGCGAATAGAAGGTTTTCAGATCACATCGATTACTGGTTCTCCTCCCATAAATACTTCCTCCAACTTTCTCACTTCACGTCATTATGTTGCTAGGATAGTTTGTTTTCTAAGATATGTTTATAGTTCAGAGGTGCAGGAGAAAGAAATTAGTGTGCTATAGATTGGAAGTAATCCAAGAATTTGTTATAAATAATTTTTTACCCTTTTATTGTAGGTAACACAATTATGTCACTACTGAAGGAAAGAAAAGTGGACTACGAATGCAGGGAGCTTAAAGAAAAATGGACAATTGATTATTTTTTTGTGCCATGTAAAGACCAAGTGCTATGTCCAATTTGCAAAGAATTTATTGCAGTTTTTAAAGAGTACAACATAAAGAGACATTATGAAACCAGGCATTTAGAAACGTACGGAATATTTAAAAAATCGGTACAACATACATTGTACAAACTTTCTCACATACTAATGCGTCGTTTAGTTATCTTTAGAAAATGAAAATCGTATCAGCCGGTTTTTAGAAAATCTAATTTTTGTTAAAGTTGCCCAAGAATAAACTAGCCTTATAATCATTTTTTTGATAAATATGAGGTATGTAGTATTATTGCAGACGTATACTCAAGTTACGGTACGAAATTTTATCAAAGAGCCGTTTTTGAGAAAATCAAATTGTCGTTTAAAATGCGTAGAATAAACTTTCCTTAATTATTGAGCAATGTAAACCATTTCCTCATAGCTTCTGCTCTGTATGATAAAATCCTTAAGTACGAGATTTCATTCATTTTCGTTTAACCGTTAGGCTCTAGAGCCAGTAACACACAGACAGACAGACGGCATTGCGAAAACCACTTTTTCGGATTCAGCGACACTTAAAACGTGTATTTCCGTAAAAATCTCGAGGTCGAATTTTATCGCGATTACAATACTTTCTCAATATACTTCGTATATGAGAATGTAAAAATCGGTACAACATACATTGTACAAACTTTCTCATATACTAATGCGTCGTTTAGTTATCTTTTGAAAAATATGAACTATGTAAAATCGTTACAAACATAAAATTAAATAACTATACGAAATTTGATTAAAATCGTATAAGCCGTTTTTTCTAAAATCCAATTGTCATTAAAGTTGCCCAAGAATAAACTAGCCTTATATTCATTTTTTTTAAAAAAGAAATATGTAGTACTACTGTACACTATACACAAGTAACGGTACGAAATTTGATCAAAATCGTTATAGCCGTTTTTGAGAAAATCAAACTGTTATTAAAAATGCGTAGAATAAACTTCCCTTAATTATTGAGCAATGCCAACCATTTCTTCATAGCCTCTGCTCTGTATGATAAAATGCTTTACTATTTAGGCTCTATAACCAGTAACAGACAGACAGACGGCATTGCGAAAACCACCTTTTCGGACTCGGGTACACCTAAAACGTATATTTCCATAAAATCTCGAGGTCGAATTTTTTCGCGTTAACAATACTTTCTCAATATACTTCATATATGAGAAAGTAAAAAATACGGATGCAGAAAGTGGAAGTCTTAAGGAAAAGTTTGGAGAGTCAGCAGATCATTTTTAAAAAGGGTTCAAATGAGAATGTGGCAGCAGTTAAAGCCACCGATTGTGAATTTGTGAAAAAATGTATGATTAAATTAGCTGAAGAAGTTTTTCCCGATAAATTAAGTACATTTGGCATTATAAGCTTATCTGCAAGTACAGTGACCAGAAGGATTGAAGAATTAACAAAAACTATTTCTTTACGTTGTAAAGAACAAGGTAATTTTACGTGTTTTTTTCTAGCTGAGGATGAAAGTAGTGATATCACTGATACAGCGCAGATGCTTAATTTTATTCGTGGTGTGAGCAAAAATTTCTAGGTAACTGAAGAGTTAGCAGCGCTTAGAAGTTTTAAAGAACCGGTGAAGATATATTTCAGAAGGTATCTGAAACAATTCAAAATTACAACTGAATTGGAAGGACCTGAAAAGTGTTACTAAAGATGGTGCAAAGAATATGACATAAACATATTGGCCGTATCAACAAAGAAATGAACATTTTAAAATTCAGAAAGCCAATGCATCTACAATGTATTATACATCAGCAGTCATTGTGCGGTAAAATACTGAACTTTGGGTCGATCATGAAAAACTGTTGTTTCTACAGTAAATTACATTCATAATCCAGTTTAAATCACCTCCAATTCCAAGATTATCTTGTAGAAATTGAAGCGGAATACGGTGACGTGTTTTATTTTAGTGAAGTGCGCTGGTTAAGCCGCGGAAAAGTTTTAAAACGGTTTTTTGAACTTGATCAGGAAATTTAAAATTATATGTCTGGAAAGTCAAAGCCATTGCCCGAACTGTGTGATTCTGCATGGTTGTGGAATCTTGCATTTTTGACAGATATAACTGAGCTTAACTGCAAACTCCAAGGGAAAGGAAAGCTAGCGTGCAAACTGTTTTATGATGTAAGGTCTTTTGAAGAAAAATTAAAGCTTTTCAGAAAACAGAAGAAATAACTGCTCGCATTTTCACTACAGCAAAAGTCTTTTGAAAGGTGACCTGAATAAACGTAGTTTCCCTTGGCAACGTTTTCTCGACTCGAGAGATTACAGAATGAATTTAAAGAGAGATTTCGTGATTTGGACTTACATCAAAATTCTTTTAGACTATTTCAAAATCCATACGAAATTGATGTTAACGTTGCTGATTCAGAAATTCAACTAGAGCTAATAGATTTGCAGACGAACGATAGCCTAAAAAACAAGTTCAAAAATGGCAACCTTATTGAATTTTATTCCAGTCTTCCCGAAAACACTTTTCCAAATCTTAAGATGTTTGCCAGAGAAATATTAACCATATTCGGTAGCACTTACGTGTGTGAACAATAATTCTCGCGTATGAAGCTGATAAAATCAAGGTTGCGCTCAAAATTAACCGACGCGCATTTACAAGATATGATTAGGCTAGGCGTTTGAAATATGTTTCCCGATATAGAAACAACTGTCGATAAAAAGCAGGCACACAGTTCCCATTTACCGATGAAGTACACGTGAATTTACATTTGTTTTCGAATTACACAATTTTATATTCACTAATTATTTGAAATTAGGTGATTCTATCTTTTTGTACATACTAATACAAAATAATAAATACTTTTTTGAAACTAAAAATTAACATTCTTATTCGGTTATTTCACCGACTCTTACTGCTGCTTTTAATTGTTTTAATAACCAATTTGTAGACCTTTGACATAAACCACATTATTTAGGTCTTAAAACAAAAATCGTTCTATAAAATGACCTTTCGGCCCGCGAGGCTTAAGAAAATCTTTAATGTGGCCCGCCGATAAAAAAGTTTGGGGACCCCTGATCCAGATAACAAAAGTTTGAAATTAAAAAAAATGAATCCATAATAAAAATAATCCCATTTATTCTCGATAATTAAATTCGGAACCTAACACGACGCCCCGGAAATTACGAAGGGAAATTTTTCGAAAAAATCTCTCATTTGGAATTTCGGACCGAGAGCGATTTATCGAATCGGACTAGAGGTTGGAGCTTTATGGTTTCTCGCCGAACAAAAGAAAACTAAATAAAATTGATGAAAATTGCGTCGGCGAGCAAAAATAAAAAGGTTTGAAAAGGGTTTCGAAAAATAGTTCATTAGAGAGAGAGAGAGCGTTCCCGAGCGCTTACGTCACTTGAGCGGCATCCTCTCCCATTTTGCGAACACGGATACTAAAACCGCGCAATATATTGTATTTTCCGAGTAGAAACGATGCTCTCTAATGGGTGTGCTACACCGTCCATGGGACTAATGAGGCCTTTCGTCAAAATCTATTCCAAAAGCAGAAGAACCGTGATGGTGCATCTTCGTAAAACCGAAACAAATACTAAGGCGAAATCATGAAGAGATATCTCAAGCACCGTACAGATATTGCTTAAATTATTTAAATTTTTTAAATATTTCTCTTGTGTTCTAAGGTCGTCGGCGCTCTGTTTCAATAGTTTTTCTTATTATATTATTTATCATTAAAATAGCAGGGCTGTCTATGCTGTTTTACATGTCATGATTGAAAAGATATTCGCATGTAAGCCACCAAACTATATACTCCATTCAGTCGATTAAAACAGAGTATTCGACATAATTTTGTTCACATTCTAATAAAAATTGAATTTTTGACACAAATTTCTGTCACACTCCACAAGTTTCCAAATAATGAAAAATTCTAAATTTCTGTTTTTTTTTAGCAAAATTGGATTTTTCTTATTCGATGCTTAAGTTATTTTTCTGCCACTATGGTATAAAAATAAATCGGTGCCAAAATAAAAAAAAACTTCAAATCGATGCCGTAATTTCGCGAAAATTATTTTTTAAATCCTCTTATTTAATTTTCCTTCGAATTTAATTATGGAAACGAGCAGTTCCGATTCAAGGTAAGCCCATCCTTTCTATAATATTAAAAATATTATTTGTTGGCTTCGAACCAATAGAAATGTATTTATATTCCGAATGGACGTTTGTGTAAAATTGTTTCTTAATCGCGAGCACTTGCCGGTGGTGCTAAAATATTAATTAGTCATGTTCTTACGCGGTGAATTACAATGATAACATGAAAATTTAACTTTTGCATCGCATTTTTATTAATTCAACTTAAAATATATCTAGAGTAGTAATTTTTAAAATTGCATTATACCGTGGAAAAAATAACGTCAACTAATTACTAATCCCTACCGATTTCGTCATCGATCGGATGAATTATTTAAGCTGAGTAATACCATAAATAGATATTTTAAAAAATTCGACTTAAGTGTTAACGGATGTCCTCGCAGAATAATTAAACGATTGAAAATCAAAATAACGAAATTCTTTAATCATCGGTACTAACTGCGTCAGTTAGGTGTAGAATTATATATATCTACCAAGTGATAAATTTAAATCTAGCCGAGTATTACAAGTCGAATTTACGAATTGACCTCACTTTACGCAACTTTAGGATTTTCGTAAGTTGAGGAAATTCGACTTCCACATATGCGAACGTAGTGCGGAGGAGCCGCGATTAACACTTCCCGGTCCCGGCGTAATAACATTCCATCTTATCCTCGCTCCAATGATTTCCCTAGACTTCTCAATCCTGCCAACTTTCGCCCGCAATTCCCCTTCCCTGTCCCATACATCCTCGTTACCTCCCACCCTTTCCTCCCCGTTACCATACATTAAACGCTACTTCCACATCCATCCCCGTAACCCGTCCCATACATTCCCCGCAAGCCCTTCCCCGAAACTCAACCATCCATCTTGCACCTGAATTCCTATCCCGTCTATCCTCGCTCCAACACCCCCTCCCATAACACCCCCTCCCCTAACACCCCCTCCTCGCTCACCATCCCCTGCACCTCCTCTCTTCCTCTTGCCCAGTCACAACCCAGCGCACCACACCCATCCTTCTGACCTCTCTTTTCCCTCTCACCATCTCCTTTCCTTCCTCTGTATCTCCTACGTCATTTCGTCCCTCCATTTCTCGCTTCTCCTTTCCTCTCTTGACCGTTCTATTACACTTTCTCCCCACCAATCCCTCTACCACTCCCTCTCCCTCCCCCTCCCTCCTAACCCATTCATCTACCCTACCTATCCCGACGGAACGAATCGTCCCACTGCTCTACTACCCCCCTTCCCCCTCGAGTCTACTTTCTCCTTCTACCACCAGGAAGCACCACAGTCATCTTTTCTCTCCCGCGCTGCCTTTTCCTCGCTTCGCCATTGTCTTCAGGGAACTGTAAGGGACTTGTTTTTTTCTTCTTCGTCTTCTTCTTCTTCCTCTCCCGTTCCGGTTCTCCCATATATAACTCTGGGAAAAAAGGCCACCTCCCGATCGTCTCGCAAGAGACGCACGGCCACCTTAGGTTCTCCGGGAGCCGCGGTGAAGACATAATGCCTATGTGAACACCAAGGCACGATTCTTTATGTGAGTGGGGAAGAGGTTGGAGGTTTTTCGTGTTGAAAAAATACGAGTTTGTATGTTTAAATACACGTATCTGCGGTTTTTGCGCCTCGACTCCTAGAATGTTCTCTCTGTGTTTGAAGAAGTTTGTTATGACACTCTGTTTCCACGATGTTAATGGATGAGCACCTTCCTTCGTCTCTAAAAAGGTGATCGGAGCAACGCGTTCTCATACTCATTGATTTGGAATTGGACGTTTTTGTTTGATTAAGAGGGTTTTTACTCGGCAGAATATGTGGAAATACTTTATTGTAAATTCACCAGAGAATCATTGTGCTCGTCGTATGGCTGAAAATATTCAAGAATAAGCACTTAAAATTTAAAAAGTTTAAAAAAATGCTTTTCTCAGATATCTCCAATATCCACAAAAGGGTTATGAAAAACATAATGTGCATTTCGGCTACAATGCAGTCAGTCGTCTTCAATTGCGGTTCGCTGAAAGTAGATTGCAAAAGAACACATGTAAATATTTTTGTTATTTTTAAGTTTGTGGGAGGGACGATTGGAGTTATCTGAGCAAAGCAATTTTCCCAATCAAAAAAATGTGTGTTTATTCTTGAATTATTTAATTGTACTTAATGCAAGGATTATGGATTATATGCAGGTTCTGCATATTAAACTGAATTATTGCACCTTATTTTAAATTCTAATAAACGTAGCAATTTATAGTATCTGCTATAGTTTACTCCTAATTAAGTTACAGTTATCATCATAAAATGTTTCAGCGACGGATGTTGAAATTATTAAATTTATATTTCTGCATACGGTACACACATTATTCAGATAATAACAGTACGTATATTATTTTAATTACAAACTCAATCAGGAATAAAAAGAGAGTTGCTGACACAGTTAAGCAAGGGTGCATTCGACGCGTAATAGCATGTACCGCCGCATTATACCGTTCAATCGATTTCTTGTCGATTATATTGTTTCGCAACTCAATCATATTCAGCGCTATTGGGTTCGATATCCAAAAGATCTAATTTCCCTACAGTAACTCCACTGTCATATTAATACGTTTAGGGACGAAGACGAACGAGCCGGTGTTTTTTTTCCCTTAGCGGCGGGAAAGATCCAACGCGGGGCTTGCAGATGCTATTCCCCATCGCTCGGCTGAAATGCCGCCGCCGCCGATATATAGCGAGTTAATGTTTCCTCTCCCTCCGTTCCCCGTAATAAAATGTAAATTCACCCGGGGTTATCAATCTTGTCGGACGGAAAATTTTCATGTAAACAGGAACGGCAGCACGTATAAATTCGCATGGAAATGTAGAAATTTCGCTAAAAGTTTCGGCAAGAATAAAAGAGAAAAAGGGGATCGAACTGGAACAGCCGTCTAATGGAGAGAGAGAGAGAGATAAAAGAATATAGTAATGCGTCGCATGGAGCCAACCGCCTTATTCCTTCGCAAATGCGTCCCAAAAACACGTTCTCCCAAAGTCGACCGTAGGCTGTTTTTTTTTCTCTACAGAGCGAGAACTCATCGATCAAAGCCCCTCAACCACGGAATTCGTTATTTCTTCAATTAATCCGTTGAACGATCAATCATCCTGGCTGAAACTATTCATGGTTTCAACCTTGGGAGGCACTCTCGACTCCTTCATTCCGTGGCAAAGGAAAAATACACAAAGCCCTTCGGTAGGAATAGGATCTCTTAACATCCGCCGCGTGGCGCATCCTGCGTTTCCAGATAAGAGAGTTAATTCATGTCAGAGTGCAGTTACGTATGTATTCAGTTCAAGAGCTACCACACACAGGTTAAAATATAGGCAAACATTCTTCTGAAAATTAACTTATGTTTCACAAATGGTTCCACCAAGTTGTTACGCGGAAATTTTAAAAATATGTATACCCAGTTGCCTGTTTTTTTACATTTTCTAACCATTCCCTTTCACTAACCCCTTTTTTCATCATATTCTGTTAATTAATCTGGTTCATAATTGTTATCCCACTCCCCTAAATATCCCAATTCACCGCTTTAATTCAAATCCTATATCAGCCTCAAAAACTAAAACGTCAGTCACCCGATGATGCTGTTATGCACCAAATTTAATAAAATACAAAAAGTTGTTTTTATTTTAGTTTCAGTTTTTGGTCGTATGCTAACCACTTGGCTGTAACTGTGCCCAAATATTAGTGCTGTAATATCAAAAGTTTAACCTTTGACTTTGGCTTATTCTCACAGTCAGTCGAGAGACGACGGATCTACGCATTTGCTACCTGATGTCGAAGGCTAATTCGACATAATTAAACGAGGATTTCCATCGCTAATTGGATACTACCACACAAAATAAGTTAGCGTCAAAATCGAAAAACCCACCTTGTTCCTATGAAAGACGCTTAATGTCTTCGATTGCCATCAACGCCAGACCCTTCTTCCACGGTCGACACTACACACGCACCACGCGCGAGCCGCCGTGCGGAGGAAAATACTTTTTCTAATGTCACCCCGACCTTGGGGTAATTAACTACTGGTTATATAACACCGCATTGGATCCGACGGCTTTTGAAAATTTCGCGGTTTTTTCTTTCTTTTTTCGAGGAAGCCTCGAGGCACCCACGCTCGCGCCTTCGCTCTCTCTCTCTCTCTCTCGTTTTTCCAACGGAGAAATAAAATCAGAAAGAAATTCCTCTCCACGCGTTTTGCGTATATATCGGAGCGATTAATTTAAGGAATTCCTTCAAGTGAACATTTATAAGTGAAAAATTCAATTAGCCCGACCCACGTGGGCCACGACGCGTATAATCATAAGTTTTTCCCCGCACATATATCTGCTTTATTAATTTTTCCGCCTCACTCGTATAGCGGAGAGGCATAGCGGAAAAACTGCTCATATTAACACGGATAATTACTTTGTTGGGAAAATATAATTCCGCGTATTCGGTTATTAATATCTTCTGATAAAATATTTTCGAATTTTTATGGGAAAATAAATGAATACCCGAAAAACAAAAAGGGCAATAAACTATGTCTGGTCCTGAAAAACGTTAATATGCGAAAACAAAAGGCTATTAGTCTCGTTAATTAAGTCTCGCCGTGAAAGTTTTGCGAACCAAATCACACCAATGTAATAAGTACCCATACTCTGCCATACTTTTTAAATTTACGGTTAGGTCTGATTTCTTGCGACAGCTGATATTAAATTTTAATATTCAATTCAATTGTTTCGCCTCTATGAAAATAATACACACTCTCATAAGGTTTAGTAGACTATTTTTATCACACACAGTAATTTATTTTGATTTGGGAATACATATATGTACTACTTTGTTAACGCATATGCTTCAGAAAATTTTTTCATAAGTAAACAGAAAACCTTTTACATTATCAATAACACATCCTTTTGGATAAAAACAGATCACAGTGATTCAGTAAGAAACGCATTATTGAATTATTATTCAGAAGAACTCAGCAGTGCACTGTCCTTTTTCCGTCTCCACCCAATGAAAAGCGAATTCAAAACATATTCCCGGAAAACGGACAATTCAAACCCGATGAATACCAATCGTTCTTAATTCGGGCCAATGGAAGTCTTTTACCAAATCGTTTACTCCATATTCTCTTAGGCTTTTATAAAGTAATCAAGTCAAACGAGCTTCCAAGAACACAGCTGGTTATTTAATCTTCAACCGAACTCCCTCCCTCTATTTATTATACCTTAGTACCCTCTCACATTTACTAAACAATCTTCTAACTGCGTAAAGTTCATTTTCCTTACGCAGTTAAAAACCCGCCCTTTAAAACTCTCGTTTGTTACGAGAACCGTCGGTTAATCCCTCTTGATTTCTATCCCTCAGCCGGTTTTGCTCCTATATCCACCTTTGCAATCGTTTCCTCTTTTTCTTATCTTTTCCCTTAATCCGCCATGTTTTCTCATTCTCCCGAACGTAAAGTCCCTTTCTTTCGGCATCTCCTCTTTAAGCGCAAATGAATTTCCCATCTCTTACACGCTCCCCTTTCTTTCATGCTCAATTCTTCTTTCTCGCCCTCCTCCCCCTTCCCACCTTTCCTCCTCGGTTCTTCGATCTAAACTTATCTTCCTGATACTCACCTTCTTTTCCTCCATCACTCCTTCACCATATTTCTTTCTCTCCCTCCCTCTCCCTCTCTCTCCATCTGTTCGCCTCCCTGCCCATTTTCCTTCACGCCCTCCAAACAAGATCTTCCCGATGGATGGGGACCTCCCCTACCGAGTCTCCACCAACCCAACCTCCCCTCCCCTCACCTCCTCCCCCCCTCCCCTCCCCCACTCTCCTTTTAACCAGTCTCACCATCCTCAACCCGACATCTTTCGGAACACCCTGACGAAACCCACGTCAATGATTGATGAGTCGCTGGATTGCATGAATCTCTCCCACCCCTATCTCTTTCCATCCCTTCACTCACCCCTTTCTTATCCCCTTCAACAACACCCAAAAACCTCCCTCCTCTCTCTCTCTCTCTCTCTTTCTCTCTCCCACTCCCGTAGACCAGCTCCCCCCCTTTGCTTCTACCACCTCCTTACTCTTCCTTACATCTTTTTCCTCGAAAAGCTTCTCTCTGCGACATGGCCCACTCCAACACCTCCTACAGCCTTCCGACGTCTCCGACAATTTTTGATGCGTTTTCACTCCCTCCTCCTCCTCCTCCTTATCGCCCTCTCTTTATCTCCTCCTCCTCCAATTACTTCCGTTTTTCTTTCGTTTCCTCTCCGTCTTAACGGCATCTTTTGTCTTCTCTCCCTCTCTCTCTCTCTCCCTATTTTCATCTCCCGTTCTCTCCGTCTTTCCCTTTCTCTCTTTCCTGCTCCCGCACTTCCTTCCTCTATATCCCAGACTCTGTTCATCATTTTTTATCTTCCCTTTCTCCGTCGCTTCCTCTCTTCGATCAGACGGAAAAGAAGAGTCTTTGTAATCTCAATCTCGTCCGCAAAAAAGCGCCATCCATCCTTAACTTCATCTCGGTTCGCTTCTCCACAAAACCGCCACCATCTTCTCTCTCTCCGTTATATACATACATACAAATATATATATATATATATATATAGAAAGAGAGAGAGAGAGAGAGATAGAGAGAGAGCAGCATTACGCTCGCTTTCTCCGTTACTTTCTCCTTATCGCCCCTTAAACTTTCACACTCATTCGCCCGATTTTCATCTAACGTATCGAGTTGAAAACAACTCCCGTTTTCTTCTCCATCTTCCTTTTATTTATCTCTCGCTCGCCTCTTTAACCCTATCTCTCTCTCTCTCTTCCTCTTACTTGACGTATTAATCTTTATCTGCCTCGCCATCACTTCCGCTACTCTCCCACAAACATGTCACGACCTTTCTCCCTCGCCCGCGCCTCACTATCTATCTCCCAAGAAAACTTCCGTTCTTTCTCTCTCTAGCATTCCGTTTCCTCCGTTTTCACTTTTCTTCCTGGACCATTCCCATTTCACTCCATTTAACTCGCTTCCTCCTTCCCATTCCGCTCGTTTCATAGCTTTAAAACATTCTTATACCGTCCTTTCGCTGAGGAAACTTGCTTTCTACTTTCCTCTCTAAGCTTCGGTCTACGCACTAAGGGATTAAAAAAAAAAAATATCTCCGACCCCCAGATATCATCCATCTATCCACCTCTAGCTGGTTTTTGTGCGTGTGTGTATGTATGTGCGCGCACGGGTGCGTGTGTGGCTGCCATCACCTCACATACGCCACGACCCCTCCCGCCTCTGTCCCCGTCTCGCACGCTGCCTATTCCTCCCCCTCCTTTCTATATGGTCATCCCTTTTCATACTTTCCTCCCCAAAACTCTTCTTTTTTTACATACAGAAACTTGTATTTTCCCCCCTCCCTTTCCACTCCAGGGAGCTTCCCGCGCATGAAAATGAGGAAAACGAAAGAGGGAGGAGGAAGTAAAAGAGTGCACGGCGGATCCAGGATCTTTCTCCTCCCCCCTAATTCCCTCCCCCTACTTCCCTCCCCCTACTCACTCCTCTCCCCTCCCCCGTCCTTTTCGACTCGAGTCAATAACGTGCGGAAGAAGATGGGGTTTTGGTTGGTGGTAGGGAGTGGGTGAGAGAGAGAGAGAGAGAGACTTCTCGACCATATTCCGGGACGTCATCTCTTACATCAACCCCCCACTACTCTCTTCCATCCACGCCTCCAGCCCCTTCCTCAACCCCAATTTTCCTACAATTCCCCCCCTCCCCTCCGAACCCACTCATTCCCTCACTTTCTCATCCTTCGTCGTCAAGAGATGACAGCGCTCCATATCCAATCCCCTCCCAAACGCGCGCGCTCTCTCTCTCTCTCTCTCCTCCCTTACCCAGAAAAACTGCCAATTCCCCCTTCTTCCTTCCAAAAACTCCTTTCCGCTGCACTCGCTTAAGGTTCGACTACGTAGAGGAGTAGGAGGAGATGTTTCATTACGACTTTGAAGTCTCAAAAGGTTTCGCACTTTGACTCAAACTTTTATGCAGACTGATAAGGGAGGAATGTCTTTTAAAAGAGAGCTCGGATTCAGAAGGGACGGGTAAAGGGGGAGAGAGGGAAGGTCCATAGATCGACGGAAGTTAATTTAGAAAAACGGTTATTGATACTTCCATGGATGATGAGAATGGAAGTGAGTCGGACGGTCGTTAAAAACTTCCACGACGATATAGAAGTTCAAATGATGCCTCCGAAATAAAGAAGAGTTGGAGATTTTTTGTGAGCCTCCCCTCAGGCATTCTCGATAAAAAAAAATGAACGCAGGTATTTCCGATATTCAAAGTTTCGATAACCGTTTTCTCTCAACTATTCCAACTATTTATTAGGTACGCTTGATACACATGAAATTTCGAGCGTACCCTGCGGTTTTTTTAAAAAGATGTTTATTACTCAACAGAGAGCGAGTTAATTAACCCACATTGAAATAAAACGCATTTCAAAGCCGAAATTTTTCTTGGTAAAAGTCGCGTAACATTTCAAGAGCTTTATTCCTTTGAAATTTTCACATCTTTATATTTAGAGAATAAAAGCGAAGGATATACCTAGTTATATCTCCCTTTTTATAATTAAAAAACATGAATTCTGGTACGTATAGGTATGATGGAAAGAATGCTCTTTGTCGCGTAATTTTCGCGTGAAGTAATTACCTCGAATGCAGAGGCGACCTCATCACCGAAAGCAATCTAAAAACCAACGTTACCGTTTCACCGTTATTTTTTCATCCCGAAAACGGTTTAGAGATTAACGCGGTTCATTTTTCGAAGCGAAACGAAACGGAAAAAAACATACACGTAACTGGACCTCTATCTACGCTTCCATCTCAATTTTTAACAAGCAAAAAGAGCAAGAATGCCCTAGAATCGGCTTCTCACGACCTACAAAACTCACCCATTAAGTTCCACGGTATAGATGAGTACGCCATTTTTTTCTACCTCTCCCTCCCCCCTCCTCACTCCTCACTCCTCCTCCTCCCGTGACCTAGATCCACCAAGTTCACATAAAATTTACTTCTTGCCGTGAGATGAGGGGGGGAGGTGAGGGAGGGAGAGGAGTCAAGATTTTCTGCAATCATCCCGAAAAACTTCTTCCTTTTCCAAGGGTATAAAAGTAATAGCAACCACTTCATCCGCCCTATCCTCTCAAAAGAGAACGCGGAAAATTAAATTGTCGGTTAAGGAACGTAATCCATGGCTTACCAATCTTCGTTTTTCTCTCTTTCTCTCTCTCTCCTCTCTCTCTTGGGAGGGAGGGAGGGAGGTAAGGGAAAAGAACGGAAGCGACCGGGAAGGTTTTTTTTTATTAGGAGTATATAAAAAGGGCGAGATGTCGAATTTACGGGTAACCTCGTGCAGGATTTCTTTTCGAGAATTCTCGACGTTCTCTCTCTCTCTCTCTACGGAGAAAGAAGTCTCTCCCTCGTAGCGAAGAACTGAACCGACGCCAAAAAACGGAGGAGAGCGCTTTTTCTCCCTTTATTGCGTCTTTTTTCCTCAAATTATCTCCCGACCAGATCTACGCTTCTCATGTGTGACGCATTCCGCCATATTCCTCCCTCACTTTCTTCATCTTTTCTTCATACTTTCCTCATCCCTCTTCAACATTTACACCATCCTCATAAACTTCATACATTCTTCGCATCGTCCTTATCACGCACTATAAGTTCCTATCTTCCTCTTCGCTCTTTGCTACGTTCTCTTTCCCCCCCCTCTCTCTCCCTCTCTCTCTTTCTCTATTGCCTTCCCTTTGTGACGCCCTTCCCTTCCTCCTCCTGTTCTATACTTCACCTTTTATCAACTCCAGTTCCGGTACTCTCTCTCTCTCTCTACTTTAATTCCTATCACTAAATCATCTCTAATCCTATCTTCTCTTATCCGTAATGCACGATAATTTGGTCAAAACACTATATAAACGGCAACTTTCCTTGCCAAATGCTATCATCTTTATGGATGTTTTTCGCCGGTCTATTCTTTCGCTGAAGTTGGTATAGCGAAACACTTTGGAGTCGTCTAGAGTTGGATCAAAAATTTTCGTCTTCCCTTTATAGAAATGTTTCAAATCATAACTTTTAGCCTAGCGTGTATGTGTATTTCTTCGTCCTAACGCGCAATTGTTTCAAAGACTTTATTCTGGGTCGTCATCACTCGCTCCTCTTCACACTCTCCCCATCAGCCTCCTTACTTTTAGCAATGCGAATAATTTCGCGCTCACATTCTTCCGTTTCAACGCTTATCTAACTCTAGATAGGTTTTATTATTTTCCATCGACAACACCACGAATCTTCCTCCATCTCCAACAAATCCTTCAGTTTTTACCGCTTTATTCCGCTCCGCGTTGAAGCAGGAACGTTTCAGAATCAATATTCCCCTTTACATCGGTGGTTTCGTTACTTCTCCCTTCTTTCCTTTCTCTCTCTCTCTCTCTCTCTCCTTATGTTGCTTCACCAGTGCGGTGGTGCAGAGAGAGAGAGAGGCACAAGAGACGTAGTTTGCCTCAATTTGGTTTTCGAGTCCATCACGCCAACTAAACTGCAGGACCACTCTATCTCCCTCACTCTTATCTCAAGAAAAGGGAAAGGAACCCTTCTTTTTACTGCTCCTTTCCTTCTCTTGCTCTATTCTTTCTCTTCCTCTCTCTCTTCCTTTCTCTCCCTTCCTTTCTCATATTTTATCTCCCTCTATCTTCCTTTTTCTCTTCCTATCTCTCCCTATTCCTCTGTTTTTCTCTCTCTCTCTCATATTTTATCTCCCTTGCTCTCTCTCCCTTTCTCTTCCTCCTCTTTCCTTTTCCTCCCTCTGTTTTTCTCTCCCACCTCTCTCTCTCATATTTTCTCTCCCATTCCCTTCCTTTCTCTCCCTCCTCTCTCTCTCTCTCCTCCTTACTCTCCCTCCTCCTCGTGAAAAGAGAGAGAAAGACCGGGCCAATGCTCTGCATAGCGCCGCGCCGGTCGGAAAAAGTGGATGGAGTGAGTAGAAGCGCGAGAGGAACGAAGTTTAAAGAGGGAATCGGGAAGAGAAGAGAGAGAGAGAGAGAGGAATGGAGTTGAAACCAGTCTCTTCTTCGTAGAGGCACATACACACGCATGGACATACAACCCGTTCGCAGACCGGAGCGCAAACATTCGAACATTCTCCCTCTCTCACACACACACACACGCATTATCTACTTCTACTTTATCTCCCCTCCAAAATGATTCCGGGAGCGATCGGGTGGAAAAAGATCACAGAGATATTTGCAAGGAAGGGAGCGCTCATTGATTGAGTTTTTGGGCGGAGGAGGAGGGAGAAAAAGGACGGAATCCCGCAGACAATAGGGTAAGGAGTCCAAAGGGGTTCGATTAGATCTCCTCTGTGTACGGGAGAAAAAGATAGAAAGGTTGGGTTGGGACAGAAAAAGCGTCTTCCATAGGTATCTCTAATAAAAATGTCCGGAAAGTAATGAGGAAAATACTTCGTTTGCGCGGAATGGAAAGGATTCGTGTCATCGAAACGATGGGAAAAAAATGTCACGCCTTTGTCGCCTGAATGGTAACGTTTCCGGTAATTTGATTCTTGAAGCGGGTGCAAGCTGATTGGAATATAAATTGTTTTCCTTCTCCAAATATTTTGCTGGTTTATATTGACTGGGACGTAAATGTTTGTGTCGTAGAATGACTTTTTTCCGTGATGATGGTCAAAATTTGCCTTGCATTTGCAATGTTTCCGGGAATTTGGTGATGAAACATACTTAAACGAGAGATTTTTTTTTGTTAGCAGCGAGAAACTTCCAATATGATATCGAGATGAAATGTAAATGAGTAATTCACAATTTTCTATCTGGATCGCTTGGATGATAAAGAATGGAAGGCAGTTTAGAACAATAAATGGCAAAATTTAACCCATAACAATTATGGCCGCCAACCATAACGAAACATTTATTTCAGTTCCATTCTCAATTTAAATTATCATTGCTATAAATGATCAAAGGCGAAGAAAAACCAAATAAAGAATATTTCCTTTATAGATCTGTGATACAAAATGATTTTTAAATTTCCACACAGAAACGAAGGTAGTCAGACACCTGAGACATTTATAGAGATAAGGGAAATCAAGAAAGATCCGTAAAAATAATCCATTGCAAATAATCAAATGTTATCTCAAATTGCCATTAACAGTAAAAGAATTTTCCTTAAAACTTATGGCATTCTAGCCCAGACAGAAGGAGAAAATGTATCAATGCTAATCGAAATCTTGAAGTTTTTTTTATGTTTTACCTCATGGAAGTTCTCTTCGTGTTCTGATTGATTATGCATACAAACTCGACCAAAAAACCTTTTTATATTACGGCGTGCTTCATTTCCGCTTCGCATTTGTTCGCCATATCCTGTCCATTTTCCAAAGCTTGCGTTCGTCATGGTTCCAACAGAGAGTCTCTCTCCCCTATCAAAGGGTGAGTGGCGTGGGGAGGAGGAGGGGGTTGGATTATTCCCTGTGTGGCCTCCGCTGACACAATCCGTGCCTTTTGGTGGGACTTCCCTGGAAAACCCTAATAGTTGGTGGGGGGGGGGGAGGAGGTTGCGGGGGGTTGGGGGGGGGGGGGGGGGGCGTGACCTTTTCCACGACAGTTCCTTTCAAAAGGAATGAGACTTCTGCTCTCTATCTCTCTCTCGCTCTCTCTCTCTCTTACGGAGCTTTGCTTTACTTTTTCAGAATTAATGCGCCTTCATATGGATTACATTTAGAAGGGAATAAAATTGTCCAAATAACATTAGCACAGAGATCTTTTAGAAGTAGTTTAACTGAGTTTATAGGGGAATAGCACCTGATGTTCAAAGGATTAAACAACAACTTAATCCAGAGTAACATTTCGCCGGAGAAAAGAGAAAAATCTACATGGTGATGAGGAAAACCATTGGAGGATAATTCCCCTGTGATCGTATTTAAACACACTACTACAGGAAAAAACGAATGCAAATGATAAGAATGGCAATATTTCGAGTTAAGATACGTCAATAAACGTAACATTTTCATTTATTTTTATTGCATGCCTCTTTATGGTAAAAAGTTTTAAAGAACTAAAAAGAAAATCAATAAGAAAAAAATCATATGAATGAGGAAATAAATATCAAAGGGGGTTTTCTCGCTCATTTAAAAGTTAGAAGTATTTTTCGATATAATGGTACCTTTAATACGCGCAGTAAAGTGAAAAAATATAACATATCAACAAGGTTGACGATACAACTGGACACATCAAAATACATCGTAGTATTGCAGAATCAATAATCTCTATAAATAAAATTCTGATCTGTCTGTACATTAGTTTTTTTTCAGAATTTCACTTTTATTGCGCATTTCGTATGAAATGACGATGATTACAGCAATTTACAGACTTGGTGTCTGTTTGTTTGACTGTCTGTCTGTTTGTTCCATCAACACGCCAAAACTGAAAGTCGGATTTTCATGAAACTTGGAACCTATCTTTACGTCAGCCCAACTTAGAATCTAGGGTGTATGGTATCCGGAAATTCTTGACGGGAAGGGGGGTTGTGGGGGGCGCCAACCATAAAATTCACAAAATCTCGCTTATCATTGTTTTTAAAGCAAAAAGGCACATAACAAAAGTTGTTGTAAATTATATTTTGAATTGTTTTTGTTCTATACAAATTTTTGATAGAACGAACAGTTACTGAGATATCGACAAAAAACGAGATCGGGAGAAGGGAGTGTAGTCTAGGTTGTGAGACGTGTTCCCGATCAACGACGGGTACTTTCAGCTAGCCTTATGTATAACGCAATCAGACACTTTTATAGCAGAAACTACAAAGATCGGATGTGAAAATGAAAGCCTAATCAAAATTACCTCTCAAGAATCGATAGCAGCAAACTGAGAGGAAAGGAAAATGTATTTTGGAAAATTCGAGCTTAGAATTGGAGAAGAAAGAGCGGATCGGTTTACCGAGTTACCATGGCAACGGCTGACTCATCTGTATTCATGAAGAAGCTAAAAAAAGAAATAAAAATAGAACTGGAGAAATACAAATTCAGGAAGAGAAGATATCGGCCACATAACGATGAGCGAGAACAATAACGTACAATACTGCGCAGCACATAAAAAAAAAACTCGACAGAAGAAGAAGCCAAAGAAGAATATTTTGGGAGATGGGGAAAAAGAAAAATTAATTATGAACACAAGGAGACATTTCGGCAATAATAAAATTAAAGCACAATATAATAAGTGAATGCTCAACCAACTTAATGATATCCATAAAAATGTACGAAATTCCAACAAAAAGTAAAGGAATATGAAGAGTTTATAAAAAATTAAAAGATACGCGAAGTAGAATAGCATATAACAGATTATATCTATAAAAAAAAAGAACTATAAGATATATTTGGAGATAGGCGCAAATTGGGGCCTACAATCCACGCGTGATAAAAGCAACAGAAAAAATAGCTAAGGAATTCGAAAGAAAGTTCCGGGAGTGGAAGAAAGGGAAATCTCAAGACTTCAAAAGAATGATTAACCAAGGTTTGGAGCTGAACACACAGAATGGCCACTTGCGCGAGATCATGTCTCACTTAAAAAGGAAATGACGAATGTGCTTTTCTGGAGGAGACTCGGGTTTAGAAAGTGGAATAACGCTGTCATTCCCTCGCTTACAAGATAGAGACGATGAAGGTCTAAGGAAGCACATTTCCATTTGCGTCGTAGCCATTATATTTATAAGGTCCTCGAAGCGGCCCTGATTCATCGTTTGCATGGAAACCTCGGCACGGAGCAGTCCGTGGAGTATTCAAAAATGGATTCATCGCATCGGAGATACGGAGGAAGACTTCGAAAGCAACAATGAGATGTGAATTACCTCGTTGACTTGGCTTATCAAATAATGGAGAAGGTTGGAAAAATACGCACAGATCAGCCGCAAGAAGAAAAAATAAACATCATGAAAAATAACAGGGGTAAATAAATAAACGACATCTCAACGATTTAACAGCTCTCTATCACGAATGATCGTTACACGAAATAAAGCGTAGAGTAAATATAATACCACCAATATACTAGTTATGAAAGAATTGCCAGAAACAATTTAGATATTCCGAACGAAGCAAAAATATATAATGCATGAATAGAATCTTTACAGGATGGAGAACAAAGAAGCGGACGTGTCCGGTTATGGACAAAAGAACGTGGATTGGCAAATTTAGGAGATTCTGAAATGAAAGAATCACACGCTTAGCCAGACGAATTAATCATTTATGGGAAAAAAAATAAAAAGGTTTTGATCGATTCCCAAGAAACAGGAAGTTACTACATAAAATATCAAACGGAACACGAGACGAATATAAAAGCGAATTTGCGGATTATTCAAGAAAAAAAGCTTCGGAAGGTTGAAGCGGTTCATCATCACGATTCATAAAGAGAGAAAAGTCCAACTAAATAAGTCTGTTACGAAATAAAGGATGATATTAATTTCAGATAAGAATATGGCGTAGTAAGAAGCGCAGATATTTTTCTCTCATAACTTTGCAGATCTATTGTAAAAAATAAGCTAGAATGCGAGTTTAACCAAGAAATTTTAAAATATAAGCTATCAAGTTTAATTTCATTTAAACTAAACACGAATAGATTTTTAAAGGGTTGGTTAACGATGTCAGGGACTCTCGACTCTACACATTATACTATGCAGAGCACAAAACACTGCCCAAAAATTTTGGAAACAGCCTACGGAAATCAGTTCAAATATAAATCAGCCGAAGGACTGGATCTGGTCCGGATCATATTTAATACAAGTAACTAGAGGGTGAGAGAGAGAGAGAGGGGGGAGGGGGAGATGAGGGGGAGATACGAAGAGAAAGGGATGGTTTTTGTCGACAAAAGAAGCTCTAGCATGTAACATCAGATAGCTGGGAGTATAGGATGGAAAGTAATAGGGTATGGGAATACGGAGAGGAGCTGCCTGAGAGAGAGAGAGGGGAGGAGGGGAGAGAGAGAGAGAAGAGAAAGGCTAGAGGGCGACGGAGGGAAAGTGGTTGGCGAAAGTGAGGGAGAAAGGGGTTGATTTTGCGGGTAAATCAGAGGGGTTGGCGAGAGGCAGGGGGGAAGAGGAGTGGGAGGAGGGTTTAGAAAGAAGGTGTGGTGTTCTCACACGCAACTTCTCTCCCCTCTCTTCCTATCTCTCTCTCCGCTCCTCTCTTTCCCTCCTTCACCTCTCTTCTGCACATCCTTCCAACTCCCTCCCCTCCCCCCCCAAACCTCCCCATTTCGGTCCCCTTCCAAAGCGTCGTGTTTGGGGATTGTATTGACAGACTCTCACTCATTCGGGGCCTCTCTCTCTACCCTCATCATCCCTTTCCACCTCCTTTCCCTATATATCCCTTTTCTCCCTTACTGCCTCCATCTTCTCCTCCGCGCTCTGTCGTCCAACCTTTCTCCTTTATCACCGTGTCCCCTTCCTGTCTTCCTCGCTTTGTTTTCTTTCGTGTTAATGTGTTTCCCTCGAAAAAATATTTTCTACTCCTTTTCGATGTCTTTCTTTACATTTTCCTTTCGCTCGCTCTCTCATGCTACTGTATAATATTTACCTTCAAAATTTATGTGCGAGGTATTTTAGAAGATCTTGGCTTAATGTCTTTTCAGTCCTTCGTAATCATTCTATTTCATCTGTTTAAACATGCTATTTTCTATGATTTTTCTAAAAGCTCTCACCAATTTCAAATCTTCATCATTGGCATATCCCACATTCCCAAAAAAATACAGTATTAATCAGTAAAAGCAATCGCGTGCACATACGAATGCAGAATAATTATCATTTCATATATTTGATCCTCTCTCCATCATCATCCATTTTCTCACAACACATTTATTTTTACTTTCTCCATACGTAGTAATGGGAAAGTATTGTGATCATGAAAAAATCGACTTCGAGATTTCAACGGAAATACGAGTTTTGAGGTCCCTAGAACAAGTTCAGACTATTATCGGAATGATGTCTGTGTGTGTGTGTTTTTGTATGTGTGTATGTGATTGTAGGCGCTTTAACTAAAAAAGTACTTGCCATATCGTTACCAAACTTCATATATAACAGTTTAGCATTAGCACAAAGAACTGATTAGTATTTGAACAATATCGGTTAATCGGAAGTTGAGGTTTATTCGAAACCCGATTCGGTTTTTGCGATATTTCTCCGATATTACCTCATTATTGTATACATTGATCATTACAGAAAATGTAGAAAATATAATTTCCTACATCTTTTATTCAGAATAATTTTTCGTAGCAGTTATTGTTTAGGAATTATTTTAAAAAAATAATCGGCTTTTTCGGTTTTCGTCAAATATCTCCTTAAAAACGTCGTAATTGGTCATCTTCGTAAGGACCAAAGTTGTAGAGAATAATATTTCTTCCAAGTTTTGTTTCAAACAAATTTTCGTAGAACTATCCATTTCGGAGATATTCAACTTTTTCGTAATATCCAGTATACAGCGCAATCACCATGTAGCGGTAAATTCTGTAAACATTCAAAATATACCTGATTTACGGCAATAAGGACGACCGTATTCTTTTACGATAAGAAATAATAATTTTGCCTTATAATGCTATTCATAATAATTTAAATAACTATACCCCAAATATGGAGAAAGTCGTGTTGGCCACATCAGATTTTCATCTATCTTATCTATCCTCGTCGTCCTTTCTTTCCAGTCACGAGTTTCGCTGGCAATCCAAAGTTGCGTTATGGCCTGCAAGGTGTCTGTTATGGCCTGCAGGGCAAACGGAGGAGGAGAGGGAAGCAGAGGGTAGGAGAGAGAGAGAAAAGGGAGGAGAAACCCCAAACGCGATAAATTCCCACTCGTTTAAACTTTGATGCAATCCCTTTGGGGACTCCATCTACACCGCGCAAACTCATACGAAGGCCTGAGAAAAAAATACAACAACAAACGGGAATGATAAAAAAAAGAGTAGGAAGGGTGGTGGGTGGGGGGGAGAGAAGAGTGTGTGTGAGAAATGTTCACATCAGGGTTTTTCATTCTTCCTGCGTTATTTATTTTATCCGGTCTTTTTTTTTATCCGGGAGGAAAAAGGAAGGATGCTACGCTACTGAAGGCAGATGGGAGGACATTTCTGAGGAGTTGGAGAAAGGAATGCTTTTTCGTAATTCATAAGGTGTGTTGTCGAGAAAGCGAAACGTGAATGAAACTTTTTGACCGTGCGATGAGTTCTCGTGTCCGACGGAATCCGATCCGTTTGAGAGGAAAGACTGCTCGATATCCTTTTTTTTTAAGCGACGGTATCCGCCAAGAAGATTTCTTTCACTAGCGCTTCGGCGAAATCGAATTTTCGTTTAGGAAAAGAAAAGATAATAACTGTACGTTTTCAACAATAGGGGCTTCTAAAAAAATGGTGGGTCCTTTTAATTAATACGAATCGATATTAAAGAATCTTAAAAAATATTTTTTTGCCACTGATTGTCATATCTAAAACACTAAATTTTTTATCCGAACGCTGCGGTATTTTAGACCAATGGATCACAGTTTGCAAAAATCCGTCCGCATTTTATCCATATTAAATTATAAACCTGTGGCGGAAAGATCAGGTTCACTAACAAATGAATCGCTTAAAAGCTCTCCTTTAATTTATCACCTCGTTTTGTTTACCTATTAATGTATGGTAAAGATTAAACGAAGATAACGAAATCCGGTAAAATAATATTTAACTGTATTTCAGCATTATTAATTACATCCTTCTTTATCACTTTGTTTTTATTAATCAGTGTTATTGCCAAAATATTAAAATATATTTTCAATCAAAATTAAACTTACAAGATTTACAGTATTGACGACCTTAGATGAACGACAGGTATAAACGTGAACCTTCGCACCATTCTGCAATGATGCGTGACGCAACATTGTTAATAATTTCTTTTAAACGTGATAGTGCGAGAATGACTACAGAGGTTCAGAGATTTAAGCATCTAAAAATAAAATAAAATCCCACGCAATATAAATACTCGGGTTTCTAATGCATAATTTAAGATCGAAACAGATAGAAAGAGGGAACGGGCGAATCGATAACGCTCTTGGACCGAGACGCAAACCATGCGGAACTACCTCCACACGAATACACTGCGCAGTGTAATTTACATTCACGGTAAAGGCGGAGAGGATTGCTTTCAATAGGTTTTCACTTTTTAACGTTCAGGAATGCTACTCTGAATGAATGTTTCCCCTTTTTAACCGAGGCGCGTAGTTCTGCTATCCGATCTCGAATCCTTTTCCCCAGGCAACGCTTCGTAGTGGTCGCTCCCCTTTAAAATCCATTGCGGCTGCCATTTGCTTCCCGGGGAAAGGCATGGTGCTGTCCCCTCTCCTTCTTCCCCACTCCCCCCTCTCTCTCTACCTCTTTCTCTCCCTACTTCCCTTCCAGAGATTGGGGCGAAGTCGATTTCTTCCACACGATCGCGCGGGGCGGGGTAAAAGTAAAAATAAAAAAAATTGGCTACGGTTACTTCAATATTCCACTTGTCATAAGAGATCCGCCATTGTGTGATGTATTCACATCAACGGCAATCTAAAAAGTATAGGAAAAGGAGCAAACATTTTCATTATTGCGACACGAGTAATGGAAGGCACGAAAAAACGCGCGGAAAAAATCTTGAACGAGAACGGCATGGATCTCAAACCAAAAAGATTTTTTTCTCTTCCGAAGTCGGTCGTATCACTCTTTCTTTTTTAAGGCAATGTACACGCTGCAACAGAAAATTGGCATAAAGGATTTGTGCACGTTTCAACTAAAAGCCAACATTGAACGATTTGACATTTTTTAAGCAAACTACCGAAGATTATGCACGTGCCATTTATTCAGATAAAACCATTAAAATATCTCGGCTGCAGAAAAGTCTAGGCATAAAAATTTCAAACTAAACTTATATTAAGTAAAGAGGAATTTGACATTTTTCATCGGTAGAATATAATCAGCTACATGTGTTTCATCTTATTGTAAGGGCCACGAGGTGGATACATTTATTATATGTTGGCAGCAAATTAGTTTGCAGTACTACATTGCAGGTTAAATTCTCAGAGTTGTTCTGAGCCAATGAGAGACGCAGGATTCGACATAGGGAGTTAATAAAAGATGAAAATTTGCTTCCTACTACGACGTAGTTTCGACAAGAGCGGAGGCATTGTGCCGGGCTATGCTTTCGCATGCGCATGTTATCATATAGAGCTCAGACGTCAGAAACAAATACTGTCGCAACTTCTGTTAACTCTCGTCGGATTATAACTTCGTCTGTTCTAGTTACTTTCGCCATGAAAATGCGAATGGCACAATAGTTGGTTACATACACACAGAGAGGATATTTTGAGCTAATTTGACATAATTTCGTCGTTTTTTACAAGTTTCCTTTAAAATGGTGAGACAGAATCTCATACTTAATGCTGCTTATTCAGGTTTTGATATTTCTTGACTGAAAGTGGTATCTGTTTGCGAAGATTAAGATTCATATTTTTGACAAAATTCTCAGTCACTTGATTTTTTAAAGGAATTATTTATACCAAATATTATTGTGCTTGCATGGAGCGATGCAAACAGCAAAATCTTTAAATATTAATTAATATCTTATGAGAGCAACGCTAGCTTTATTTGTTATATAGTCGATATCACTTTGTCTTCTATTTCTCCTACTAGGTGCGCGCTTTAGTCCTCTGCGCGACCTTTGCATCCGTCTTTGGCAAACCGCTAAATGGAAAATGCACGTACAAGAAGTTGGTTCCATACAAATTCGCGGCGGAATTAACGGGAGTGAGAATCACGCCACCCAGTCCCTTATTTGAGCGCAGAGTCTATGGGAGCTATTTCGTGGGCTCAATGCCGCTGTTTGCCCCGAGGAGAGGGGCATCTATTACTATAATTTTCGGTGACTCCCGGCGTCATTTCTGTTAGTGGCAGATTTCCAAATGGGTAGATTATGGAACAGATAAACACGGTCTTTTGGGAGACTTTCTAAATTTCTGAAATATCGATATAGTTTATGCTCATTAGTTACCATTGCCTAAATCAGCGACAGGATCGTCGCATTACGTAAGCATTCTTATACGCCTTAACTGCGATCAAAGAAATGACGTGACTTCTGAATATTTACATAAACAGGAATGGTGCTAACCTACAGGGATATTAATAAAACGTATCTCGTTGACCAGTTTAACCATAAAATAAAAAAGACCAATATTTTTTTCGGATGTCTCGAAGGACATGAGCTGCTGATCCTCCAGGGAGGAGCATAATCCATGGAGCGGGTTAAAACTGCGGAGAGGCGGGAGGGAGGAGAATAAGGGCTGTTAACATCGCATGCCAAAGTCACGAGCGTGACGCTACCCTGGATGCAGGATAAAAGAAGGCTTCGGATGTAGACGGGTGGGAGATTTCGTACCTTAAGCGACTCCACCCCGCGCATCAGCCTCTCTCCTAAAAGAACGAGTAAGGGGGAAAAGGGAGGGGGCGTGTCTCCGTGAAAACGAGATTTTAAGCTCCGTAAGAGTGAGAGAGAGTGAGAGGGAGTGAGAGGGTAGGTTGGGAGGAGGGTGGGGAAGGAAGAAGAGAGAGAGAGAAGGGGACATGGCAACAGGAAGCGAGAAGAGTGTTGAGAATGAGAGGAGAGGAAGTGGGGAGATTTGGGAGAGGGCTGTGGGGGGGGGGGGCGGAGGAAGGGAAGGTGGATAGAGGGAAAAGTGGGTTGGGGAGGAAAGAGGGGCATGGTTGACTTTGAAGCGCGCAGGGTTTGGGATGAAAGGGAAATAAATAGGGAGGGAGGGAGGTTTGAGTGCCGGAGTCAATGAGAGGAAAAAAAGTAGGCAGGATGGATAAAGAGAAGAGACGGAGGGTGTTTCCGAGGGGGAGGTAAGTGAAGGGAGTTGGAGGAGGTGGAGGTGGAGGGATATGTGGGGGGGGGAAGGCGACGTCACGAGAGGAGAAAGGACTATAAGGAGTGTACATATATGGAATGGTTAAAAAGAGGATGAGAAAAGTGAGATGAGGTTTTTACGGTGGCTATGGAAACGTTTCTATCCGAAATTTAAGAATCACATTTTTTTTATACGATAAGGATTATTTTCGCGAACTGCTCATTTTTTCCATACCGTCATCAAATACACAAAATTGACTTTATGACAGTTCATTTAATATTTTTTTTACAAGGACGAGGATTACTTTCGTTATCAGAAATTGCATCTAATTTTAAATACGATAAGAATATAATGGCCAATTTGCTTCTCCGGAAATCCGCCTGAATTATAAAGCAATTATAAAAAACGTAAAAATAATTTTAAAATTACCCTAATTCATATAACCGAACCATAGCATTCGAGGAAAATATTATCATTTCATGTTTTCAATTTGCACTGAATTATTTCGCATTAGAGCTGATCATTGCTCGCGGATTAGACTAAAATACAATTTAAAACGTAGGCGCCGTCGTTTACTTTCCCGGATATGAATTTTTTTATCCGACGGATTCGGAAGCGACGCAACAGAGATAGATCGCTGCGAATAGCAACGATAAAAATAAGAACAATATATGCAAAAAAAAACCAATATAAGGTCACTCCGGAAAGGGGTTAAGGATGGGTGAGTGGGTTTAAGGTTAAAGGGTAGAGGGGGAGATTATTTCTTCGTTATCGCGTAGCATGCAAAAAACCCGTTTCAATCCGCGCCCTCGTCGGGGCGACGACAAAAAAAACCCCGGGAGTTCCCTCTCCCGTGAAAAACCCCTTTTGCGCCCCTGAAAACCCTTATCCCCTTCTGAATTACTCTCTTAAAACCTTTTCATCCCCTCCAACCTTATTCAAAAGCCTCTCTCTCTCTCTCTTCGGCTCTCATCACCCCTTCACCTCGATATCCTCCTCCTCTCTTTCTCTCTCTCTCTCTCTCCGGGGAAATGTATCCATCGAGGGTCATTCGAAAGGCAACACTCTCTCCAAAACCATCCTCGCTCTTCATCCGTCTTAGCGGGGGCCTCTTCCCACCTCCGTACACCTCCTCTCCCCTCTTTCTCCTCGCCCCTCACCACTCCCGACACCCCGCCTTCTTATATTTTCACATTTTCATTCTCCCATCCCTCCACACACACTCCCCCTACCTCCCTCTCCCTTCCTCCCTCTCTCTCACTTCACCTCTACGCGTCCTCTCTTCAACTCATCCTGCCATTATTCGCCTCCATTCACTACACACATCTTCTCTTCCCCCCCTTCATCCCCGCCCCCACAAACTCCCTTTTTCCGTTTCCCTCGCTGTCCACTACTCATGCACTGAATCCACCCATTTTGCCTCAACTACCCACGCCCTTCCTCCCTTTTCCACCCACACTCCAATCTCTCCCTCCTACTTATTTTACTCCCTCTCTCTCTCGTTCACTTCACCTCTCACGCGGCTCATTCTCCCTCTCTCTCTCTCTCTCTTCCTCCCTCTTAACTGTAATCTTTCATTCGCTCCCTCTTTCTATCTCTCCCTCGGAGACGACACAAAAATGAGAAATGAAGAGCGACGGGCGAGTGAGAGCGTGCGCGTGTGTGCGTTTGAGGAGAGCAGGGGCCCTGTCGGATAGGAGCTTAGGGATGAAATGGCATGAATAACGCGATAGGAAAGGGAAACTTGATTTCGAACTAATGGGTGTAAGTTTCGGCGGATTGCATGTTGAGGCGTGAATAGAAGCGAGGGATATGGAAGTAAAAAGATATTAGAACTCGTTTATACAAGTTATTACGGTTGTAGGAGGACGTGGTACTGCAAGTAGGCTATTGGGATAGCCTCGTTATATTAACCCCTCAAGCCCGGACGAGATTTATGAGAACCTACCTTATTCACCGGATGAGGTTTTTTTTAAAAACAGGTAAAGGTGAGAAAATTTGCGAAGATTTTCAAAAATTCCCAACTTTTGATGTTTTATTGTTATTTTGATGAAATTTTTTGTGAATATACATAAAAGATGAAATTTTTAAACGGTATCATTTAAAATATCATATGTTGCACACAAACATTGCTGCAGTAGAAGCGAATAAATAATTTTCCGGTGCGCGCTCACGGTTTATATTAACTTTCGGAATCGCGAGAACTATGAAATGTATTGACATGAAATCTTAACCAAAAAAACATTTAAGATACATTGACTCATCGTTGACGATACTTAGCTGACTGATATATGAACCGATCAGAGCGAAAGCGGAATAAGCCAATTAGTTTTAATTATGCAATACGGAAAGTTTTTGCGTTGTTCAGTAATTACGTAAGGAAATGTACAAAAATGTTATCAGAAAATGCCAAATTTTATTTCATATTAATATTAATTGGGTTTTGTTCATAGGGTCTTTCATTTTGACTATCATTTTCACTTACATCACTTTCGCTCAGATTGGCTCAAATGTTCCTCAAAAGTTAAGCATTTCTTTAAAAATATAATGAAGGTGGTAATAAAGTTGATATAAATTCAGGAAAAACTGAGGTTGAATTGAAAAGGAGAAGATGAGAATCGCGAAGAAATAAGCAAAGACGAAATCACTGAAAAATATAGCTGAATATAATGCGAGGAATTTTAGACTCTTGTGTCTTCGGTTTACTGAAGCGAACTCAATCCCTTGAGAGGAAAAAGAGAGATGGATCAATGGTTAAAGCGAATGCGGCAGCAATGAGATTCCGGAAATTAAAATTTATACGCACGTTCGAGAAAAAGAACTCGACATATTTTAAGATGGAGTAATGTGAAAAAATGCAAAAAAATTGCAAATGCAGGAAGGAAGAAATGAGGAGAAATCGAAAGAGAGAGAGAGAGAGAGAGAGAGAGAGAGAGAGAGAGCGAGAGAAGTGACGCTACACCAAATTTCGAAGCCCCCATTAGGCAAATATATGCAATTTCTGCAACTGCAGCGCTGCATCCGTTCGCATTTGAACGCAAATTAGGAGAGGCCCCAGATATTTTCGGGTTTAGGATTAGATTTAGGATGGGGGGAATCCCCCATTTTACGCGCGTCTCGAGCCGTTTTGATAAAGAGAGTCGCCACGTTTCTCACAACATGCAGACCCCCAACAACAAATTTCTCCCGATTTCATTTACGTTGCAGTTTTACTCCGCAGGGAATACGAAGCCCGACAAAATTCTTTTTGCAATTTGCGATGAAACGGGAGCCAAAATCCAATAACTTTCCGCATCGATGAGAAAATTCTAAAGCTTGTGAGAGAAATAAGACTGCCGTAGAGGAAGACGGAATAGAAAGGATACAGTATAGCAAGTAAATAGGCCTCATATACTATGTGGACAAAAATAAAAACAAGAGTTGAGCGTAACTAAGAGATATGAGAGAAATATGTAGGTTCAATAAAAAGTAATGTGTCGAGAGAAAAGAAAGGTGAGAGATAAGGACAAAATTATAGAGATAAAAAGAAAGGTTATGGCTGGCAGATATACGCATAAAAATGAATGAAAAAGTGTCTGCCTCAGAAAAAAGTCAGAAATATGTGTTATATTTGGTAGAGAGATATCTAAAGAGAGAGAGAGAGAAAGTAGAGAGAGAGATAGAGAGAGAGAGAGAATGGAGGGAGGGAGGTTGAGAGGAAATTAAATGGATTTTATTTTGAAAAATCACCAAAGGGGAAATATGAGATGTTATATGTGACCTGATACAAAAAAGTGAAAGTGTACGAATTTAATTACGTTACTGGCGAATCGAGGTTAGCGGTGACAATAAATAGGAAGCTAATGGAAAGAGTTGGATAAAAATAAGTTGTATCGCGCGACATTACACAACCGTGTGTCGGTAGGAATGATTCAGAGTTAAAATTGTGGTAGAATAAAGGAGGGTGAAAGTAAAAGAAATTGTTGAATAAATCAAAAATGGTTTTAAACCATTATGCTGCTATTCCTAATCATCCATACGTCCCTTAATATTTTTAATTTACAATTTTTTTAAATGTTGGACCAAAGTAATAATAATGGCTATAAAAAGGAGATAATAAAGGAAAGATAAGGAATATAAAGGACGCCTATTCACAACTTGATATTTTTCGGTCGAGTTATGAAATAATACAAAACATAAAAAATAAAACTTGATAGAATTTTGTACGACTGGTAAAATGAGATCTCATTTTTTAGATAACAATAAAAAATAACGTTAGCCACATATATCGAGATATGCAGTAGGCATTTTATTACTTCATAATCTTGTACACAAATTCCTAAGCATGATTAGGAACCGATCGCATTGGAAAAAAGAGATCCTTGGGAGTGAAAGACGTAGATATAAAAATAACTGAAACAAATGAGAACCAAAATCGTTCGTACACAACACAGAGATATTACCAAACAAAGTACATGAACAAATCGATAATTGGAAAGAAGGATGAAAATGCGGTTGGATCGTTAAATGCAAGGAAATTCGCATCAAAAATGAATTAAGAGCCATGTGCAAGAATAAGGGAGAGAATGAGGCGAGTGAGTGGAGAATCGGAGATAGTCTGGAAGCGATTCGAAGTAGAGCGAGTGAGGTTCCAAAGAAAAGAGAGAAGGAGAGAAGAATAGGGGAAAGAGGAGAGCAGAAGAGAGGGTTAGGAGGGTGAAAGAAAGTTGAGAGAGAGAGAGGGAAAAGGAAGGAGAGAGGAGGGAGGAGGAGGAGAGGGTTTGAATGGAGCTCTGGGAGATAGAAAAGGTAGGTATGGGATTGGTTGGTTTTGAGCGAGAGAGAGAGAGGAGAGGAACGTGAGAGATTCGGGGAGAATAGGAAGGAAGGGAGGATGGGGTGAGGAGGGGGGAGGGGGGGGGGGAGGGGATGGGGACGGAGATGCGCGCGCGTGTGTATGTGTGTAGAAGGTGGGTTGGAAGAATGAACGGGATAATGTGGGTGGGATCCAACTCCAGCCGCTTCTATCGATCTCGCGGAGTGGGTCGTCACTGGAACGGAGCGAGGGAAGGGTTGGATTTTGGATATGGGGTTGAGGAGGGAGGGAGAGGAGAGAGAGGAGGGAGAGGGAGAGATGGGAGAGGAGAGATAGGGGGAGGAGAGAGAAGGAGAGGAGAGATAGGGGGAGGAGAAAGAGGGAAAGGAGAGAGAGGGAAAGGAGAGAGAGGGAAAGGAGAGAGAGGGACAGGAGAGAGAGGGAGAGGATAGAGAGGCAGAGGAGAGAGAGGGAAAGGAGAGAGGGAGAGGCGAGAGAGGGAGAGGATAGAGAGGGAGAGGAGAGAGAGGGAATGGAGAGATAGGGAGAGGATAGAGAGGGAAAGGAGAGAGGGGGAGAGACGAGACAGGGAGAGGAGAGATAGGGGGAGGAGAGAGAAGGAGAGGAGAGATGGGGAGGAGAAAGAGGGAGAGGAGAGAGAGGGACAGGAGGGTAGGAGAAGATAGAAAGTTGCGGATGAGAGAAGATGAGAGGCGAATGGAATTGTAGGGATAGGTGAGATGTGAATGGAATAATAGGGATAGCTGATCTGTGCTTTGGAGGAAGAATGGGAAATGGGCCTGGGTGAGAGAAGGATGAAAAGTGGAGAGGATGAGATGTGATAAAAAAGACAGGGTAGAATAAATGGAAGAAAGGCAGAGGAGAGAGGAGAGGAGAGAAAAGAGAGAGAGAGAGAGAGAAAGAGGAAAAAGAGGTTGGCCCCCAGTCGTGGCTCGGGAGAAGTGTGGAAAAGTACCGGGAATGAATGGAGAAGTCGCGGGGAATGGGCGGAAACCCTTTTCCCGGGAAAAAGGACAGGTGAATATGTGCTAGAGAGAGAGAGAGAGGGAGAGAGAGAGGGAGAGGGAGAGAGAGAGAGGGAGAGAGAGAGAGAGGCCGTGCGTGAATAGTAGACTAGAGAACGGGAGAAAGTGCGTGCGGGAAAAGGAAAATAATTACGCGAGTGAAGAAAGGGAAGTAGACTAAGAAGTTGGAAGCGGGTAAGCATTTAGGGAGCGAGGTTGAGGTAGTGAAAGTGGAAATAGTATGGGAGTGGAGGGGGAAAGCTTGGTGAGGCGAGTTTTGGAAAGGGTTGAATTGATTATAACGAAAGGAAGCGGGGGAAGGGGGGGAGGGGAGGGGGGAAGGGGGGGAGGGATGGGGAAAGAAGGGGAGGGAAGGGGGGGGTGAGTGAGAGAAAAGTCGTAAGTAGTAGTTTCAAGAGAGCCAGAGTTGGTTGGATAAGGGGGAATAGGGGAGATACATCTAGAGGAAAAGGGTAGAGAAGAGGATGAGTGGGAGAAGGGAGGAAATGGAGAGAGAGAGAGAGAGAGAGAGAGAATGCGGCGGTTAGGAATGAATCGGCAGAGAGAGAGAGAGAGAGAGGAGAAAAGGGAAGCGGAGATAAACGGAAGAGACAAAGAAGATAAGGTAAAAACAATAAAGAGAAGAGAGGAAGGAGACGCTTAAAAGGAAATAGGAGATTGGAATGGGGGATTATGGAATTGAAATGGGGCCCTTTTGGAAAGAGGAATATTGATACGGGACCGTAGTTCTGCAGGCTCCCGCGTGGTGGAGTATTTTCCCAAGCGAAAGGTTTTGCCTCCCGCTCCATCCCTCCCTCCAGAACGAGAGGAAAGAGAGAGAGAGAGAGGGAAGCGAGGCTGACTTTGGACTTAAGTGTACTCTCGCGGGGGAGGTGGGGGGAAGGGAGGGAGGGGGAAAAGGATAGGAGGAGGAAGGGATAGGAGGAGGAAGGGTTCCGCTCTCGGCTCCGTTCTAAGGAGTCGAAAGCGAGGTACCTACCCCCTGAAGCATCGACTGCTTTCTGGTTTCAGTGCCCACACATTTGGGCTGCTTAGATATGATTATCTAAATGAATAAAGCGTTAACGTTCGCCGTGATTTGATACGGTACTTCGAGAAATGGGCAGAATTAAACATGAGGGAGCCTACGCCCTTGAATAAGGATCTTTTGCGGAGCCCTCATAAACTTAACATATAAAGCTACACTAGTTTTACGAGTAATATGTTGTATAAACATTCAAATTTATTTTTTTAATGTACAATTTTTTAGTTTTTTTAAAAAACTGAGAGCGTTAAATTCATGATATCGAAATTACTCCGCCAAAGAAATTGTATTGCTTTACAAGTGACGATCGCTCTTGCTAGTAGGTATTGGATCTGCCATCGAATAGATTTCTTTTGAATCTCCACGAAGCGGTGGAATGCGCGAAAAAGCTCTCTTAATGCATGTTCACCTTGACTTCGAATCTCTCTCTCTCTCTCTTTATGGATCACAGTTTCTTTTTTTTAGCTGGCGTGACGAACAGGAAGTTTTTTTAAAGCAATTTTACCGCGACTGCAATAAGGAGCGAGTTCTCCATCTCTCTCTACATTTCTCGGCTGAAGGAAATCCTTTTCGTTTTTTTTTTTATGAGCAGTAATGAGGTTTTGAAACGGATTGACCCATTTTCGATTTGTTCTGTTTCGTACTTTTTTTTTTCGGGAGAATCATGTTGTAAAACATCTTAATCAAAAGATCTTAAGCCGTTTTTAACGCGTACAATGGATTTGAAATTTTTGTATTTCAAGTCGCGACCTATTAATCATCACATCCACGCATTACTTTTCCCCTTTTACTTAATTTGATTTTTAATAAATCTTCCATCTCCCTCTCCGCTGAATTTTCATCATCTCTCTCTCTCTCTTCCTTTTTCTTTACTTGTATGCCTTCATTTTTCTGTTTTCTTTTACTTTTATTTGTTCGTTTTTATCGCCCTTTCGATCTGTTTATACCACTATTCGTTTTCTCTCCCTTCCCCCTTTTCCATCTCTTTGCTCCTTCGTGTCTCTTAATTCCGGAACCAGAATCCATTGTAGTCGGCCGCGTAAAGATAGACAAAGCAACCGAAGAGTGTCCACTTTGGATGCAGCGAGTGACGCGACCTCTTCCTTTCCTCCACCTCGACCGAGAGAGACCGGAAAGATTATTCCGTCCGATTTCGGCGCCTCCTTTACATTCTGTTTTCTTTTCCCCCTTCTTTTGTTTCTCTTTTTCTGTTTTCGCGTTTTTATTCCCTCTCTCTCTCATTCTCGCGGAATTCCTCTTGTGCGGAGGGTGGAGACGACTCCATGCTCTTTGTTTACCTTCGCCTTTTTTAAAAAGTAAGAGCCGCTCTCTCTCTCTCTCGCTGCCTTTCTCTTTTTCCCTTTCGAAGTTTTTATTTTTCTAACCACGTGCATCGAGAAATTCTACGTCGCGAAATATTTGGCGAGTTGAAATAAATACTCGTTTATTTCCTTGTCACATTGAAGTTAAAAGATACGCTGAATAGTTTAAACAAACATACGCGCTATTTTCGACGAATCTAGTCAAATTTTTCTTGTGCATTATAAAAACATGTATCGTGGAAATAAATTGTCTACATCTGCGTTTTAGACATAAAAATCTTATAACTATTTCAGGTATGTTTTTTTTTTGGAAGGAACCACATGCATTATAACGAACCATTTTAATTGCTTATGATTAATGTAAATAATTTTATTTACCTTAAAATTTTCTAACCTATATCGAACGCAAAAGATCATGTAAAATTTCAACGGATTAAAACACTGGTATAAAATCTCCAATTGTTCAATTTTATTCGGGAAGAAATCCGATATGAGGCAAAAATTAATAGCATATATAATCCATATGATTAACAGCGGCTTCCTATATTCTTACATCTTTATCTGATGAAAAATAACTCAGAAAAAAATGGAGGAAATTTAAGCCAGAATCGAAATTGTAATAATTTTTTCTGCCAAAATTCGGTTTCAAGAAGGAATCGTAATCCAAAAAACGCTACGAGTGGAGAGGGGAAAAATAACGATCACGTCCGAACAATCCCAAGCTTAAATGAGTGCATTTAGAGCGCTTTGACGTAATCTGTACTAGGTCTGATTGCATAGAATGCAGACATTAATTCAAAACGAGGTAAAAAAAGAAGCGAAGTTTCTCGAAAATATGGAAATTGGAACAGTCTTGTTCCTTCGAGCTCGAAAATCCACGGAGGGCGTCTTTGTTTGCCCCAAAAAAATCCTTAAACGAAAAGAGGAGTTGGCAGCTGCCCAATTCACGTTTCTTTATTTTTACCTTTCGAGAAAAGAGGCATCTAAACCAGTATTAATCCTCGGAATAAAAAAAAACGATGAGAAATTGATCGCCCCAGTACCCATGACCCAGAATAATGCGCTGTACTTCAGGTGAGATTTTAATCATACGTTGATTTGTATTTACCCTCATTCCAGATTATCTACACTTCCATCTTGAGAGTCACATAATTACAACATATTTTAATCTCGCCGTGAGCTCACGGAGAGATCTGTGAACACATTTCTTCGCGCCCTTGATAAAATTGTGCAATGTCTGCTTACTTGCTTTCAAAACATTTTAGTAGGAAAATAATAATGTTGATTTATCGCTTCAATCCCAATAAGTAAGAGATGAGGCGACATTTTGCTCAAGAACTTCAACTGATATTAAATTATGATATGCTAATTTCTTTCGATGTGATTTTCGCATTCATTAGCGATAAATGATGGATGGCGCCTTTTAAAATGTTTATCGCGTTTTCCAAAGAAAATGATTTCGGTGTCATTTATCTAAAATGAAATTATAGCTAATTCAAAATGTACAGAAAGATGAATTACGCGGATTACATGAGTGTTTAGTGATGAAATTTATCAACATAAGCATTGGATTTCTTTCTGTGATGGTCTGTCCGTGTTTCGTGCGCTTTACATATTTAAAACTCGTTTAAACCAAAAGTATAAAAGGATAGAAATATAAGAGGATGTGACTATAATTATATTAATTGAACATTTGGTTACTTGGGGGGAGGGGAGGGGGTTTCACATGTGATGATATCCAAAATTTAACATTTAAACGGATATTTGATGATGTAAAACAAATAACCTTTGGGAATGTTAACTAACTAATACGCAAAAGCAGGCTAAACCCATCCTTTCTCCAATGGAATATTTACTTCCTTCCCTCAATCCTGTGTAAAAATTCCTTCTCTATTTACTAATGTCTTATTATGCTATTCCTTCCACTTTATCTTCTCTTTTTTCTCCCTATGGATTGCTATAACTTTTGCTCCATTCCATTCGCAAGACCACATAATAATCTCCTCCTCCGTTCCTATATTCGTATGCATATTTGTTTAAGTGCTTATTTATAAACATTCATTTCGTTTCCATGACACTTTCGCCACTTCAAAGTTTTTCTCCTGTGTTTCGGAAAAATTCTTCTTTGAACTTTATTCATTATCCACTCCATAACAATTTCCCCTCACTGACTTCCCAGCGTACTGCTTCCTCTCACGCTCACCACCTTTTCTGCCCACCCTTCCTCTCCCACTCTCCCTTCGAATTCTCTCCTACCCCATCGCCTTCTATACACTCTCTCTGTCAACGCACCATCGGCAGAGTTCCGGCGTCAGGATATTGCTGTTGACTCGCGCCCGCGAATCGCACCGCCTCCTCCTATCGGCCACCTTGCGCACTAACTCTCATCTCTTCCTCCCCCTCTCATCCCACGCACCTTCTCTCTCTCTCCCACCAATCTTCGCCCACTCCCCTCTCCCTACCACTATCCCTCCCCACAACCCCAAACTCAGCCGTGTCAAACTCCCTCCCACGCCTCATCTCCCTACCCCACTACACGCGCTCCCGCACAAAAACAAATGAAAAAACCCAGCACGGCCAACCGATCTTGCCCTAAGGGGCTGATTTTATCCCCTCCCCTTCCCCCCCTCACACACACATACGCACACCCTCTTTTTCCCCCTTCTCCCTCGGCCAACACGCTCGCTCACCCCGTGCCTTTTTTTTTATATGGCTTCGGTCGCCATCTAGAATGCGAAAATGTTGTTCCGTCCCTCACGCGCCCAAGCTCGGCCATTTTTCTCATTCCCTATCTTCCTATATTTATCCTATCCCCTCTTTCTCTCTCAATCTACATACTTCTCTCGGATCGCGCCGCCCACCTTTTTTTTTTTCAATTTAACCCTCGGACGAAATTTTTCCCTATTCTGACTCTTTTCTCTCTCTCTCTCTCTCTTCTCCGCTTTACTCTTTCGTAGTTCTTTCATCTCCGTTCCGTTTCCCCTTTTATTACACTCTCTATACTGTACTTCGCTTCATCTAGGCCTTCTCATTTTTCTCCATCTGTTTTTTCCCGATATCCTTCCTTATCCTTACCAACTTAACGGCGCCACTATTACGCGCAAATGCTCCATAAAATGCTTTTTGTTCCGCGTTACATTATTCTCGTGACGCCCAATTATAAGATGTTTGTCCATCATTCACGCTAATTAGGCGACATAATCCATTTAAAAAGTATTTATTTTCTGTTTGGGAGGAGAATTTATATACTTACTTGACTGCGTGTTATGGAGTATGATACCACTGATTAGTAATTAAAGCTTTAAATTGCATTCGGTTGAAATAATAGATTCAGAATATAAGGAAGAATTTGAAAGAGTTAACTCCGTTTAAATCCAAAAATAAATAAATTTTCCTTCTTAACAGTTAGAAATAGTTTAAAATAAACTAAGGCACCGATCGAAAGCGGAATATATCATCAATCAGGATTTGTTGATTTTTCAATAATTTCTTACAAATGTATCCCATCGTTTAATCTCCACTGCGTTCTAATTACAAAATGCTTAAGTTTAACGCAGTTTAGATTAGAAATGCAGTATTTCATCTAAGATTTGCTCTAAATACACAAATATGAGAACTGCTTAATTTTAAAATATCATCATTTATTAAAATTCGACTTAGGTGAAAAGAATCTTAAAAAAGCTGGCGAATGGCATATTTACACATTCTGAAAGTTAACATAGGCCGCAGGTTGCACACGTATTATTTTATTCACAACTAAAGGATGCTCAGTAAAGTTTGAACTTCTTCTCTTACGCTTTTCTGGAATATGTGAAATTAAGATTTACTAATAATTAATATTTTCAAATTTCTTTAATTATAATTAAAGAAATTTGAAAATATTAATTTTAAAGGAAGGGTTCTATTCGACTTATTACAATCCATTTTATATTTTTGTAAAAGTGAATTAAATTTTGTCAAACGAAAGCATATTTTGACACATAAAAGTCTTACTTAGTAAAAATACAACGGAACTTAAAATCAACACGATTTTATTCATCTTCAGGCAGATTCGATTGAAATTTTTCCCAAATTTCACTTGAGGAAAACATATATAATCATTGAATCTTCGAAGTATTATCAAATTATATAGGCGTCTTTAAAAAGTCAGACATATGGCAAGATATTTTACAGATTTTAACGACATAATACTTATTAAACAATGGAATTATGAGTCGTCGAATCAATTGATAAACTAATTAAATTCAACCTGTGTCCATAACCAGGTCCTAAACTCACTTTTATGTACGTTATACTAGGAAAATTAGATAAACGCATTCTGAATGAATTGAACGGCTGTGGAAATATGTCGCAATGGAGATCTAGTATTATTTAAAGGAAAAGACACATTAAGGTTTTGTCTCATGCCTTGAGATTTCACATAATTCACTCAACCTTACTTGATCAAAATATTATAATAATTCGTAAATCAACCTATAAAGTGTTGACGGTAGGTGTGTGAAAACAGCTTTTTCTAAAACAAATAAATTAGCATTGACTAAAGTTTTATCTCGTTTCACGTTAAAAGAGATCTATCAATACCGAACGAATTAGAAAATAATAGAAATTTAGTTTTTTTACATTTGCGGCATCAACCCATAAATCAAATTATCGGATTTCCGGCAGGCGTCGTGAATTTATTTTTTGTCAAAGTGTTTACTTAACGTTAACGTAAGTCACTGTTCCAAGGAATTTCTTCTTATCGAATTAAAAAAAATAGCTTCGGTTTCTTCGTTTGATTAAAATAAATTGACATAAATTTGTTGAACCATGGATTTACCGAAAATTATGATAGGTCTTCAAAGTATTTATGGAATTGACGAGATAATTTTTGTACATACTATAGGATGAAACATCTTCTTTGTTTCTGAACAACTGCGTTTGCAGAGGTCCCGTAAAATTGCTTTTCATCCGAATCTTAATGTAACGAGGGCGAAGATCTAGTGAAACTCTTTATTTTAGAAGAGAATGCGGGATACTGGAGAATGTAGTTACAATAATATCTGAGACACCCTCCCGAAATTGAGCTTTGTAATTATCCGAGATGAAGGACGACATCAACCGCAGCCATCGTTACCAGTAACGAAAAACAAAGCAACTTTAATTGCTCCACAAAATAAGACGGACGATTAAGCGTTACAAACGATGGCTCGATTGATAAATTCGATCATCGGGCGAAAAATGCTTCGAAGAAAATCATTTATTAAAAAAAACGAAATTTTTTGTCATAAATCTCCGTTAAATCGTTGTAGCTTTTGCAGGGAAGACACGCGTGACAAGCGCGCGTCGCCGATAGGACGTTTATTAGTTCGACTGAAATCTCCTTTCCCCTTTCGAACGACGACACTCTGTTAAACTCTCTCAATTTATGCCTCATCACTTGGTTAGTTGTCAGCGGCAAAAACAGACCGCAGGGGAACACAAGCGCTCATAGATCCAACCGCCCGACGTCACACAAATCAAACTGGGATAAGTGTTTCGACGCGCCGTGCCAATTTGTCTTTCTTGGTTTTACGAATCGGTGCCTGTAAGAGACGCAGTGGCCCAATGACAGCGTTGGCACGCGCTGCGCAATACTGTCGACCACTCCCCTTTGTTTTAGACCATTAGATTCGAATGTGTACGTCAAGAGTATGTGTGTGTGTGTGTGTTGCGTACGTGGGTATGTGCGCGTTTGCGAGAGATGTGTATATTACGTAAGAAGAGGTCATTAAAACGACCGCTTCAGGTCGAGAGAGAGAGAGAGAGGCAGTCGCACGCATGACTTATGGCGTGACCGCGGCGTTAAGTGTCATCGCCTGCCAATGGCGTTCCGCGCTGAAGCACGCGGCAGTCGAAAGTGGCAACTGAAATTATTTAATGCGCCCAAAAGGCGATTGAGAGGATTCTTTACGTAAGGAATGATGAGGATTCTGAGAGCCGAATGCAAATTGCGAGCGCGCAGCGAGGCGTATCCGAAAAACGGCCGCTGGCTGTAACTAGAAGCATGAGTGGATAATATTTATATGAGAAAGTGACGCTTTCGTGCATATAAACATGGCGCTAATATGCCGTATTTACACAACCATAAGACGATCTCGAATATAAGATGAACCCCCTTTACAGAATCTAATTAGGACGAAAAAAGTTCATAAGATGTTTGGAAGATAATAAAATTAGACAAAATCAGTATTTTTACTTAAATATCTTAAAATTGTCATTACAATGCATTGTGCTAAGATAAATTATGGTTTAAACCATGCTCGTTTAGTCATAATATCACATTATCTATTTTTAATTATGAATTTCTTTGTTCGCGAATATAAGATGATTCCAAAAATTTGATTGAAAAAAAATCTTACATTCTGCTAAATACGGTATATGTATTTGGAATGTAAAGTTATATTCACAGAAAAAATAAGTTGATGTATTTTTCTATTAATAAATATAAGAATAGGAAACTTAAACAAAATACTTTATGAATAACACTTTAGAAAATTCCACTGCTGTCTATAAGAGAATGTCATTTTCGGGCTTCAGTATAATTTCATCCGAAAGAAGTGACGGCATGGGACATTTAATTTTTCACCTAAACCAGGGATCGGCAACCTTTTAAAGTAAAAGAGCCATTTTCTGTTTTTTTTTGTCTCATTCCAAAATACTTGAGAGCGCACAGTGAAAATATGTGTCACCCTTTTCTATTTAATTTATTTTATAGATTCGAGAGAGAGAGAGAGAGTTCCCGATGTACTTGACGGAAGAAAAACGAATTTGTTAATCGAGAGGGAAAGTTTTCGAAAGACGAGGGCGGATTGCAATAAGCATGGTTAAGGAGTTTACCTAATTTCTAGAGAGACACAAATTTGTACTCAACGAGCCACATGCGGCTCTGGAGCCGCATGTTGCCGACCCCTGACCTAAACCAACGAATTAAATATTTTTCTATCATTTTTCCTCCGTGGGTTATCTAATACTGCACATAAATTGCAATTAAAAGGCTTCGGTTCGGTTTCTTTACCAAAGAGATGTTGTTGTGGTTGCATAAGATAAAGGATAAAGTATCGTTGTAGGTTTGTTTTCGGACATTGATGAATACAAAACTGAAAAACTGCGTAATAATCATCACCAAATTATAACTCAAGAGAATTCGAAACCAATCTTTCTCCAAAATGTTTACTTATTTATTGTTGGATTGGTAACCTGTGGAGAAAATCACTGAAATTAAATTACAAGAAGCTCTCGTTATTCGTATGCCAATGCAGTTAACTATTCGTCGATAATTAAAATCCATATTCTTGTCAAGTGTCAACTATACTTTCTTTTTGGGGATATTGTTCAAAACGTGAATCATTCGTTTAGGTGAAAATATGTACATTTCCCTGAAGAAGTGTATACTGAATCATCACTATGAACTTCTTCTTGGCTCATCATTTTACCCTTTTTGTGTGTGTGTGTATATATATATATATGAGATAAAACGGAATAAGACTATTCGAGGGCGAGTGAGAAGGAAGAAGAATAATTGATAGAGCCTCAACCGATGAGGTTAAGGGAAGCGGAAATGAAAAACCGTCGGATGAAGAGGAAAAAGGAGAGAGAGAATGGATCCGAGGTTCCCTTTCTTTCTTTCTTTCCCTCAAAGGTGGAAATCCTGAGTGAGGTTAACACGTGTGTGTGGAGATGTGAGGATTTGATAAATGGGAATGGAGAGAGAGATAAAGGGGAAAAGTGGGGTGGGGTGGGGTAGAGGGGAGGGAAGGGGTGGAAGGAGATGAAAGATGGCGGACAGGGGGATGAAGTATGTGATAAAATAATAGAGCTGGGAGGAAAGTGTGTGCGAGAGAAAGAGAGTGGTTGTGTGTTGCGGAAGAAGAGTTGAAAAGATTAGAAATAGAAGACAAAAGGAAGAGGAAGATTCCGGGGTGAGAGGTTGAGAAAACAGCGACGTGAAGCGATGAAAAATTCAGGTCTAAAGATGAGAAACGGGAGAAAAAGGAATTTGATCCACGTGATACGAAATATACTCCCGGTGATAAATTAAAAAAATATATAAATCAAATTTACACAGAATATAATAATTGTGTTTGATATAGTTTTTATACAAAACCGATTTGTATTTTCGGATGAAATGTGATCTTTTATGCCAAATGTGGAATGCGCACGATATATTGTGTAGGATATTTTAACGATGAGAAAATTTGATAGGTAAGCACATGTTTCAAAGTTTCATGAAAGGTACATTCAACATAAGTCTCTCTGTAAACATTCAAAATTAAAATACTGAGGACTATTCTTGTACTAGTTGACTTTTAGTTGACATATTCTATTTGGAAAGCCGGCAACTCTCTTTTACTATCAAGGAGGAATGAATGTATGTTTTTATAGGTTACGTAAAGCATTTAGTTTTATAATTCATGCCAGCCTAATAAAAATTACGTCCTGGTCAAGTAAATGTACCCCTGGTAATATCTATACTAACCTTTATCAGCAATATAACGAACTACTTCATCATAACGGTTATTTAGGACTTCAAAAACGAACTCGATTCACCGCAACATCGCGATAAAGTAGCGAACGAACCAACTACATGTCGGTGCTTCGAAAAGTCTGTTTTTCATCAAACGCGCGAAATAACCCAATACAACCGCAAAAGTGATAAATTGCTAAAGCAAATATGCACAAGGCTTCATGGAGCATTACGCTGAGACTTTATCAGAGATATAAGAGAACGAAGGCAGGTAAAATGGAAATAATGTGGGAAGAGGGAGGGAAGGGAAGAGATAAGGAAAGGGAGAGAGAAATGGGAGATAAATGGAAGGCGGAGGGAGGGTGGCGGAGGAAGGAAACGTGTGGGATGAAGGAGGATGTTCCGTACAGGTCTGCAACGCTGCATCCGGCCCCCCATTTTGCAGGACGTCGGGAAACGAAGGTAACAGAAATGATGATGGCAGCAAAATTTCGCGTAGTAGGCGACACAAAAAGATATATATATATATATAGTATTGGTAGTAATGGGCGCCAACAAAGATATAGGGATCTAGTTATTGTCGAGTAAAGTGAATGTAAGAGTAGAAAAGTAAAAATTGTGTAACCAGGAAACTACATCCCCAGATTATCAACAATAAAAGTGACCTTCAATGCATAAAATAAGTTGGAAATAATTTGGAATGCTTATACGTAGTATTTCTGCCTAAAATTACTCAAAGTTAGATCATGCGCTTTCGCATGGCAATTTACCCATCTGAAAATTCTTGCAACGGCATTTCCGAAAAAATTCTCTGGTGACTTCAAATTTAGATCTCTTTTCTTCATAGACGATGTTGTCTTTATAATTAAGTTACGATTCTCGGGAATAAGAAAACCGATTTTCTCAAAATCGAGCGAAAATTACGCTAACTGAAATGACTTCCTTTAACGAATATTAACTCTCTAGGCATAATAACTGTCCTTTTAGAGGTACCCCTTGCGTGCTTCATTAAAAAAGTTTCTAAAAGTAAGAAAGACCTTGCAGCCCTCTCTTTTTTTTTTTTTTACAAAAGAATGGATATTCGACTACTAATAATCTCTCCATAACGGTAAGAATCTCTGCTTATATTATCTAAATACATGTGTACGTTTCCCAGGAAAGACGACTCTTGCTTGCTCTAAATTTCGAGTCTTCCCTCTACATGGCCATTGACGCTACCAAGAAAGGACAACAAAATTTCCGATTCGTCTTAAAAAAAAATTGCCATCGACGCAGATATATAAGCAAATCACACCTCGGAAAAAAGCGACCGTCGCACTTCTCGCGCTTCGCTCGAATCCTGAAAAGGACATGTCAAAACCGACCTCCAGCTGCGTTTTTGCCTCTCACCTGTATCCCCGACCATCCCAAAGTCCCCTTGTTCCAACTCGTTCCTTCTCAGCAGTCATCGGACTCCCAAAAAATTCCCCACTCTCCAAGCCTCATAAATATTTTGGTGTGCCTTCTCGTTCGGTAGGGTGGGTGGGGATGAAAAAGAGAGAGACAGAGAGAGAGAGAGAGAGAGCCAGGGTATAGGTGGGTTGTGGGAAAGGTTTTGCCCATAAGAAGAAGTTGCATGGGAATGGAGGCACGGAGGGATTTTTTTCGGAGGGGAGGGTTAGGAGAGGTTTTGGGGTGTGGAAAATCCATTTAGTCTCCCAGGGCGCTCCCCCGAAAACCCAGCTTCCAAGCGATTCGGAGGGGGCATGAGAAAAGGAGCGGGATGAATATGTGCGAGGGTAGGATAGCTCTGTTTGGCATAAGGGTGAAGAAGGGAATGTTATCGAGGGAGGAGATATGAAGAAATGGAAGACTGATATACGAATTAGGATTATGGAAGGGGAAAAATAAGAAAGAGAATATTCGCGGAGGAGAATATCAACGAAAGAAAGGGCGGAGATAATTTGCAGAGTATGAAAAATTGAAATGAACGAGGGAAAAAATAAAGATGGGAAGTAGAAGATTGGAAATGTGAGACAAGAGACTCGGCAAAAAAACCGCAGGTGGAGAAAATACAAGGGATAAGCGTTCTTAAAAAAATAAAGGGCGTTCCGTTGCACAGGGATTGCGTATTGAAATCACCAAGGAATTTGTAATGAAGTAGGATTTTTGAAATGCCACAGCAAAGTAACAATCACGTTACATGAGTTGTTGGTTTCAGAGAGAAAACAGAGACGAAAAGTCTCCAGCGAAATAGTCATCCAGGTATTTTTTAAAAAAATATACCACCCATCGTGAAATTCTGCTTTCCTTTTTATTTGAAGAAAAAAATCAGGATATAACGTATAGAATTGATAAATCGCTGACTAGTGCAGAATTGAAATAAGTTAGGATTAAATAGAGAAAATTAGATATCGGAAGACGGTAGCTAGCAAAATTAGATTTACACGAAAAAGAAAGTAATATATGGTAACAGTAAACTTCGCTTTTTATAGAAACAAATATCGGTGAATCACCGCTGAGAGTGGCGACTGTGTACCTGATTTAATCTTGTTTAGGGATAAACTCAAACGTCAATCTAAATCAAGCCAAAAGGTGATCTCAATAATTAAATGTCAAATCAATAAAATCGAGAACTAACTGGCGGAAGTAAAACTTCTTGAAAAAGCATCAAAAATAAAATAAGGGAGGATTGAGTTGGCTTTTTTGCCTAACGTGAAACGTTTTCCTAGCTTGATAAAATTGTCAAATTTGACGCTTTAAAAAAGAAAGATTAAAGTGGTTTTAAATTTGGTGAAAGAGAACATATTGATTGACGAAGGTGGTGTGAAGAAGCGAGAGTGTGGGATGTTAGAAAATGAACTAGAAAGATAAGGAAGAAATGAGAGGGAGAAAGTGAGTGAGTGAAAGGAGAGAGAGAGAGAGTTTCGGGAATAGGATCTGTTTGTTCGGAAGGGTAGTCAGAGGGCGCCTCTCGTGAAAAAAAGAGAAACGCCGGGCGCAAAAGAGAATAGGGAATGAACGAGAGGGAAAGTGAGAGGTAGATAGAGAGAGAGAGAGAGAGAGAGAGAGAGAGAGAGAGATAAAAGTGAGAGGAAGGTGGGTTTGCGCGGAGGGAAGGAAGAGAATGAGACTGGCAGAGCTAATCCCCGGAGGAAGATAGAGGGAGGGAGAGGTTCGGCGGAGTGATACACGTAGGTATCTCCTCCTGGAGGCTTTTGAAAGGGCCCTCCCCTTCTCTTCCTCTTCCCTCCCTCCCTCTCTCTCTCTCCCTCTCCCCCCCTCACTTGCCACCGGCGTTTGCCGCAGGTGGATCAATAGAGGAGACATAATAGGCCAACCCATTAATACAAAGTGGATTGATCACGGTCGGTTTTTTTATTTCTTAAGCAGCGGATTTTTCCAGGCGAAGTCACCTGAAGCTGACGCGCACTGAAAGCCATAAACGGCGCCGAGGAAATTTCCGTAAAAATGTCGCCATATGGCTGAATATAAAGCGGTTCGAGCTTAGCGACGCTGGAGGAATTCCCTTTTGGATTTCCCAATTATTTCTTGCGAGTTTTTACCATAAAAAAAAAACAAAGTCTTTTTAGAAATGATTTTTACTTTGCGAAAGGGGAATATTAATCTTTATTTCTCAGTAGGAGTATTTAATAAATTAAATTTAAATTTCGTCGGCTGAATGGATTCAAGTGATTTTGAAAGTTTACTAAAATAGATTTAACTCATAAACGTATATTTATTTCTGCCAGTACAAATCATTTTAACAACTTTGCTAGCACCTTTTAATTACCTACGTGCACTCTCTTGAAATGTTGCTATTAATTACGTGTTTTAACGTAAATCATTTAGGCAGTTCCATTGCATTTTTGTCTCCATATTCGAAGTTTTTAATCGGCTGCATCAAAGAGATACGATTAAATCACGCGTTTTCCTCCTATATTCGTTGCGGTGTGTATTACACAGCACTGCGAAATAGGATGTTTTATTTAGGCCCCGCGAGAAAGGCGAATCCGTTTTCGTTTGGATGTGTGTTACGCCAGCTAGCATTTCGAGTTAGCTAGGAAGAAATAGCATAGCGTTGCATGTATTCAAAATCTGCGCTCGCCTTCCGAGCCGAAACCGGAATCAGGGCTCGTAACGATTAGTTTGTTTTCGACGAAACGCCGGAGAAGGCGCAAAAAAGTCTTCCCTCGGCGCGAATTTCGGAAATATGGATTTTAAAATACGAATTTCCTTCAAATATCACAGAAAGTGAGTTTAAGGGAATGCGATCGTATTTGAAAATAGTAGTATTCTGTTTTCCGCGAAGGATTTATTTTCCTCTTTACCAAGATGCTACGTGAACTGTGATTTCTGAAAATTATTGTTTTTTTTTTAAAAGACTCAACGAAACACGACAAAGGTACGATACGCGGGAAAATTATTTCGGTTTTATTTCTGTCTTCGTCTCATGAAAGATTCATCATTATATTCGAGCTTCGAAATTTATAAGCGGAACGAGAATACTAATGGAATTCAACAGATATTCATTTATGGACATTATAAACAAGCCAAAACTTGAATTCAAATTCATATAAGGAAAAACGATGCGAGTAAAACAGACTAATATTTATGATGTAGTGACAGACATAAACGTTTCCTATTCCAAACCTGGCTTTAACAAAATGCCAGCCATCCGGTGAAAAACATCATCAGGAACCCAAAAATCCGCAATATCTTCAATCTCGCCGATCGCGAAACTTAAATAGGAAAATTTATTAACACGGCTAATAATGAAATTAAACCAGGGAGCTAAAAAGCGGATTTCCGAGCCACGCGCGGGTCGGTTCTACATTACACGCACTCCCGCCCGAGACAAAACGAGTCATTTCGAATGCCCCCTTTCACGCGGTGGTGCATAGCAAGAGGCACGCACCCCTTACAAGCAGTAAAGTTCAAGAGATAACGTCTGGGTGCGTATTTCTGAGCCGGGAGCAGGGTACTTCACTGAGACGAGGAGGATGAGAAGGGAGAGAGAGAGGAACGAGAAAAGGAAGAGAGGTAGGAAGAAAGAAAGAGAGAGAGAGAGAGGGAGAGAGAGAGTATTCTGCGAGTGTGCACGCGAAAAGCGGTGCGCGTGGAGATCGGAGGAAGAGAGTGGTGTTGGGGGAGGAGGTCGGACATTCACCTCACCCCGCCTTTTATCTCCCCTCCTTTCCCTCCCCTCATTTCCCTCTCCTCCTTTCCCTCCCCCCATTTCCCTCCCCCCTTATTCGCAACCTTATCCCACGGGCACATCCTAAAGGGCTTCATTTGGAAGTCAAAGTTCCCGCAGCTTCTCTTCCTCAGCCTGTTGGCGCCCGCGAGAGAGAGTAGTGGAGAGGGAGTGAGAGGGGGGGAGGGAAGGGAGGGAGAGAAAACCAGAATCCGAGGAAGGACTACTCCACCTCTCTCTCCCTCCCTCCTCCTCTTCTCCCTCCCACTCTCTCTCTCTCTCTATCCCATTGCGTTGAAGACGACCGCCGTCCAATTAAGGTTAAGGACCAAATCGGCATCGCGGTTGGGTGGGCGGAATGGGGCAGCTTTCCGGGGGTATGGGCTATGCGTAGAGAGGGAGAGATAGAGAAGGGCAGATCTTCAAAGGGGCACATATGTTTGGTAAGAGAGAGAGGGAGAGAGAGAGACAGAGAGAGGAGGGTAGGAAGACTGAAGCCGTAATTATGAGGCTACTAGTTCACGAAGAGTATCGGATTGCCGTAGCTAATGATAAGCAACTCCCCCCTTCTATCTCCCTCTTTCTCTTTATATTTATACGTATATACATCTTCCTCTGCTTTTCTCTCGTTCCTCCATTCCCTTCCGTGCTCGTCGGGGACTTCCTTCGTGAGTGGGAGTAAATGACGAAGCACGACTTCGTTAACGCCGCGTTATTGAAGTCAACGTTTCTGTCTGTGTGTCTGTGCGGATCCGTGATTCTTTGAAACGAGCATTCAACGCCTCTTCTTCTTCCTCCCTGTACCATTTCGGTCGCTGGCTCTAAGAGTCTACAACCCTCTCTCGCGTCCGAACGGATCAGGTTTTCGTTCCGCCGCTGTTTTTTTAATGAAAAAGAAGGTGATTCTTTTTTATTTTGTTTCGTAAACTCTCTCTCTTGTTCCGTTTTTCCGCCGTCGTTAGAGGGTAATTAAAAATCCAATTAGTACGCTCCGAGCCACGAGAAAATCCAATAAAGTGAAGAGGGAAATGGTGAGTTTTTTTGCCTACGTATAAGGGGAAGGGAAGCTTATGAATTAATATTAATGATTAAATATCGATAAGAACTTTTCCCTTGAGAGTGTAAAGTCTACCGTAAAATTTTAAAGGAAAGCTCCTTAGTGGCTTAAGAAAACAAAGGTGACGCTCGCTTACTTTAAATACAATCCGCGGGTGTAATTTTTGAGAAGATTTTTGGAAATTTTGCCTCTTTAAAAAATCGTTCACTAGGTGAATAATTTTATGGAGACACGCGAAATAAAAAATGAAGGTATTAGTTGAAATATGACCATAAGTTTTACGTAATACTGAAAGAGCGATGACAATCACTTGGATTAAGAACCGAATAAGTCGAAATGTGAACTCGGCTCAATTTGCGACTTCCAATTGGAAGCAACATATTATATAAGTCCGTTCCGTGAACCAAATACATTCGCATCATTTACGACAAAATGAATTCCGCACTAAAGTCCCGGTCCAGAAAAAAGTTAAAGCACGCGTTTATCACGGAACACGTAATATTAACACGCTCAGGAATCCGCTCATTACGCCATCTGTTATCCGATTATCTAACTAACCAACGCGCGGAGTCATTTCCCCCATGCACACGCCAGTGAATCGACAATGACTTTTAGCCGGCGAAATGATTACAGACCCGTGTAAACACGGCCGTGTAATTGTGATATAAGGGATTAGATTGCCCACCGAAACCGAAACATGTTTCGCACGGTTTCTGTTATACGTGCGCGTGAGGACGCGGCGAACTCCCCGCGGTGTAATGTTTCCGAGTCCTGCGGGACATCTCCTTCATTTGTTTCGGAGGGTATATATTCCGGAATTCTCCTCTGAGCATGCGCGCTGCCCCCCTCCCCCCGCCCTTTTGGGAGTCCTCAGCGGTGTGAGAGATCATAAGGGTGCGAGGGAAAGGGGAAAGGTGTGTTGTTGCGTTTTGTAAAGGGAGTGGGAAGAGGAGAGATGGGAGAAAGTCCACGTCCGCCTCTCTCTCTCTCTCCTCCGAGGTTCCCTGCGGGCGAATGCAGACGACGTGAAGCGCATTACGGTCGCGGATCACGGAGCCAACCAATTGGAAAAGGACAGAGAATCGATGGTCGGACAATACCTGTGACGAAACACCCGTGTCAACCGGCTTCCACCTGTAAACGGCACGCCCGAAAACCTTGGCTGAAGGGAATATTCGTGCGGATCTTTAAAATTTAGCAAGCGTTATTCTTTTAAAACTCCTTTCGGTTATTTTTACGCCGTTCGAAAAATTTGGCAGAAGAAAGTCGATCGGAATATTTTTCGCTTTGGCAAGTGAGCTCGTCGATTCGATAGATTCCGCTTGTTTTGCGGTCCTCTATTTTCGGAAATTGTATTATTTCAGCGAAAAGAATATTCTGTGTTATTTATCTCGTCGCGTTGAATTTAAAAACATTCCATTCGCGTTCATTTATTTTAAAAAAATAATATTTATCTTAAATCGCTTTATTTTCACTCTATCGTATTTGAAATATTATAAAAGTTTCCAAGTGATCTAAATTACGTCACTAAACCGAGCAGAAAAATGGAAAATGAATTATTGCCACAATTATCATAATTGCAGTTTTGTGACTACATTTTAACTGAATCCGGAAAATAAGGTATTCATATTGTAGTTAATTTAAAAAAAACTCCCCCTTCCACAAAAAACGAACACAAATGATGTTACCACTGTATTTGCAAGCTAGTAAAATTCATCAATGGACAAACTTAATTCGCAGAATCCATAAGGTCATTTAAGATTCAGCCGAAAATTTGTAATCGATAAAAAAACAAAGCGATTGATTGATTGAGCGACGAGCTAAGCAACGCCAAAACAAATTTCCGCGGTCTTTTGCACCGCTCGACTCCAAAACATTTTTCAGTGCTCCGCTCGATTGAGATCAACTTGGCATATATTTGCGTAAATAACCGACGGATATCGTCAGTGTTTTCTCTCTCTCTCACTCACTCTCTCTCTCTCACCGCTATCGGCTTCTCTCCAATCGAAGGATATTCTCATCAAGAGCCCGAATATTTACGACATTTTGTCCTTTTTTAATTGAGGCATTGTATTGAGTAAATATTGATTGTTTATTTTCTGCGAAAAGTCTCCCACAATTTAATGATATTTACTCTATAACTTTGTAAATGAGTTGTTTGCAAGGCGAAGCTGAAAGAGAGGGTTGCCACGAGAGGAGAGAGAGAGAGAGAGTGTGTGTGTGTGTGAGTGGGGGAGGTGGCCCTTAGGCGACCTTTGCCCTATTGGCCCAGTGTTTGACTTGAATCTCCCTTCAGGGCTCAAATCTATTTAATACGCGTATTTCCAGTGAAAATTGGATTCGGTTTCTACTAAAAAATACAGGAACAACAAATAAGTACGGTTAAAAATATTTGTGGCGAGTGTCAAACACTGAATTGCTATTTTTTTTACAGGATGACTTGCTCACTTGGAAGAAATGTTTTCCATTTAAGCCTCGTGCATAATTACATGCATGGGGAATATTTGATAAAGCGATTTGTTGGGATACAATAGGAGTTATTGAATAAGTCTCATTAATGATAAATCGAATAAAAGAATATGAGAGAATGTTCGAAGAATGAATGACAATTATGTAGTTAATGTCCGTACACTAGGGAAACGCTATATGATGATATTGTAGGCTTACCAGAAAAGGGATGATACATGGATTAAGCAGCAGTGACTTACCTGCAAGATAAAGGAAATAAAAATTAGTATTTTAAACACAATTTATTTTATAAAACTAACAATACAATTCTAGTCATTGTTTAATGCAAATGAAACTGTACATATGTATAACATTTAAGAAACAAACGTTAAAAAACTTTATTAATCTCACGAAAAAGGGCTTTAATAAAGTTAATGATTTATTTATAATAAAAACTAATCGCTATCGACAGGTGCTAGCATTAATTTAACCCCATTCATTTTATGAGAAACAATAATTTAAGTCAACTTTTGGGCTAATGAAATATGGTTATATTAGCGTAATTTAAATAAGCGATGTTAAAACACTTTTTAAGTTCGTGTTCCTGAAGATTATCTTCCTAACTGTTATAATTCAATTCTTTTTTAATAATTGCCTTCCATAAAACAACTGCTTGAACATTCAGGGAGACATAACGTATTTTTTTACATTCTACACCTCATTGAACATATACAATGTCATTGCAGCATTCCTACAATACGATACGTAATCATGGCCAATATGCCAGATTTGAAGAATGGCTATATGCGGCACTACTAACTGGCAAAAGCAAACAAAAGTTACCAGCAGAGATGCGCGAAAGAAAAGCCCTCAAAAAAGTAAAAAAAAAACGAACTTTACACCTTTAGATGGGTGCAAACATAACGGAAAATTAAAATTAAAACGTCAAAGAAAAAAATGTTAAACTGAAAAATGCCATTTTCGTCAAAATGTGAGAAAGAAATTTCCCGTGTTCGACGTGAAAGCAAATAAAAAACCTCTCCGTCACCTTGACCGGCTCGATCGGTTTTTCGCCAAAACCCTTCTTTCGTTATATAATCGCCATCGCGAGTAACAATCGATACGTTATTTCCGAAATAAAGCGACGATGCATCGTTAACGCGAAGGGCCATCTTTTCTCTTCCCAATTTCTGCAGAACTCTGAAAAAAATCCTCAGGAGAAAGGCGCACGTTACCGAAGCAGCCACCCTAACGTAACCGACACCACGGTGTGTCCCTTCCGAACACGTGTTTGCTTTAATTGGGAGCCCGTGTTAAACCTCCCTTCCCTCCTCCTCCTCCTCCATCGCCCCCATCAGGCCCCCGCCCCCTCTACCTCCGCGCCTCCTCTACTCCCCCTCTCACTCTCTCCGCCTCCCACTCCAGGACAGCCTAAAATGCTTTGCTACACGAATCCATCCCCTTCCCCAACCTCTTTCTCTTTCCAACTGTTCGCAGAGCGACATCACGGTGGACACGAGTGGGTATAATTTGCCCGCGGTTTGTTTCCGCGCGACATATTTTCTCTCTCTCCCCCCCCCTTCCCCTACACCTTCCCCACAGCGGTGTTTCCCATTCCGACGTTTCTTTTCGTTTTAGCTCCTTCCTCCCCTTCCCCCTTCTCCGCCCATCCCTATCTCTATATAAAGCGCACCCCTCCCTCTGACCGACCCTCAAAATTCCTTCCTTTAGGCCATCCGCGGTGATCAGGACCACGTCGTGCTCGTTTAAAAATGTATTTTATGCTCTAGCGAGGATTTTTTAATCGTTTGGCGTCGAAAAGAAGGAAATGGTTTTTGAGGAGAGAAAAAGAGGAGGATGGATAATGGAATATTTATAAGGAAGAGAGGGTTTGCTACGTTTGGGGTAACGAAAGACAGTACAGAGTAGATAAGAAAAAGAAAGAAAGGAGGGAAGAAATCAAGGATTGGACATCAAAAGGAAGTTCCATTCCACTGATTTGAAAGCGGCTAGATAAACATACTTGATGATGACGCACGCCAGTATTTTTATCTCGTAAAAAATTTTTTAATATAAAATATGGTAAACCACGCCTCCCATTAGTTTTTATCACAAAAATATTATAACCCATCCATCGGTCGTATGATGCGACGCAATTCCAAGCGTAGGTGAGATCGCGGGGCAGTAAGAGCTGTAAAATACGGTGGCGGGAGCAAAGACGCAGAGTCTAAAGACGCATTACCATCGAATTAGTTCTAAAAAGGGAGTCATTCGAAGAAAGTTGGCACGGTTCTTAGGAGGAGAAAGACGAGCGAGAGCGAAAAAAGAAAAATTAGAAGAAGGGACATCAGCAGGGAAAATACCTAAGGCATAAGGAGAAAATTAGGCGATTTATAATGAAGATTATGAGGCTAGGACGAAGACCTGGAATCCATCAATCGGTCTAACCCTCGTGAATTTTTTTTAATGTTGATAAATCAGCAATGGAATCAATGGAACTAGGTTGGGTGCGATATTGAAGGCGGGTGACGTAGGAGATGGAAAGGCAAGAAGGCATCATCGTGAGGGCCTTCAGGGGGAGGAGATATGGCTGATTACGAGCGAGGGGTTGGGAAAAGGGGGAGGCGGTTAATGGTGGTGGGGGGGGGAGGGGAGGGAGGGAGGGAGGAAGGGAGGGAGTGGATACCCTCAACAACGGGTTCGCCTCGAACAACAAATGGGAACAGAGGGCCGACAACTATGACACGAGTTGTCGAACCCACTTCGCCCGGAAGCGCTCATCTGTCGGGCTGACGCGTTATGGATAGAGGGGTGAGAGGTGGAAGGAGGGAGGGGGAGGGGGAAGTGTGGATCGGATGAAAAAGGAGGGTTTTGATCGGTCGAAAAAGAAAAATCGGAATTTACTGCCCCTTAAGAGAGGGTTTGAGATTCGAAAGTTATTGCCGATTCATTAAAAGGCAAAGGATGATTAATAGACTCCAAATCCATTTCCGCAGAGTGAAATATATTCGTTTTCCAATGCTTTAATCGTGGTAAACCTAATAGAAAAACAACAGCTGTGTTGTGTAGTTGACTCTTTAAATACGTATTTTGACTTTCAAAGTGTTGTAAACAATATTACTGGGAGAAGTGATAAAAAATTTAGAGAATAAAATATCACAGACTATTTAGGTAAATTTAATTATAATTGAAAAAATGCGTAAAATGGTGCACACAGTACTATATGTAGGATCCATAATATTTATGATCTACAAAAATAAATGTAATATCATTATTTACAGGTAATTCCCTTAATAGCCTAAAGACCATTAAACGATGAACTAACGTGCATTTTTTAAATTAGCAAGTAAATGTAAGCATGACTATATAGGATAAATTTGTATTCCCAAATTAAAACACAAATTTGCACGAATACCGCATCTAATCGAATCGGCGCCCACAATACAAAAGGAGCGATCCGTCATTATCGACGGTAATCTGCACTAGCACTTGGTGTCGAGGGGATAATTATAGGTTGATGCAGCGTTTTTATAGAAAAGGCGCAACGGACTTCGCTGATATTTGGGATGCATGACAGAGATTACCGATTCCTCATTAAGTTATTAGGAAGCATGTCGATGGAGAAATTATTTACCGAACGCCGCCGTGAGCAGCTTATTCGTTACCGTCTGGCTAATACTAATCGACTCAGACATTTGATTGACTGGCGAGTAGATATGGGCAAAAGGAGTCTCATAAAGATCCCGAGTTTTCTATTTAAGAGACAGAAGTTGAATATCGACATGTTTGTTTAACAAATGAGATTTTGACCAAGCCAGATTTTATGGGAAGAAAACGGCGATAATGTTTTACACGAATTGAAAAATTTCACGCCTACAGTCATCGTAATGAAATCGTTTCTAACGAGAGCTGTTCTAATTATTCTTTGGTCATATTCAGTAAGGGATCACGGAAAGGAATTAAAATGAACTATTTAAGCCACAGCAATACTTGTATTTTGTTGTAAAGTGTAAATACACGAAAGAAAATTAAAGTTGAGATTTATTATGAAATTTTATCATTAACTACTAACGGAAAATTATTAATTGTCCCGGAACATATATTTGCCGCCTATTTACAGCATTTTACAATTATAATTTAGCATTTACGAATAAGAATCAGAATTCAAACGCATTCCTTGCAATAGGAGCGACGCTACCCACCATAGTACTAATGTCAGCTATATTCAAACAAATTGCGAGAAAAGTATGGACCTCGTTACACCAACATCTAAATGTGCATTTACTTATTGTTGTAGATATTTCTTGAATTAATAGATAGAGAAGGCACGGGTGTTTTTATATGAAGACGGCGTTATTGCAATTAAAATGAAACCTAACAAATTAGTCCCGCTTTTTAAACCTTCCACATTTCCGGAGAGGACGCCTTAAATTTAATCATTTGGTTTACAGTTCTTTTGAACCCTTCTTTTCCCTCGCAGTAGCTACACATCGCATCCTCAACAGTGTTATAATGGGGAGGGGTTAGTGATACGCAGGGAGCTTTTTTTTAAGTGTCGCCGAGGTTTGATTGGCGATAGGGCAGGGATCTCTTCACTTTTTCCCGCAGATCTTGCAAAAAGCGAGTGGATCGTGGGTTGCAAGTATTGCGGGGGATAGACCTCACGTGACGACGGCCGGCGGTTAACGACGTACACCCCTTTTCCCTCCCCTCCTCCACCCCTTCCTTCACGTCCCCTTTCTCTCCGCTTATCCGACGAAAGCGATTCGAGACAGACAACGGTCACGGCACGACACCAGACTGCGAACTCTTTGTTTTCTGTCGTTGCCTTCGCCGCTCTTGCGATGTCGACAGAGAGAGAGGGGCAGGAGGACTCCCACGCCTCGCATAAATAATTAATTTTCGAAATGACCTTACCTCGCCGAGTAATTAGCCTCCCTCCTCGAGTGGGGATGTGAGCGCCATGCAATCCCACGGAAAGGATTATGTATTTCTTTTTTTCTTCGAAAATTTCTCGCTGGAGTATGGATGGGATTTTGGGGACAACGTTAGAAGCTCGCTTTAACTGTTAGGCTCGTCTTTGGAAATTATTGGCCGTTAATATAGCAAATATCCGCACGAATGGATTGATGACTTCAAAAAATTACACAATCTCACAGCCATCGCTTTCAACGTGATGGTGTTTAATAATAATTTAAGTAAGCTGTCATCCGCAGGCAGTTGCGTAATTTTGTGCTAAACGTGGTTTTCTTATTACTATATAAGAATGGATATGTGTCCATATATCGCTCTCTATAAAGACATAATTATCATCTTCTTAAACGCTTTTTATTTTCTGATAATTATTTTAGTTATAAAGTCGTATTATATCTTAATATTTTCCTTTCTCCTCAAATTTCAAGCTTTTCACCAATCGCGTCTTTAAAAATACTTTATCTATGATTCATAGAAGAATCTCTGCGATATTGCAGTATGTTAATCACTACGACACCGTTTAATCCGCGATAAATAATAATATTCCGTTCCAATCAAGCGAGAGGATTAAAAATCACGCGGAAAAACACACCGAACGCAGAAACCATTTCCCTTAAGATACTAATCTCAAGAATAAGGAGGAGGAGAAAACATTACGCCGCGACTACCGGAATTCAGCCGGAGAGAACATAAAAATAAAACGCGCGGAAATAATCCCTGCTCGGCGAAAACAGAGAGGGGGGGGGGGGGGGGGCGGCCTCCGTACGAAATAAAAAAAAACAAAAACGACGCGAAAAAAGGATCGGCGCTAACGAAGTGCATCCGAGTAATCTCCTCCGGCTCCTTTCCTCCTTTCGTCGCATACCTTAAGCAATTAACGCGTCGGCACAGACAGACAAAGAGAGAGAGAGAAGCAAAAAAGGGGTGTGGTCGGCATAACGGCCTCGCGCCGAACAGCAAGAAGGAAGAAAAAGAGGGAGAGATTAAAAAGAAAGCGAAATAATAAAGCGGATGAGACGGACCGTAGCGAGACAAGAGGAAAGAGAGAAGATATCGAACCGAGAACTCCCTCCTCTCTCTCTTGCACCGACAATTTCAGTTCCCCCCCCACCCATTTTACAGGTAGGGGGGGGGGGGGCGGGTGGCGATGCGATAACGCGGAGGCAAGGGCCGCGTAAAAACCTGAAGGAGAGGTTAGGGGAAGGAGGAGGGGGGCGGTCGAGCGGGAGGGTCCTTCCCAAGCAGATGGGGCCACGCGAAGAAAAATTCAAGAAAGAGGAAGGCGAAGCGGATTGAGGGAGGGGGAGGGAGATGGCGTTGAAGGGAGTGGTATTTTTAGTGAGTGGAGTGGGGGAGGAGGAGGAGGGGGATCGGGCGTTGTAAAGGGAAAACGTAGTAGGAAAAGGGAATCCCAAGCGTATAATTACGGGAGATTGCCAACGCCCCCCGTCTTCCCTAACCTCTCTCCCCTCCCCTCCCCTTCCCTTTCGCCCCGCCGCCTTTCCTCCCGACTCCACTTCCTCCCCCTCCCCTCCCTCTTTTTACCTCTTTTTATCCGGGAGGGGACCATATTCTCCGCCGACGGAGAGCGTTAATCTACGCCTGGGAGGACACGAGCTTTTCAAAAGGTTTTATTTTTTATTTTTGAAGAGAAGCTCACCTGAAAGGAGAGGGAGTAGGGGGAGGGAGGGGTGTTGAAAAGTGTGCGGGAGGTTTGGTGTGTGTGGAGGAAAAGACTGCTTTGCGTTAATGGGAGTGGAAGTCTGTCCTCTGGATTTCGGGTGAGTTGTAGCGGAGATATTAAAAAGAAGAGGAGAAAACGGGGTTTGAACGACGCACCGCCGTTTAGATTACCTTTCGTAGGAGGTTTTTCATTTCGTACATATATATATATATATTTTTTAAATTGTGGGAATAAAAAAAACACGCGCAAATGTGAGAGTTGACGCGTTGTTTGCACGGGCGCTGTTGCGGACGCGTATGTTCGAGGCCGTGTTTAATGGCGGAGTGCTTCATGAAATAGCGACTCAATAAGCCATACGGGATAATGCGCTATAGCGATGCGTCTATGCATCAAATGCCAATTCAAATGCGACCCACGTCGACGCGGTTTCATTTGACAGAACGTATTCACATGGCATTGCTATAATAAAATTACAAGAAGAAGCTGCCAATTACAAACTTAAAGAGAGAGAGAGAGAGATAAAAGCAAGGATAAAGCGAGCAGCTTTTTAAAATCACACGTAAAAAGTAAGAGGAGGGAATGACATATTGGATAAAATTATTTCATTCGTAAAAATACATACAATTCGTACTGTAAGAAAATTTGCGATGAAAAACAGAATGTACGGTGACTTGGAAGTGATTCATAATGATATTTCTTCGGATTTATAGCTGATTTCCTATGGAATAATATGGCTTAGCACAATAAATGCGTTGTGGTGATTTTATTTCCCTTAATTCCGCCTATTGTTCGATGGAATAAATAGATTCGAGATGCTTTCCGTTATTTGCCCGCAAGACTCAACTCAATAAAAACTGTCATGGCGACTAAAAAAGATTTTTTTCGAGTTCGTTGGAATGTCTGTGCCAATCAAAGGATGTGTAGGTGACGTTAGCAGGAAAATTTATTTTAAATGTTTGCATTTCCAAGTCCTCAACTGTAACGTTAGAAAAAGTTTACACGATGGCATCCTTTGCTAGAAAATAACGCGATGTCACAAATACAAGCAAATTCAGATAAATTTTATAAAAAGAATAGAATAATGACTTCGTCAGAAAGAGCGAAAACGTTCGCCTCGTGGTGGATATTAATGCGCCTCCTGCGGTATCCGTACGAATTAACATTTATGGATTTATGGAGATTAATCATCGGCGAAGTAAGATGATTACCACTGTGCGCCCATGTATCCAATTTCCCATTTCCAAGGAAGTTCTAGCGTCCGTCATTGAACGCATTTGCCTGTGTCTCTCTCTCATTAGAGATTCCAGTAATACCGACCTCAGTGGGGAAGTGCCCATCCTGGCCTCATTATAATTTCCACATTAATAGTAGTATCTTTTGTCACGGATTTCATCGAACGCTTCGCTTGAATGCAGAATAAGAGAACCTACCGATGTGGCTCTTCGCGTCGGAGGAACTGTAAACATCCACCGTTAGCACGAATATATATATAAAACCGATAAGAACAAAACTCAAAGTTAAGAGAGGCAGAAGCTTATAAAGAAGCCTAAATCTATTATCAACACGCAGGTGCTAGAAGAACGAAAAGAAGAATTTTAGCTCCAACTGAAAAATCGATTCAGCGCGTGAATCACAATTTATAGAGATACTCAAGGAAACCGCTCAAGAAATAGGCGGAACAGTTAAAACAAAGTCAGAGAAAAAGTTAACCGAAAAAACAAGACTGCTGATGGAAAAAAGAAGGAAATTGAAAATTACTAATGATCCTAAGGAAATGATCCATTTTGCAGAACTAAACAAAACTATAAGGAAGTGCTTCAAGGAAGATGTGAAGAAATATAATTACACTCGCTATGCGCCTTCAAAACCATCTTGATTCTGCCCAACCCAGACAGCAAGCTGGATTTCGCAGTAGGTATAGCACGATGGACCACATCCAAGTCGTGAGAGAGGTAATCAGTATGAATTATCTCTATGTATGTGTTTTATCGACTACGAGAAAGCATTCGAGTCTGTCCGAACTTCGTCGGTGTTACGTGCACTAAAGAAACAAGGAGTAGAAGAAACGTACATATCTAGGAAAATGCCACATCTGTCCAGCTGCATGAAGAAACGAGTGCATTTAAAACCGAAAAGGGAGTGAGACAAGGAGATACTATGTCCCCTAAGTTATTTACAGCAGGTCTAGAGGAAGTATTCAAAACGCGAGACTGGGAGGAAAAAGGCATAAAGGTAAATGGAGAACAACTGAGTCACCTGCGCTTTGCAGATGATATCATACTGTTCGCAGGGAGCCCAGAAGATCTCCGTAGAAGAACTGAAGAGCTTGAGCAAGCAAGCCGAGAAGCTGGACTTAAGATGAATCTTAATAAAACAAAGGTTATGTACAACTCCTTCACAAATTCTGAGAAGATACATATCAACGGAGCAGAACTCGGAGAATAACCAGCTATGTTTACTTGGATCAACTCATCACTGCTGATGGTTCGCTTCTTGGAGAAATCAACCGGAGAGTGAATATGGCATGGAGTGCTTTTGGCAAGATTGCAAATATCTTTAAATCAAATATTCCAGTCTTCCTAAAAAGGAGACTGTATGACCAATGTGTTCTGCCTTTTCTGACACATGGTTGTGAAACATGGACCGTGAATGCCAGAATGATACAGTGCCTGCAAACAACACAGAGGGGCATGGAGAGACGCATGTTAGGGATCACCCGAAGAGACCGCAAGAGGAACGACTGGGTAAGAAAGAAGACGGGAGTCTGTGACGTGATTAGAAGAGTGAAGGTGTTAAAATGGCAGTGGGCGGGCCACATTGCTAGAAGAAATGACCAGCGTTGGACGTCCAGTGTCATCGAATGGATCCCAAGAAACATCAAGAGACCGAAAAGAAGACCGAAAGACAGGTGGGACAGAGAGCTTGTTAAGTTCTTGGGGCAAACTTGGAGGACGGAGGCAGTTGACAGGGAAAACTGGAAGAGTCTGGGGGAGGCCTTCATCCGTCAGTGGACTGAAAAAGGTTGATGATATATATATATAAAAGGAAAATTCAGAAAAATGTATTGGAGATTTTATTTCCTCTGTTTCAATCATAATCATAATGATTCAAGTAATGACAAATTAACGCTTTAAGGATTCGTTTTACAGTTAATACAAAAACGTGGGAGTACCTATTGAATGAATGGTGCAGGTCTCATGTTATAGCTAATACAAATCAGTACTGCTAGCGCTGAGTGAGTATCACTCGGAGAATGGCAATGAAAGGATAAACTATCCGTAGGCAAAGATCATTAAATTCTCCCCTCGACTTGTCACAAATGTTCCGGGGGCAAAAAAAAAAAGACATTCTTTCAGACGGATCTTCTCGACGAGGAGACAAGCCTCGCGTCGTTTTGTCGCATTAAACCGAAACGTGAGCGAAAGAAAAAGTTGACTCATGCGTACGATGAGCTCCGACAAAGAGAAGTCTCATGGAGGCGACGCATTACGCCGGCGTTGAGTCCGAGACGCGACAAAAGGTGACGCCACGTGCTATTTTTTTCACCTCATCTCCAAAGTGGATGAAGTGAATGAAAGAGGGGAGAGGCAGCAGAAAAAAGAAGAGAGAGAGAGAGAGAGAGGACGAGAGCCAGGGAAGAATGGGAGAGGAATGCATGAAATACATATTCCGAAGGGAGGGACAGGCCGCATAAAAAAAATAATAATAATAAAAACTCCCGGTTAGGTGAGCTATTTTTTTACGCGCATCTTCCCATAAGCGCGGATTGTGTGGCGGGGGAAGGAAAAAAAGGAGGAAATTCGAGATAAGGGGAGAGAGGTGAATTGGAAAGAATGAGAGGGGAGAAGGAAGGACCGAGGACAAATGGAGTGAGAGGGGAGAGAGACAGAGAGAGAGAGAGAGGAGATAAGACAGGAGCAGTAAGGAAGCAAGGACGTGTCTTCCGCGCTCTTTAGCAAAAGGAAAGAAAAAGCAAAAGGGATTTTGCGGGAGATTCTGGAATGAGCTCTCTGATGGAGGAATATGGAGGGCGGCGATGAGGGAGACCGAGGCATATTTTTTGTGAGGAATTTGGAAGAACGAGGAGGGAGGGAGGGGAGGAGGAGGAGGAGTAGGAGGAGGGAGAGAGGAGGGGCGAACGTGAGAGAGGGTAACGAGGGAGGAAGAGGTTGTGTCATCTAACTACCCCCATCCCCTTCTTACCAAGGGACATAAAAGTGAGAAAGATGGCGGCCGAGGCGGGAGATGGGAAAGTGACGAGAAATGGAATCTCCGACCCAACCACACACACCCCAGACACGGGAAACCGACTCAGAAAACCCCATCCCTCCTATCACACTCCCTCCTTCCTCTCCCTACCATCTCTCTCCCTACTCGCTATCTCATATACGCTCACGCTTTACCTCGCGCCACTTTAATGCGCTGGTCCAAAGTATTTCCGGCGGAGGCATTAGTTGGGGCCTCAAAAATAGAGTGCGGGTGAGAGATAGAGGGAGTGAAGGGGAGAAGAGACATCCAAAGAGGAAGCAAAAAATGGTAGAGTGGGAGAGAGAGAGAGAGAAACGAAGAGGGCGAAAAAAGGAATGAGGAAGAGAGAGTTAGAGGGGACGTACAAGTGATAAATTGAAGGGAAAGAGAGGAGAGACGCAGATTATAGAAGGTGGAGATTGAAAGGAGATATATATATTTATATATATATTAGTAGTAGTAGTAATTAGGTTTTTAGGTGTGTCAACAGCTAAGGTTATTTCGCACCGTCAAATTCTCTTAGTGAAAATCAACATACATCACAACATCCATGCCCGAAGCGGGATTCGAACCCGCGACCTTTGGGTTAGAAGGCAGGCGCACTGCCTACCAGTCTAACCCGGCCGGCATATATATATATATATATATACACAGAGGAAGGCAGAAAAGAGGGAGGGATATAAAGAGAGAGAAAGAGGTAGGGAGAGGCGAGGGTGAAAGAGCCAGAGTCACCGGATGGATGAAAGGGACCTGGTGAGCAAGAGTTATCACGCAGAGAGGACGTGAATGAGAAAAGCTGAATATAAGGAGAGCGGAAGGTGCAGCGGGATTAGCACAAAGGCCACACAAGGGAACACCGCAAAGGATCCGTCATTTTTAAAAAGTGAATCATTGCTTTGTGAGGGAAAAACTTTGAACTGGAAAGCAATTAAGCGTACATCCCCTTTTCATCAAAAGATATAGAAAAGCTAAAACACCTTTCGAGGATTGAAGATGAATAAACTATATATATATGTAGGGGCTATTAGAGGAGATGAAAATTGAGAATAACAGAAAATGATCAAAATTAAAGTGCGAATACTAAGGTACTCTGAAAGATTCTTTTTCTAAATTTATCAAAGGGGTCGGTGAAGGCGTGAATTGATCAGGATTTTCTCATTTGAGCAGACAAAGGAGAATAAAATTTAGGTTAACAGAGGAAAAATTAATAAAAAATAACGCGGGCAAAGATTAGCGAGGAAGCGAAAGAAAGGTTTCGTTTTTCGAATGATAAGAATTTTGGAATGAAGGAAAATCCAAAGGTTGAAGGTCAGCTGAGATGAATTTTCTGAGTGGTTGACAGAGGTGGCGAGGGGAAAAAGAATGAACGAATTTAAGGATAGAAAGTGGATAAGATAAGACGGATGGAAAATGAAAATACTTCACGAGATAAGAAAATGAAATGGCGCGGTGCGTAAAAAGCACCTTCGAAGGAGAAAACTCTTAAAACAAATTCGCAGTCAAGAGTTTTCTTTAATTACTTTATCAATTATGAGTAAGATTCTCGACAAATCTTTTAAGCTCACACGTCTTGTTAATTTTTTCTCTTGCTAATACAGAGGATCTTATTATTTAAAATGTATTAAATATCATCACTTAATTAGTTCGAGATGTGATCCTAGTTAAAGAATGACATAAAATTACAATTGCCTCGATAAAAAGAAGAGGCTTGTTTTACTAACAAATCTTCGTTAATTAGTCTTCTAAATATTGAACATACTCTTTCGCATGGGTGATTAAACAAAAGAAATAAAATGCTGAAGTGAATTTTGTTCAGAAATAACTCAATTAAACCTAAAATATGAATCCATTCTTTTATCTCACGGAACTGGGTGTAGGACACTTTATAAATCTATAGAAAATGTCATATGAGTTTTACCAGGCATAGGATATTTTGGTGTTATTTTTATGCACCGAGTTTGTATCTAGTTGATTGGGACTTACTAAGTGAAAACTCCGGATAAAAAGTGGCGACAATTTCATTAAATGATACAGATTTACGACAGAAGTCGACTATTAGATGGAAGGTAGCACAAAAATCCATAAAATTCAAAGGTGTGACAAATTAAAAACTAACATACATCTATTCATCAGCACCTTGACAAACGTGCTACTGAATGGACTGAATATTATTCTACCTTCTTGAGAAGCAGTACATAACCTATAAATTTATACCTATGGCTCTTTAACACCTCCACACTATTTTTAATGTCGCATAAATCAAATATTTACGTATTGTGAGAGGACCTTCGAAAACAAAACTGTCCTCCATCAGCCTCTTCGCGTGAAGACGGAAACGACTTCCAACGCACTCGCAATATATCAAATAAACGAAAGATTAATTAAAGTTCGCGGAAGATTTAAGGAATTGGAAGCCTCGGTAAGTGAGACGAGCGGAAGAGTGAGAAACTTTATGCGCTCGGACGAGTCACTAAGTTTGAAAAAAAAAATACAAACAGACTTTACCCCTTTGTATTCGTGTCAGCGCGTGTTTGTGTGCGCTCTCTCTCTTCTCCCGTGCCTGCGCGCGTATGTGTGTGTGTGTGTGTGTGTGGGCACACGCGGGAGGCTTTGCGAGTTCCCAGACTGGTCGTGCACAAAGGTCGGCATGCAATGAATGGGGAGATAAGATATGCATGACGGCAACGGACGGCAGACCGAAGTAAAAGAAAACTGGAAAGGGGTCTGCGGAGCGGATTTAACAAAAAAAAAACGTCTGATTGATACGGGCGTGCCTTCGTGCGAAGAGTCGCAAAATCTAAACCGGTTCGGTGCAGCAAAGAGGGCTAGCCTCGACTGTTCCTAGGATACACCTTTTCCCTGTGACATCTAGCGTTTTCATCTCTGGCGTTATTTGTTGAGAAATGGCGACATTTTTACATTGCTTCGCGAAGTGGCGAAACACGTGGTCGTAAATTTGCTCGGACTCTTTTCTATTTTCGCCCTGTGTTTTGAGATACTTCATGCAGTTCTCTGGTATCGGGACAAGAGAAATATGAGTGACTGTTCTATGCGTTATACCAGCATGGAAAATTCATTCCCGCCCTGTAAAGTCATCTAGTCAAACCGCGAATATGCAATCGCACATATATACTATATCAAGTATCATAGGGTTTCAACAAAAAATAAAACAATTTAAATCGTACATGGGCCGGTTCTAACTTTAACCACTCGACGCAAAATATTTAGTCCCAAAAAATCGTAAAACTACCTTTCCACAGACAAAAACGATATTATTTCGTGCAGGACGTATATGTCATTCACATAACGGGAGAAGAAAGAAATTACAAGACAATGTAAAAAAAAATTCGCGACGAGACAAATTAATTTTTCAGAGAAAAATTTCAAAAGAAAATCTTAGACGGCATATGTACTGTAAAACAAGGCCTTTTAAAACTATACGGATAACAAAAGGAAGACACCATCCGTGGAACATATTTTCGATAAGAAAAAACTCCCTGCCTTTGAAGGTGCTTAACGGTATGATAATTACAGAACCTCTGGCACATAGAACGGGCGCCATTGCGGTTGGTCAGCACGCCTGAATGACGGCGTACATCCTCATTACATCTGACAACACGACAGACAAGGGTTAGTGGAGTATGAGGAGGGTAAAAAGGGGAAAGGTTGGAGGGAGGGAGATGGGAAGAGTGTTGGAGGGAAGGAGAGAGAGGATGAAAGGAAGAATAAGAAAGAAGATGAGAGAGGGAAAAAGAGGAGAGATGATAAGGTGAGAGAAAAATCTGATGTGGCCAACACATGACTTCCTCCATATTTGGGGTATAGATATTTAAATTATTATGAGTAGCAGTATGAGGCAAAATTATCATTTCGTATCGTAAAAGAATACAGTCATCCCTATTGCCGTAAATTAGGTATATTTTGAATATGTTTACAGAATACACCGATACGTGGTGGTGGCGCTGTATACTGAAAATTATGAAAAAGTTGAATATCTCCGAATATCTACGAAAATTTGTTCCAAACAAAGCCTGGAAGAAATATTATTCTCTACAATTTTGGTCCTCACTAAGATTACCAATGATGTTTTTAAGGAGATATTTGACGGAAACTGAAAAACCGGTTATTTATAAATAATTCCTACACAATAACTGCTATGGAAAATTGTTTGAAATAAAAAAATGTAGGAAATTATATTTTCTACATTTTTGTAATGGTCAATGTAAAAAACAATTACATATTATCGGAGAAATATCGCAAAAACCGAATCGGGTTTCGAATAAACCTCGACTTCCGGTTAACCGGTATTGTCCAAAAACTAATCAGTTCTTTGTGCTTACCCTAAAGTGTTATATGTGAAATTTGGTATCGATATGGCAAGTGCTTTTTGAGTTAGAGCGCCCACAATCACATACATCCATCCACGCACAAAGACATCATTCCGAAAATAGTCTAAACATGTTCTAGGGACCTCAAAACGTGTATTTCCGTCGAAATCTCGAAGTCGATTTTTTTCATGAACACAATACTTTCCCATTACTACGTATGGAGAAAGTAAAAAGGGGAGAGGAAGAGAGGGATAAGGGGAGGGAGTGATTATACATGTAATAGTTAGGAAATACTAATGAAGGCGACAGGAGATTAGGGTTTAGAAGAGCCATCGGAAAGTAGAAAGAAGAAGCAGCAGATTGAAAGGATGGGAGTATGGGTTTGGGATGTCGAGGAGCTCGTCAATTACGATCAGCCGACGTAACCGATAAAACGAACGAGATTACACTCTAGGAAGTGAAATAAAAAGCATCCCTTTTTATTTCGCGGGTAATCCTTTAATTTCTTCCCCGTTTAGACTGAAATGATCCACTTTAGAACTTCGTAGCTGACATCTTCCACTCGCTAGATACTGGATGAGTGGGGAAAGGAAATTAAATGTTTTAATGCAATCAGTTTTTTTTGCATGTCATGAAATCTGGAGGAGTGGAGCTTTCGAACAAACTCGAGAAAATATTTAGACGTGTCACATAATTTTGTCGCATTTTATCAGGAAGATTAAATGAAATAACCGGTAGCCGTTTACTATTTAAGTAACTGTAAATCAACTTTGATAAATGTAAATAATTTAAATTTATTAATATGATTAATATGATTAGTATGATTAAAAAGTTTATCCGCTTATCTCAGAAGAAGCTGAAAACTCTCCTCCAAGAATGTGTACTACTTATGTCACTTTATCGTACACAAGTTTATTAAAAATAACTGTATATATCATATAAACACTTATATAAATTCGTGCAAAGAATATTAGCGACGAAAGAAGCACTCCGAAGATTTAGGTAGTAATTTATGAAAGAAGCAATAACGGTAAGGAATAACGGAGTGCGAAATTTCCATTTTATACGCGACGGGCAGCTTTAAAATAAAATTCAAAATAAGCGACGCAGACATTTAACGCATTTTTCAGCGGCGTTTCATTCAACGCAGGGAAGAAAAAAACCCACTCTTCCCGACTGCGCCCTATCCTCTCCCCATTCCTCAACCAAACCACCCCGATCGCCTCCCCTTAGCCAACTCTTTTACAAGAGCACACAGACAAAGAGCGCCACTACACTTCCGTGGCAATGCTGGCGATTTGGTTCCCCTTTCCTGAGCAGGAAATGGTCGCGAGAGAGAGAGAGAGAGGATCATTGTAAGCTCCACACTAATTGGCTGGCTCTGTTTGATACAACTTTAAACCTAAAAGAGTTCCAATTCATCGCTAGGGGATGCTTTGACGGCCTTACTTTTAATCAAGGCGATTGCCTTCGGCTAGACGAAATTTAAAGTTTTTCTAATAGAAAACTTCGAGAAGGCGTTGAATGTTATCTATAGCGTATATCAGTCTGATAATATTTATCAAATATTAAAAAATTCCAACCTCAACGAGATAAGAAGAGACCTTTAAAAATTAGAAGCATGAAAGTCTACATATTTAGCATATTTAAGATTCTTAATGGAAACAAGGTCTCTATCCTCTAAACTTAATTCAATTAGAATAAATACCTTTTAATAATTTGGACCGGGACGATCCCCTCAGGGGATACATTTTCTACGTAGCATGTGCTTAATTAAATTATAGGGAAATTTTTCAAGATATGAAAATGTCAAAAGCTGATGTGTTGTAATTTCCAATCTGCATTCTTCTCATATTACCTGGTAAATAAAAAACTTAATGCAAAAGTACAAGCTTGGATCAAAAAACAAAGAAGAAACTTTAGTAACAAGAGGGAGTCTCTAGACGTTAGGTTTGTTCTGCAATATGTCAAACTTGAAAACGTTAATTACTAGAACTTTAGAACTTCCTCTTACTCCTCTATTTCTACGCCATGTTAATTGTCAGGTAAAATTGAGCAACATTCGTCCTGAGATACACACAGAATTTCCCAAATCACCTCACGTATGCAAAAACCCCTTCTCGCGACTACCGCCCGTAGTGCTACTGCCGCAATATCCTGGACACGCGTAGGGAGGGAGGGAAGGAGAGAGAGGAAAGAGGAGAGGAGGTAATCTGACTGAATTATATAACAGGCAAGGGAATCTCTCCTGACAAACGCGTGCGTGAGATACAATGCAAGAGAGAGAGGACGGAGTTGCATCGGGTCAAACAATTGGTCGTGCATGGCGCCGCTAGACTGAAGGCACAAAAGGGCAGAATTGAGAATTAGGCGGGCCGTGTTTTCGGTGAGGAGGGCGTGGAGTTGGGAGGTGCAGAAAGAGAGGGAGGGCGGGAGGGAAGGGGAGGAGGCTGGCGAATTTGGGGAGGCGAGTGCAGCGATGGAATGAGAGGTGAAGAGAAATAGGGAGAGTGGTAGAGAAAACAGGAAGTGAGAAGAATGGAGAGGAAAGAGGAGAGAGAGAGAGGGTGGATACGGGAGTGAAGGGCTATGTGTGCTGAGAGAGAAGGAGGAAATAGGAGAGGCACGGAATTGCTAGTGTAGAGAGGTTGCACAGAGAAGTGAATAAATTGAGAACGGAAAAATAAAATGGCGGAAAGGTCGAAATAGGGAATAGGAAAGATCGGCTAGAATTCCATGTTCTAACGAATAAAAACTGGGTCATGGTAAAAACCGAGGGAGCAAAGCCGGAACAGAACGCGAAATTTTTTTTGCCATCCAAATCCAGGACTGTCCACTACAGCCTATGTACACTAGCAAGTCACGTGGGCTGCTTTCAATGCCGTTAGGCACCGTTTCGAGATGGAAACAATGTGCTGAAATTAGTAATGCCGTACGTTTGAAATACAAAACTGTTATATACACACTTACATAAATAAGAAATTTATTAATTTTAGCAAAGGCGAAAGCTTATAAAAACACGAAATAATAAAATTGAGTCAAAAACATTTTCGCGACTCCAGTGAGTGAAGGGAAAATCCTGCACTGTTATGAGTAACAATTTTCACCATAAGATGAGAAGAATGCGTGAACCAGGAAGGGATTAAAGAGGGTAAAAAGAGGTAAAAAATTAGGATGAACGGAAAATAACGAGCGGGAAAATTATGAAAGAAAGAATAAGAGAATAACAAAGAAAAATTGATATAAGTAAGTGAGGATAAAGATGTTTGAAAAGAACAATAATATAAATCCAGAAGGCAAGGGTAAGAAAGGATGAAGGAATTTTGACGGTGATAAACCATCCACCTCACCTATCGTAAAGAAAAATCCGTGGGTTCCTAGATTATAGAGGTGAATTTGAACTTGAGAGTGGAGTCAGGTAAGAGTACTATACCGCGGAGCATAGACGGAACTGCTTGTGCGAATCTTACACGCGAGAAGGCATGAGAGGCGAAAGAGAGAGAGAGAGAGAGATAAAGAGAAAGAGGGAGAGCAAGGGGACGGAAAAAATGAAAAAAAAACATGCAGATCACGTGACAGGGGCCGTTCGTCTTCCACTCCTGCGCGCACTCTCCAGGGCCTCCTGGGTCATTAAATTTGTAGGAAGAGGTGGCGGCGGCGGAGGGGCTAGGGGTCAGTCTCGGCGCGGAAGTGTCCATTCCTACCCTCTGACCACCTCCGTCCATTCCTCTCTCTCTCTCCCCTATTCGAGAGTAAGAGTGGTAGTGAGAGAGAAAGAGAGAGGAAGAGGGAGAGAGAGAGAAATAGGGAGTGGATGAAGGAGACCTGTGGAGTATCATTCTTCGGTCTCCATTTTTTCTCCACTTTTTTATATTAATGAAGGTGCGGGTCACGGGTGGGATATGCGATGCATCCTTTACCTGCGACGAAAATTTTCACCTTTTATTTTGCTCCGTCCTCTTCTCTCTTTCTATTGCAAAACTTGAGAGGGCGAGAGGTGGAGAAAGAGAAAGAGAGAGGGAGGGAGGGAGTTTTCACTATTTTTTTGAGGAGTTCATCCGGAGTGATGGATCGGAGTTGTTTGTTGTTAACTTTGTTACGTCACTATGTGTGTGTTCGCGCCACTCCTTCTTCGCTATTCCCACCACCATTCCCTCTCTCTCCTTCTCTCTCCCTCTCCATCTCTCTCTCTCTCTTCAAGTTAGGGAAAGCGGGATTTGATTGATGAATTTTCTCCCTTAATGATCTCTTTTCCCCCCCCCTCGAAATTTAGAACTTCTTCCAGTCCGCGCATGTAATGAGATAAAAAAACGTAAAAATTGTCTCGCGGAGGGATATAAACTCGAGTCTCGGCGTCCAAGAGACTGGTTATTCTTTTGGCACAAAAAAATTGCGAGAGAAATATTCGCTACGATGAAACTGCGGTATCTAAAATATTTATTACGGACTGAATTTAGCCTCGTCCTACAGACACAGATGAAGACATTACATATTTTTCCTAACACGCTAATTTATCGCATAATGTTTTCAGCATACAAAATACCTACTATGTTGTTGTAAGTAGCTGATTCGAACGAAATCTTAAGAAAAGGCGAATGCAATTAATTTTCACAAACGATAGCGGAAAAAATTGTTAATATTTAGAGAAAAGTAAAGACTCAAAACTTTCCTCAGATTTTAAATCGACGAGATATAGGATAGAATTCACGAAGATCTTCATAAGGATTAAAATATCTACATTCCCTTCCAATAATTGTCATGAACTAACGAGTTGTTACGTGGCTACTAAATATAAAATACTATTAGATGCCATAAGATAGCTAGGATTGTAAAACTATTTTACCAGTATTCATAAAACTATTGAAAACATCGGATGCGTAGTTATGTTACAAAGCAGCCTCCATCAGTGGTGATTCACCGATACCCTATTCTAGTTTTCTTAGTCATCTATACATATTTTCTTCAATGTGATTTCCGCTATAAGATGAGCTACGTAATTCTTTCTTGGCTGAAATAGCTAGATAGTTGGAACAGGGGTGAATGGAGGAGAAAAAGGGAGATGGATAGGGGGAGAAAATGGCGAAACGGGGAGGAAATATGGAGAATAGAATGAATGGGAAATGGAAGTGTAAAGAACAATAGAATAGGAAACAGTGGCGACGAGGATGAGAATATGCAATCTCTTCTTTCATCAAATCAACAAAGAAGAGGAAGGAGAGAAGAGGAAAGTGAGAAGAAGGGGAGGGTGAGAGGAGGGAAGGGGGGGAAGGGGGAGAAGGGGGAGGGATGAAGGAGAAGGGGGAGGAGAGATATGAGGGAGCGAGAAGACACCGTGCGACAAAGCGGCGGTTTTGTGTTGGGTTTCGTTGGGATCGTTAAAAGAGCATTTGCCTTTTATTTGAGAAACAGGACGAGCGGAACAGCCGCGCGAGCGCGTCCATAACAAATGAACGCGCATAATAATACATTTACGCGCGGCGCCACTCGTTTATTCCGCCGGGTTGGACCTCGTTGATGCCGGTGATGAGTGCTAGGAACTCCGAAAAGTGAATTGTGTTGGAAGAGGGAGGTGTCGCGAGGAGGAAAGGGAGGGTAGATGGGGGGGGGGAGGGGGGGAGGGGGAGGGAGAAGGACTGGTACGTGTATGCATGCGGGGAAAGAAGGGAGAAAAAATGGATTTTTTTAAAGCAGCGAGATGCAGAGAAAGGGAAGAGGTAAAGCTTCCAGAAATCGCAGAGAGAGAGAGAGAGAGAGTTCCATTCTGTTATAGTAGAGCCATAAGGTATGCGAGAACGTGTATCCGAAAGCCACCTCCCTCACCACCTCCCTCCATTCCTCTCTCCCTTTCCCTCTCTCCTCTCCTTCTCTTGTTTCAATTCCAGAGCAATTTATCGCAGCCGCGAAACACTCGGTGCCCATGAATGCATTTTCATGCAGCTCCGCCGGCTTGGAAGTAAAAGAGGAAGGAGATACCGCATGTAAATAGGAAGGGGAGAAAGGGTTTACGCCCGCGGAGAAGGGTGGAGGGAGGTAGAGGGAGGGAGAGAGAGGATGGCTAGGAGAAGAATGAGGGAGAGAAAAGAGGGAGAATAGACGAAACGCGAGATACTTTAAATGGGAGACGGAAGAAAAGCATTTGAAAGAAACGGGAGGAGAGAGAAACATGAAACCGCAGTAATTCCGTCCTTTATGAAGACGTTCAACCCATTCGGAATCATCCTGGTCGATTCTCCATAAAAATGTTTCATGCAACCCAAGCGTTTCGACGCCATGTTAATAAGCATTTGAAGAAAAAAAACAGCCCGCCTTTTTAATGAAAAACATAACTTTACGCTTTCAACATTTTATCTGTTATATTCCAATGTTTTACAGCTCAGCAGTTTTGTCTCCTAGTATGGGACGCGAATAGACGTTTAAAAAAATAATCGCCGCGTGGAAATGACTGTAAACGCGCCAGGTGAAAGCTTTGCAGTTTTTGGCCAATGTTTGCCATCGTAAATTCGCGAGAGCGTAAAATGCCGTCAGTTGTTAATTGAATAAATTTAAACCGGGGAAACGTTTCTTTTGAAGTCGCAAAAAGAATGTTTATAAACCTCCCATAAAGCCATCCAGTCTCCAAAATTCGACCAAAAAAGAGTCGAGTCGCGAATTGTTCAAACAAAACATAAAACGTAATAAAACATCTTTTTGTGTTGAGTGGGAACACGTACACGCGAAAAACAAGGGGACACGTTCGAATTGAGTGATCTCCGGTTTTTAATAGACGACCCTCGCAATGTAATAAGCATTTAAAAAAAAACATTTTCCATTCCGTATATTCGTCCATTTTTATCTCGTATATAAAAACTTTCGAAAAATTTGACTCTTTTTTCCCAGCGTCCTATTGCACTCCATGACAAATGCCACATTAATGGAAAAGATACGGCAAAGATGAGCCGAAAAATAGATACATAAGTAATGTGAAAGAAACGAACATTTCCCGAAAAAGTGAAAGCACGGACAGAGGGGAGGGGGGATAGAAAGAGAGATAAGAAGATAAAATGAAGATGGAGTGGTCGGAAATAGAATAGATAGAAAGGAGAAAGTGGAAGAAGAAAGACGGGCAAAGAGGAAGAGAGAATTGCAGCGCGAGAAAGCGGAGGAGGGTGTGGCGCAATGCGGCAATGGTGAAAAGCACAAATATCTCCTGTTTCCTATATTATCCTTCTCTCGCCGACTTCCTTTTGCGTTCCTCAACCCCTCCCTCCCCCCCCCCCTCCCGCATTACAACCCTCCCTCACCTCTCCCCCATCCCTTTCGACCCCTTCCCGCCTCCGCACCGGCAGACCTGTCTACATAACTCTCACTCTCCGCTTGTTCGGTCCGCCGTGCATCCTTAGGAGGCCCCTCTCTCTATGCCCTCCGTGCTGCGAGTTTATTGAAGCGCATTTCCCAGACGATATACGACCGGGTCCTTTTTAAGCTCGATAGATGATATGGGAGAGACGGGGAGGAGGAATTTTTAGCGGTTGAATTGATGTACTCGCGTGACGCTCTTGCATATTTAATTTAGGAAAAAATTTCTCAGAAGATGAGCGGTCGTGGCGGCTTTTCCGAAAGAGCCGCGACCCGAAAGAATAGTTGCAATAAAAGTTGTATCGCTGAAATTCAAATATTTACAAGTTTTTTTCGTTCTCACTACGAATTAAATAGAATAGAAATATATAATGGAGGGTTTCATCAGCTAAGGCATTAAATGCAGAGTTTACATGTAAATAAGGCATTGAATATAATTAATAATTAGGTCTGCCGACATGAAAGGCTAAAGTATCGATGGATCTCCACCTAAGACAGCTGTTTTTGTTATGGATATGAGCGTCTGTTTTATAAACCAATTTGTTAACCGCATTGCATGCATTGTACATCAATTGGAGTTCGATATTTCAATTTTTATTGCATTGCATGTTGGAAGTTATATACGTAATAGGTTGATTTTTATAATAAAAACAGTGAAACCTCGATATAGCGATCATTTATAAAATTCATAAAAATACTCGTTCTAACGAGTACTGATATCCGAAAATTACATTCCGTATAGTACAGTGGTGGCGATCCTTCTATAGTCCGCGTGCCAATATTACCGAAAATGTCGAATCTTTTCCGCCTCGCGTGCCAGAAAAAGTACTCGATTTTTTTTGTGTGCCAACTAAATTAAATTCGTGATCAATAAATAAGATTCTAACCGTAAAACTAACGTTTACAATAGTTAAGTAATGTTTTTGCGGCGTTAAATCAGTACGATAAATGCTTTGTATTGTTTTCGCCTTTCGTTGGCGTGCCAACCAAAATCGTCTTGCGTGCCACTTATGGCACGCGTGCCATAGGTTCGCCATCACTGGTATAGTATATAATGTTGAGAAACTGACAGTGACAGTGTTTACGTTCGCTATAACAAAGTTTTTGTTATATGCGGAACTCGTTCTATCGAGGTTACACCGTACAGGGAAAATCTATAATTTTTTAGGATTTAAGTCGTTCGATAGATTTGTGCCGGCGAATATTGTGTACATATTCTAATTTTCCTATTTAGATGACGAATCGCCATTGTTAATTAAGAGTCTAGAAACAGGATGCGCAATCTTTCAGAGCGTTACGGCGCAGTTAAAGGTGTTAGTCGCGGAACAGCATTAGGATCCTGTGACGCAGCCTTTGTAAAATGAATTACGCTCGATAACAACATGTCGAGCGAATGGATCGTTAGAATCAAATCGCGATGGACGCACCGTGGCTAATTCGCGGCAAAATAGGTTGAGCGAGGTCCGGATTTTTTTTATTATCGCGTTAGGGCTGTTTAATTGTAGAAGTATCTAGGAATCGAATTAAACCGCGATATGTCGCGTGAAACTCTCGCGCGTCGAATCGGAGAGAAAGCGAGCAATAACTGGATTTCGTTCGTGCAACGCCGGACAGATGCAATGGGAATAAACGAGACGCCTATTACATTTCTGCTCTTCCAGTGCATTGGACAAGTTCGGTATCAGCGTTTATGAATGTATAAAACGTGTGGAGTTGGTCTACGTTAGAGCGGTTGTTCACAAACTGGAGGTAGCCATAACGAAATTTTTTCGTTTCAATTTTTCAAATTTTATTCAAGGATATACTTGGAATAAATTAACTTTTACAAAAATAAAACAGGCATATGTAATATTTTCAAAATAATATTATATTTTATATATTTATCGGTAGAGGTATGGGGTTAAGGGGGCTCGCGATTAAGGGTTACATTTGCATAAAGTTTGGGAACCGCTGCGTTAAGAGAATTAACGTTATCAACCGATACCCGTTAAATTAAGATACGTTTGCGAATTTAGTTCTCGATCTTAAACTGCCGCTCAACAGATCTGTAGAATAACATTAAATGAATAAAGGCGAAGTATAGTGCTTTAAAGCAGGGGCGGGCAACCTACGGCCCGCAGGCCACATCCGGCCCGCAAGAGCATTTTATGCAGTCCGCGAGTCTTTGGTGAAGGTATGGTCTGTGTTATTTATTATAGATAATTTTGTACATTTTAAGTTCCACTGTTGCCATAAAAAATTGCCTGGCGAAGTTTTTATTCTAAAAAATGGTTAAAACTTTATTTTCAGTTTCAAAATTGCATATAAACCCTTGAGTAAGTTCCAAATGTCATCCTCAAGTTGAGATTAAGTAAAAGACTCAATTATCCGGATCAAATATTGTACAAATGCCAAATATCGTACAATATATTTAATATTAATGGTGATTTTATGTGCATATTTACGATAATGTTGTTCCAAATTTTAAATCAACCAGAAATCTAAAAGAGCATTGCTACCATATTGTTTAGAGTTAATATGACATTCTAATTTTAGAAGTGCATTTAATTTTCATACCAGCACAAAAGTCATTATCTGTTTCATGTCGGCTAGGGTTGTAAGATAGCTCTTTAATAATTCTTTACGTATATCGTTTTTTTATTTAACAGCAATGAAATTGCTCATAAACTAACGCAGATAATTCTTTTAATAAATAAAAGGGAAAAGATGAAAAAGTATTAAGTACGGAGTCATGATGGTTATTTTTATAATCATTTCAATTACACATAGTAACCCGACTCCCACGAATTAATAAAATTGAAAGCCCGAGTTTATACCCAGAGAGCGTTTTTTTATGCGTCGCTGGTTGGTAGGAAAGGCTTTGCTTGAAATTCTAAAGAGTAATCCGTCACCGTTTCGAGCTGCCAGCGTCGGAGAGTCTCCGTGAACGCTAGCTATATCGTCTTCCAAGGATCTCTTCCCTTTGAAGGCGGCGTCGCTTCCTCACATTTCGGTACTTTCATCCTTTCATAACTTCTGACGTCTACCTCCCGTGACCCATCCACTCCTACCTCTTTCCCTCTCCCTCCCTCCGTTTCCAAGGCTTCTATCTCCACCCTGAAACTAGGATCCTCGTTCGATGCCGCACCCTTGTCATTTGCCCTAACCTTTGTCATCACAAGGAAGTCTAGCCTTGTTTTTTCCTCAATACCCCTTTCTCCCTACGTCTCCACCTCTTTTTCATAACCATCTTCACCTTTCCTAGGCTTTAATCAAACGAAAAGAAAATTCTGTGTCTCCTATGCGTTTCAACAATAAGTTCCAACGACATACCGATCTATTCGTGCAAAAATGGAAAGGATGAAAACTACGACAATCCTGAATAATTTAAGTCGCAAGCTCCACTTTCACCTCCAAAACAAAGGAACGTGTCCACGATATTAAAAGGATACGTCTTTAACACACGAAGATATTAGGACCTTTGATTAAATAAAATTATGAATGAAGATTTTTTTGAACTTCCTTTTGTAGTGTGAATGAAATCACGCTATAATTTTAGCAGTTAAGAATTTTTATGAAAAGGCAAAAAGAGGCGCTTCGAGTTTTTCTGCTGCGTCAGAAAAATTATAAAAGGATCTCTTAAAATAATTTCCCTCGGGATATGGAACCTGTGCATTGGGACCAATCCAAACAAAATGTATTTATCAGCACATCGGTGCATCGAAAACCTCGGCCAGCGGTCGGGAAAATTCACTTTAAAAAATTAAGAGACAGAGGAACGACCAAACTCCACTCCTCAGATAAGAAGAGGTAGGAAAGAATCGCTTTGTAGGTCAAGACAGATGGAGAGATAGCGAGCAGAACAGACGGCGCTAGGAAAGGCGAGCTTTGGCCGCAAAGAGAGAAAGAGAGAGAGGCGAAGGCGACAAGAGGAAGTAGCAGGCGAGGCGGAGACGAAACAGCGAGAAGATAGAGGGAGAGAGAGAGAGAGAGCCTTTCGAGGTGATTTCCACCGCGACGCTCACGAGCACGAGAAATTCGACGGAAACGTGTGTGTATATAAATAAAAAAATGCATAAAAAAGCGACAAAAGTAACGCATCACGTACGTCAACACTCCATCGAAATCCCTCTCCTTAAGAGAGTGCGGAAAAATATCGGTCGGCCAACGCTCTGTTGATTGAGTGACTGAGCGCATAAAAAGGAGAAGGGGTAAGTGTAAGAATGATGAAAGAAAAACAAGCAGAAGAGGGGAGAGAAAGAGAGAGAGAGAGAGGGGACAAACAGAAGGGGAGAAAGAGTGAAACACGACGTAACTGGAGGAAAAAGAGGAGATTGTCTTAAAAAAAAGACGCGTGTGGGGGGGAGGGGGGGAGTAAAACATAAGAGGGGGAAGAGAATAGCGCGACAAAGTGGCGAGAGGAGTCAGGTGCTTAGAGGAGGGCGTAGAACGAGGCACCGACGTCGTAATCCTAGGTCAAACAAAAGGTCCCCTTAAAGATGAGCACATGGGACGTGGCGGAGGAATGAGTCCAAGTTGCGGTTCTGAAAAGGATTTTGAGAGGGAGAGAGAGAGAGAGAGGGGGGGATAGGAAGGGGGGAGGGAGGGAGAAGAGGGGGGGAGGAGGGAAAAGAGGGAAGGTACTTTTGGAGCAAGAGTACAGAGGGTGGAGTTATCTGCTTGATGGGAGGGTAGCCTGATTCCGGGGACGTGAGAGGAGGGGGGGAGGGGGGGGAGGGGAGAAGGGTGTGTGGGGGGAGGAAATGAGCAGTAGGTGGAAAATGATGGAGGGTTCCGGGAGATGGGGAAGGGGGTGGCAGGGTGAGTGGGAGAGTTTTGGAGAGAGGGAGAGCAGTTCGTTAGGATGAAATGTCCTTATCCGGCGAGCCAACACGTGAATGCACATAAACTGCTCAGAGTAAACAATGTCTGGAAAAAATATGACATTTTTCGACTCTCCCGCGCCTTTTATTCTGGATCGCGCGATTTTTTTTTGCAGGCGGAGATAATGTTTCAATTTTTTTTCGCGTGTGACGTTTCGACTCAACGACCGCGGAGGGATACATTTAATTTTGGATTCAATTTTATTTTTCGCGTCGAAAATAACACGCATGGTCGGTTTTGAACTTATTCGTAAATTTATTTTAAAAGTTATTATTTTTATGGATTTTATAGGACTTTGTTTTCATGTGCTATTTTCCCACCAAACGGTTCAATCATTAAAATCACCGACACGAAAATTTCAAGTTATTCTCTATGTTTTTAAGTGTTTATGAAATTATTCAATTTCCATGCAATCCTCTCAGTGATGTACCTCGTCCGAATTAAGTATTCTAATTCAGTTTTCAATGTTAGCTTCAACGAAAACGTACAAAGAAGAAACTCTAAACGCCAATCATCGACAAACTGCTTCTTGTCTGGCACAATTCGGATGTCGTTCCCCTAATTCGCTACGCTACCTAAATTTCTTATCATTCTTATGAATTTCGAATCGAACTACCAAGAGCCACAAAAAACATTAAACTCCAACTCTGCAAGAAATGAATATTCAATGTATCGCGTAAAACTCATCGCTCAAAACATTCGTCGCACACGTCTCAAACTCGGCGGAAACTTATAAACTATTCCTGGGCTAACATCCCTCATAATTTAAGCATATAGCGCACCGAGACTTATCCTTTCGGACCGAATTGTACTCCCAAGTATTCTGTTTAAACTTACCACGCTAATATAAAAAAAGACGGCGAAACATTCCACGACGATACGAGAACTTTTGATCGAACTCGTGTAAATAAGATTCTAGAGTTATACGTCGCCCTCGGTTTTTTTTTCGCCGACTTATCCAACAAAAACTTCATATATCCTACATAAACAACGGACACAGGACGGATTTGTAGCGCAAAGAGATACTGATTTATTCCAAAAACTATTCGTCTAGAAACAATCCACACACGCGCGCAATAAAATAAATAAAGTAACCATCCCATGTGAACGCCTTATAAAATATTCATGCCTTACTCAAAGGGAAAATACCTCTTTCTCTCTCTCTCTAGAGTCTCAGGCGACGGTTGGCCGAAAAAAAAAATACAGAGAACTCTCCAGAAGACATGCAAAGAAAATACAATCAGTCAGCCAACTTCCTCCGTGTTTTTTTTTTGTTTGGCGCACGAGATTCTTATTTTTTTTGCGGACGGTTCAAAAGGATGGGGGACGAGATAAGCAAGGATTGCTCGAGAAAGTTTTCGAATAACTTCGGTCGAGGAAACGTGGGCAAATTATAAGTAACAGAGATAGTGAGAAAACATTGGAGAAGACGACTTCGTTGGGGGAAGGGTGGGGGTGGAGGAAGGTTGGCGAAAATAAAGACGCTTGGAAAACAAAGAGATAAAAATTGAAGAGGAGAAAAGGAGAGAGAGAGAGAATTAGATTAGGAGATAATATACGAAGGAGTCTGTGAGAAGAAGGGAGGATAATGAATGCCACGACGACGATGAAGGAATTCTGCGTTTTTGCGCTCGGCGGCAGGACAGACGGAGGATCGGTTGAGGGATACGAAGAGCAGATAGCCAGACAAACAAACCGAACGAGTTATCTACGGATGTCAAATATTAAGAGGGAAAATCTCACATGGAAGTGAAAATATAGGAAGGTGGATTAAATAATTTTTTTGAAGTAGATACGTTAAAGAGATTAGTAATTTAAGTAATAGCGTCGTATATGACGTATCTTTTATCCTTGGAGATTGGATACAATCAATAAAAGGTTCTGAGTCGTAGATATATGAATATTACTGCTTGAATCACCATATATCATGTTGAAAATATATGTATAAAGTATGTAATTGAAAGATTCATAACAGCGCTCGCAACCTCCCAATCTCAATGCTCAGAAGTGAGTGAAATGTTTTTTTTTAACTTTGAGAAGAAATTTATCAATTGTACATGTATTTAGATGCATTAGAATGATAAGAAACCAATGTTTGTTCAAAACATCGAAGAATCACAAAGACAACATTTGTAAGAGTATAAAATAATATGAACTAAATCGAAGCGAATAGGAAGAGCTTGGTGATAAAGTAAAAGAGATGATGTGAAAGCAGAGACACGAAGTTTATTCGAAGGAAGTTAACTGAGAAAAGATATAAACGGAGGAGAAAGTTAGAAGCAGTTGGGAAACCAAGTAGAGAGAAAGGGAGGATCCCGAGCGGGCGAGGGGCGAAGTTATTGTATGGGAAGAATAGATAGCGCGAAGAAGGGCATCTCAGAGGAAAGGGAGGCGGAAGAATATAAGGAGAAGGTCGCAGACTGGATAAGGGCAGAAATAAAGGGGAAAGAGAAGGGAGGGAAACGTAGGGAGAGGCTGTTAGTTGGCGCAGAAGACGAGACGGGATAACTAAAAGGAGGGAGAGACCACTTTCTTGAGTCAATAGTGACTGAATTTGCTTTTGAGGAACAAATTGTGTTATGCAAAATGCACATACTTGTTACTCGGTCGCAGACTCCCGCTCTGCTACCTTCAAAAATTTTTCGAGTTTCCGTTCCTTTCCCCCTCTCAACTCCCCAACTTCGCTCCGAACGCCCATCTCTCTCCCCCCCACAAACTCCCTTCTCCCACGCGCCTCCTCCTACCGAGCGCCCTTCTCGGAGGAATAGAGGAGGAGGAGGAAGGCGCGGGGAGGGACGATATTCAACTGGAGATCACAAACTTAAAGAGTAAACGTTTGCCTAGGGTTTGGCGGAGGAAGACGGACGGAGGTGGGCGAGAGGGGGTGGAAGTGAAAAGAGGGGAGCGCACCGCATTAAGTGTCCCAAGAACTTTATATGTTTTTACAGAGGGATGGGGGAAATGGCGGGAGTGGGCATGAAACGTATCCTTGGAAGATAGGGATGATTCTGGCGCGGGATGGGGCGTCGGGTTGGCGTGTGTGGGAATGGGGTGGGCGTGGGCACGAAATGAGTGAAGATGAGAAGAGGAAGTAAGGAAAGAGTTGGAGGACGGGGGAAGAATAAATGAGGATGGAAAAGGATCTCCTCGACCGTCAAATATGAAAGAAAAACCCGGCCTATTTGGAATGAATCGAAAACTTTTAGTGGAATAGTATGTCGAATCCCCGAGTTTTTTTTTTTTTTTCGCTTTGCCGAAAAGTACTTTTGGGAATTCCGTCGAAGATGTTAGTTTCAGCCGGACCCATTTTTAGACTAACGTGGTTTCATTGCCAATTTTATATCATATACGAGGGCGAGTCAATTAAATAAGGTGAATTTAATCTGACAGGGGGGCCGCCATTTTGACAACTGACTGTCAGTGACAATATTGCCAACTTTATACGGAAACTACGATTACTACATGTTCAGACATGCAGTAATGCAGTACTGAGTTCGTGAGTACATAATGGGTACATATGTCTGTGAAAAATGTAAATTCACCTTATTTATTGACTCACTCTCGTGTATATATATATATATATATATGTATATAAAACTCTGGAATATAAGTTAGCGAGATATTAAAAGATGCCACTTAAAGTTCACTTTCAGAGTTTACGCAATAATGGGAATAATCTCCCATAAATGTATGTAAACCGAACACCTTCAACATAATTTGCTTTTACAACGTCTTCCTAATATTTCTTCCTTAATATTTGCACACACATTTCTGTAAAAAAAATCCTTTACATTATCGTAGCAAACCTGAAAAAGGAATTCGCTTATAGAGATGTTTTATGAATTTCAGAATGTTAGTATAAAGAGATTCTTTCGTGTTTATTTGCATGAATCTTATATGCGAAATAAAAGTAGTGCAAATTGACCCATTGTTCCGAGTTGGAGATAACGTAAGTGATGTACATTGGAAAATTCATCTATTCCATGAGCGAAAGCCCTATTCTGTACATTGGGAGAGCTAACAAGCCTGGAGGTAAGTTTGCGCATCAATGGACTCTGTCTGACTCTCCGGATCTATTTGCTTAGGGCGATAACATTTGGGTCACTGTATATCTTCCGTGTGCAAAATTTCTCGATTGCTGGTTCCGTCACTGCATATGAAACGCTTAATCTCGTCCAGCTGGAGCAGAAAATTCAACCCGTTGACAGCATTAGAAATATTTGCCATAAACTGACGATTTTTTTTCGGCTTTGATCTGTATCGTTGATAAGAGTTTCATTTTGAAATGGTAGCTAAAGCGAGCTTCATTTTTACTTTGTTGCCAAAGAGAGAGAGAGAGAGATCAAGGTAAAAAATACGTCAAGTTTATAATTTTGCATATATATATATATATATATATGTGTGTGTGTGTGTGTGTGTGTGTGTGAAATCTATTTAAAAAAACTGCCGCACAAAGAAGGCGTATCAAGGTTATAGAAATATAGCCAGTTTATTGCTAATATTTTCAGACCGCTACATCTGTAACGAGAAGATGAAAACCACGATTCCTCTGCTTAATTCATACGGTCTATACTCTGTTTTATTCCGGTGAAAAAGGTAATTGCACGTGTTGTAGGCGCATAAAAGTTGTCGCCCGTGAAATAAAAATGTTGATGTATCTCGTATAACGTTGCCACATAAATTTTTCGACAACGCAGTATCAGCCGTAGCTCCGGAGAAATGTAGCTATCCTCATTAAAAACTTTTCTTTTTCAAAACGGAAAAGCGGGATGTACCGCGGTAATATTTTCTGGACCGAAAAAAAATTTTTTTGCCAGACATTACAAAAGTTTAATGTCTCTATGGCAACGGTAAATTTGAATCTATTGTCGTTTTATTCGGTTAAACTAGAGGAAGGGAAATGTCGCAATATAGCTGGTAGCAAAAGCGTGAAGGGAGGAATAAACCTGGAATGGACTCGGAATGGAGAAGAATGAGAAAAGAAACGGAACACGTGCGTCGTGTCGGAATGATTTCTCGACCGTTTCCACGAGATTGAGGGAAAGTGTCGTCACTTCGTGAGCGTACAACCTAAACTTAATACTCTTGCTTTCCTCCACTTCTCTCTCTCTCTCTTTCTCTCCTCCTTCCTCGTCTCCTATCCTCTCCTCTCTCTCTCTCTCTCCCACCTTCCTTTCTCCGAGTATTCCTACCTTCCGGAGTTATTCCCGCCCTTCAGCAAGAATGGCTTCCGGTACCCAATATTTTTCCCTAGAGACCATTGTTTTTGCTTCCTCCTTTTTCTCCTATTTATTACTTCCGGGAAGGTTCTGAAGCAAAAAAAGGAATGCTTTATTTATAAAAAAATACGAGGAACTTCCCCGTCCTTGCTCAAGGCAACTATTTGGGAGTTTGCGTTTTCCTTCCTTTTAGAGGAGATGAACGCCAGCGCTACGGATCGCAGATGCTTAAATTAAGGAAGCGAGGAGTAAGGTATTAGGTTAATTGAGGGTAAAGTTCCTTCTTCTCTCCGAATTTCATCGCAGCAAATAGGTGTCGGATATAAGTAAATAAAAAAACTGTGTCGATATAATATCCATGGCTTTTGAAAATATTCTCATTAAACGGTGGATAATAATAAATAATATCATAAAAATGTACATAAAAGAAAATTAAAATAAAGCCCCGTTCCTCAAAAAGTGCGATTTTTAATTTCAGAAACCGATGTCAGAATAAAGCAGATAAAAAAGTTAAGTTTCAATTTTATTACTACTATGCATATTAATTTTGTTAAATTTATCACCACCATCAAGATATTAAATTTGATAAGTCGAATTGAATTTATTTTCTCTGGTATGGAGTGTGAGGAATTTTAAAATAATCCAAATTTGAAAAAGTTAGCACAAAATTATTCAACTTTTTCTATTTTTAGTTACCAATCAATAATTTTTTATTTTATAATAGGTCCGTTAATTTAGAAGCATGGCATGTATGTCTCCGCAACATCTTATGACAGCAATATGAACTTATATGCATTAGTGGAGTGAAAATATCAAGTGTGCAGAGAGAAATTATTAAGGTTTGGTTGATAATATTACCGATAACGATGGAATCATATTAATTTTACAATTTTTAAGTCTGCAAAACTATAATAAGTCAGTTTGCTTATTATGAACTCTCTTCACTAAAGTGCTAAGCAGTTGCTTATTTATTCTGTATAATGTTTATTTTTATTTTCCTGCATCTTTATCTTTCTTGCTTTATATCATAATAACACACTTTATTTAAAAAAATCATAAATACAGTTAATGAGTTTTAATTCGATTTTGTTAAACTACGTGAAATATCTTTTCAAATTATTTTTAAATACATCAATTCCGTGACTTTGTCATCATTTCCCTTATATCAATCCATGTCTGTTTCGATGTCCTCCTCGCTGGTTGGACACTTAACCCATAACGGTCGCAAAAAAAATATCACTACTTATATCACGCCATACTGTCCTAAATAACGCGATACCCAACAGATCATCATTTAAAATAAAATTAACTCCATGTTTAAAGTCTAATTCACTTCAGTATTCGATAAAAGCAGCTCGCTATAAAAACGTTCGCTGTTTGCAAGATGGCGCAGGAGGGATGAAATGGGATTTTCTCCGTTATTATTATTTTACCTTCAAATTATTAAAAACAGTTTGGTTCAGAATAATTGTGAGTGGAATCGAAATAAATTCGGATATATTTAGAGACATGGGCATGGCAAGCAGGAAAGATAGAGGAAGAGCGGTAAGATAGGGAAAGAAAAGGTATTTCCCGCGAGTAGGAGCGGAAGAGAATTCGGCCAGATGATGGCGGAAAGCAGCCGTTAACGAACGAAAGAAGAAAAGGATTAAAGCCGTGTAAGGCGGGACACGTTTCAGTCTAATCCAATCGTCGTCCAATTGACCTTCAACCCCACCTATGACTACCACCATCCTTCTCCCCCCCCCCTCTCTCCTCTGTCGCTAATCCAATCCAAACTTGACCTTTGCCACAATCACGCTGTCCTGAAACGACTGTCCACGCAAAAAGAGAAAAAAAGAGTGTCCTTGGTCGACTCGTTTCTCGGAAAACAGAAGAAGGTAATGGAAGAGGAGAGAGAGAGAGAGAGTTGTGGGGAGGAGAGGAAGAGGGGGGGGAGGGAAAGGCGTAACTGTGTGGGTAGGCCTCATCCCCCCCTTCTACTCGTCTACACACAAACACACAGCGCACGCAAAAAACAACCCTTTCGATGGAAAAGATAGCCCATCTTAAAAGGATTAAATTGGATCGCTTTAAAAAGCTCTTGGCTTGTGCGCTGATTAAAACGTTGAAGTGTAAGAGTTCTTAAATAGGAATGTGCGTGAGGAGGGGTTTTAGGAAAAAAAAACTGGTTGGGTTTCGCCTTCACGCGCGTAAAAGGTTTAATGGAATTGAAAACCAAGCATCTTTAACGCCATATTTTTTTGTTTCATTTAGGAATTTCAATCACATTCAACGTTCACCATATTATTATAAATGCAATACCGATGTAAGGTAATATAATAAATAAAAGCGGAGACTACGGTGATCAATAAACTGAAATTATTTTCTATTTTTTTCAAGGTAACGCCAAGTTGAATAATTGAAAGTACCTTAGCTTCAAGTATTTCCGCTGAAAATACAATACATATATTTAATTATTTAAATGGTATATTAATGGAAACCAACACCTTACTTTTAAGGCAACTAATTTATGCTATAATGTATCCCATTTGTGTTCGTCCTAAGAATTTATGCAGCGTGTATTTCCATCTCTAACGAAGTATTTATCCTACATACCACAACGTTAATTTAGAAATATGTCTAAATATGTTTTATTTATTTTTTTTAAACTTAGAACTCGTAGTCTTGCCATTCGAAATTTAAGAAAATCAGTTCACACGATTCACACGAAAATCCGACGTTCTCTCGAGCCAGAACCTAATCTATTTCATCTCGCCCACACATACACACACAGACACACAGCTCACGTATGCATCGACTCGCGAGGGAACAAAAAATTGCAGCTCAAATACCTTTCCGTGAGGATAAAAGCGAGGAATAAAATACGGGAGTCTGAAGCGGAGGACTTGGGAAATGGCAATTAACAATTAGGGTCCCGATCGGGCGCAGACGAGGATTTACGGTGAGACGAGCAGGAATTTTGCTCCGTTTGAGTGAGTCAAGGGAATATAGGGAAAGAGAGAGAGAGATAAAGAGAGAGAAAGGGAGGGAGGGGAGGGAGGGGGGAAGGAAAGGAGGAGGAAAGAGGGAAGGAGGATGGGGACGTGAGCGAATCGTGAGCGTGAGCGCGGGGGAGAAGGTGAGAAAAGAAGGGCTTGGAGGAGACAAGACAGTTGACGGTGGCGAAGGTAAGAAATCGATAAACCCCGCACGCGACGGGGATTGGTGTTTCAAAGGAGGCTTGAGGAGAACAGAATCCTCATTTTTACGGACGGGAGGAGGGGAGGGGGGGCTTGATTCGGGCGTTGGGTCGGACTGTCATGGCGTCCTGGAGAAGGAAAAAAGAAAGTTTAATAAAATCACGCGATGGTGTTTTTTTGTGTGAGGATGTGAAAAGATGCGTGATTTCACTTTGTATGCGAAAGATTATTTCCTGTAGCGTCAAAACTTCTTTCGTTGTGATTTCTGGAGGTGGAAATTAACATGGTACGGGTTTTCTGGAATCCAGTATTTAATTTTGTAGTGTAGCTGCGTGCGTACATTGCGTCGACCGGGCGTGGAAGTGGCAGATCCGGAATGGTGAGAATCTGAGACTCGGCAAGCAAGTAGATTAACGTGAAAGCATTAGAAATAATTTGAATGCCTTGAAAAGTGGGATAATTGTGAAGTAATTAATTTTTCAAAATAAAATTTGCCGTAGATATATACTGCGCTGCCGTTTGTAACCATAACATCGCCTTATTAAATTTAGTAAATTAGTTAGAGGATACAGACAGAAAGAATGAAGCACGTTATCTTCCGAAATGAGAATCCGAATTCATGCTGAATTGGAGGAATGGGTGGAGTGTTCGATACAGACAGAGAAAATAATAATATTGCATTTTAAACCATTGAAATGAAATGAAAATGGTAAGCTATTGTCGTTGATATTTTATTATTCGATCTATTACTCTTAATACAGAAAAGACCACAAGGTATTTTTTATTATATTTCTTAAATAATAAATATTATATGTACAAATAAATGTTTCTAAATCCTTTTTCCTATCTGGTTTCACATCCTAATTGCAAGCAATGCTGCTAAGGGAAGACTTAATATTCGAAATCTTTGTCCATAAATCAGATCCAAAATGTGATAATCACTGCATTTCATTTGTTTTTGGTGTTCTCATAAGTTAAATCAGTTTGATTGTTAAGAGCATTTTAAATATTTTGATATCTTTAAAATCATTACAAGTAGTAAGGTGTTTCTAATAAATATAAAGTATGATACTATTATGTCACACGCTAACAAAGATTCGATACAATACGCAGAATAAGTTATACACTACAATATGATAACCTTCCTCTCGAAACTTTAATAAGTTGAGGTAATTCTTATCAAAAACATTTTAAGCATTTTGACATATTGTCTGATTTAATAATTTTGTCATTCTTTACTTTCTTTATTAAATGGAATTTCCTTTCTGGCGCATCGATAAAACATTTCGAATGATGAACGACTACGGAAACGAATTGCTTGCATCGGTGCGTTATTTCTCCAACAAAATGGATAGTAATATCAAAATAAATATGTACGTAAAAAATGTACCTTTCATTATTTTTTAGTTTTCCGTTTGAATTAGTGATGTTTTGGCCGCTGTTATTTAAAAACCCGTAGCAATTAAAAGGGTTTGGATATCCGGGAAAAATTACGATCCAATTAAAAACCTATCAGGATGGGAGATAATTTCTCAATTTCCACGACCTTGTTATATATTCGGGCAGTTCATATAAGAAAATAATTGCTTTATTAGTATTAATGGATAATGTTTGAGGCTGTTTATTATTCAGATAAATGAGTCCGTTCTGATAAAATAGGAGACCCTCAAATGGATTGAACGAATTGTTTTATACCTATATATTTTTCGCAGGAAAAACGTGCCCGAGATGACGCGCAGCTATTTCACGACAAATTTCGTGTCACATTTTAACGAATATTGAGAAAGTAGATATTGTAATCGCGAAAAAATTCGACCTCAATATTTTGACGGAAATATACGTTTTATGTGTAGCTGAGTCAGAAAAAGTTGTTTTCGCAATGCCGTCTGTCTGTCTTTCTGTCTGTTATTGGCTCTAGGGCCTAAACTGTAGAGTGAAAACGAATGAATCTCGTACTTGGGCATGTTATCATACAAAGTAGAAGTTACGAGGAAATGGTTGACATTACTCAATAATTCTACGCATTTTTAACAACAATATGATTTTATCAAAAACGGCTCTAACGATTTTGATCAAATTTCGTACAGTTACTTGAGTTTATGTCTTCAATAATACCGTATAGTTCATATTTCTCAAAAAATTAATATAAGCCTAGTTTATTCTAGGCAACTTTAGCAATACTAATTTGATTTTCTCAACAACGGCTCTAACGATTTTGATCAAATTTCGTACCGTTACTTGAGTATACGTCTGCAATAATACTGCATACTTCATATTTCTAAAAAAATTAATGTCTAGTTTATTCTTGGGCAGCTTTAACAAAAATTGAATTTTCTAAAAACCGGCTCATACGATTTCCATTTTCTAAAGATAACTAAACGACGCATTAGTATATGAGAAAGTTTGTACAATGTATGTTGTACTAGGGATGGGCGATCTTACCCCGAAAGATCGATTCACAGAATCGATCTAGATAGCATTAATAAAGATCGATTTACCGATAAGATTTAATCAAAAAGATCGATCTTCGATTCTAGCCACAAGGAAGGTTATAAACTAAGAGAATAATTTTCGTTTTATAATTTTTTTATTATAATAAAGATCGATCTTCGATTCAAGCCACAAGATCCGACATTTTACATTAACATTTTATAATCATAATAAAAAGAAACAAAGAAAATTAAAAACATAGAAGTTCGCGATCAATTACTGTGTAGCATTAATTTTCCCTCTAATATGATTTTTAATTTTACAGATTTCTGACTGACTATTATTCGCATAATAAATTGCCAATACGCGCACACAGCCATGCCCTCAGCCAGATTCGAACCCGCGAACCTTACATTGGAAACAAAATACATTAAAATCCTATACCTGGGAAATTCATTATTAGAGTAAAATGAGAATTATTGAGATCAATTTATTTCACACACTTCTAAATTTATTATAAATTCATTGAAAAAAACCGCGCAAACATTGCTCGGGTACAGCTTGTAAGGATAAGTTGCCGACTAGGTTTGATGCCCACAACTAGAGTTCACCACTTTCACCAACCGCCACTGCCCCTCTCCTTCATAGGCACCCCACCAGGTGGGGTCGAACGATTCTCGATTCTGGGCTAAAAGAATCGATCCACATAAAAATCGTAGAACAAAAGATCGATCCAAAAAATCGAATCGGCCTTGTAAAAAGATCGATCCTGTAAAAGATCGATCTTGGATCGCCCATCCCTATGTTGTACCGATTTTTAAAAAATATCTTTAGCGCCTGCGGGTATATCTTCCGTATGACACATACGCATTGCTGGTGGTGTCGGTTTATGGATAGCCAAGGCGATATTCTACTCCCATATGTCACTCGGTAGAGTCGAAGCGTTTATCGAAAAATATACGAACCAACATATTTAAAACTCATTTTTGTGCAACTGTAAACGAAAAATTTTGCGAAGGAAACGTATATAATGTGTGTGTGTATATATATATATATATATATATATAATTTCACAGCTGCAACACCAACCTTTTTAAATTGCACGTATTTCTTCTTCAAAGAATAATTTTCCCTCCTAGAGTGACGTACCTTATGATTAATACAACTTTTGCATACGTTGCATATTACAATGGAACCATTCATTTAGGCGGCCAAATTCAATGCGTTTTACGTCTACAATAGCATCAAAATACTTCATTCACCCTAATGTACCGTTGAATGAAATCGTACTCTGATGCAAGAGGACAAATATTTTTCTCGTGGTAAAAATTTAATGGCTAAAAAATTCATTCGATTAGCGTCGTGAGAAAGATGGCTTTGAGTCAGATTGGTTGAAAAATTGCATTATTGTTGCAAGAAAGCAATGGAAGAACGTAAGAACTATGGAAATTCAATAATCGTCAACAAATTAAATGAAAAATCTAAAGCGTGTCTAAGCACATAAAACTTTAAAGAGCGACGTGAAATTCCATAAAAAATAATTGGGTGGGAAGATGCTAACGACTTAATATGCAAATTAGTTGCCCGACTTCAAGCGTCGACATAACAACTGCCAAGCAAACAACCCCGTTAAGATGCATTTTTATGGACGCGAAAAACTCGATAACCGCATTTCGCACAATGAAGACGGAGCGACCGAGCGGATCCGACGCGCGCGCAATACACGAAACAAAACCACATCGACGACAGCCGACGGACGCATTTCGTAGGGCGTTGAACAGGACGACGGGTTAAGACCGCAAGAATTTGTCCCGATTCTGGGGGACAAAGCGAGTCTTGTATGCACACGCGCACATAAACACTCGTGTTTTTATTTATTGACGAATCCGTGCGCGCGGAGGCGAACGAAAAAAAATAAATAAAAACTACTCATTCCAGCGTGCAGAATGCGTCCTCTGAAAATAAAAAAAAACAGCGCGTGTTATACTTGAGCTGGCGAACAAACCTTGGCAACGCAGGGTGATAAAAATACACAAAAAAATAAACACGGATTGTCCGTTTTCGAGATGATGATAACGGCGCAGTTCTCTTTGTCGTGTTTTTCTCTCTTTCTCCTTTCCTATCTCTCTCTCTCTCTTCCTCTCTCTCTCTACCTCACTGACTCCCGCACGCACGACACATCCACGAGCGTTTCTTTTCTTTTTTTAAAAAAATATTTTTCGTTTTTCCACTTTTCCCGTAATTCGCGGGAGAGGAAATTCTCGCTAGAGCGGGTCTCAACAATGGGTCTCGACTGTGTAGCGAAAGGAGATTATATAAGCGGGCACATGCTATCTGCTGACGCTGTCACTTCCCGTGCACTATTTCATATGCTATCGAATTTGTTTGTGTGTACGTGTGGGGGTAACTGTGTGGATATGCGTGCGTGTGTGTGTGCAGGGAGGGCGGATGGAGGGGAGTGCGAGAGAGCCCGTGGGAAAAATAGGATGGGGAAATGACACTGGCTCCACCTCCTACGAGGATGGGATAAAAATTTTTGCATTGTGTCTTTCTCTTCCGATTCTGCGCCCGTACCATACGTGGTACCGTGCGTGCATCTTTTTTTTTTTTTTGGTGGCTTAACAGATAGATTCCGGGGAATTTTCCGCCGTGCCGACTGCAACGCTAGGGTTGGAGAAATTTCCGTGGGAATCGTATTGAAAGATTCGCGAGTAAATACGAAAAGAAAAAGAAAGGAAAACGGTTCGTTGGGTTTTTTGGGAATATTATCCCTCGATACACTCGAAAAGCTGGGATAACATCCGACGGATCGGAATGTAAAAAAGTACGGGAGTTGTAATCGTACAAAAATGCAGTAATATCGCGACGAGTGACGCGTTTACTCCGTTTAAAATTTTGTTTGGTTAGCGTTATTTGCCATCGAAATTCAGCTACATAGAGACGAATCGTTGTGGTACAACATCGGATATAAAATTGCGTGGCGTTTACAAAAGTTACTTCTTGTCGGTTTTTATGTATGTACTTTATGTTTAAAACGGAGTCTAAAAATGGTAAAAAATACTTCGATTTTCATATATTTATTTGAGACCAATAAACACAAAAGGATTTCTGTGTCTGAGAAATTGACTCAAAAATGACCTAATTTGAAAACACTTTTCAAATACAGCATATTATTACAAAAATTTGTTAAACATCAGATATTATAAAAACGAATAAACGCATGAGAATAACTGTCTGTTCATATCATCAGTTCCTAATGACTAGCAAGGCGAAATATCTATATAAATTAATTCAAATGAATGAACGAGGAAGACTTGTCAGTTTAAAACAACGTTTCGTTAACAGATGAAGCTACGTGTTGGATACAATGGCATTATGACTGCGCATGAGAATTCAACGATTAAGCTTTTAATACGAAAAGGTTGTGCCATTTAAGGCATCTAGATTTCCCTAAATATTCCCAAAAGAAAAGATGGGCGACCGCGGTGGAAAATATTACACATAATGATGGGAAAGCCCCCAGAAGTCTCGTTTAATTAAATTCACGTTCATTTTCAGGATCTGAGAGAAATTATTGAGTATAAGTCCACCGAATGGAGACGAGAGTACTTGGAAATATAAGCACGTCCTCGCGTTGCCATCGAAGGGAAACATTCCAAATTATCCCCGTCGAGGATTTTTTTTGCCTGCGGTCTCATTTTGTCGCAACTCTGGACCAGTCTTATTCAGACGCGAGCGCTGGATTCTTCCAACTCCCATCCATCCATCAAGTTTAGCGACGCGCGAGTGCGTGTAAAACTACATGTTCCTTTTACGAGAACTGAAAACAAGGGCGGTCGATCTTGTTAACAGGGCCTCGCATTTCCCGACATATCTACACAGATGTTAAGCATACTTATTCCAAGCATATTGAATTGATAGTCGTTTTAATTAAAACCTTAGTTATATCGGAAATGTAGATTTCATGACCACCTGCTCAAGATTGAGATTTTTTAGTACTATGTGTCTAAAATATGCACTTCAAATTTAATGCTGGTAAAAGTGGAGAATAATTTAGTGAAAATTGGCCAACACGAAAGTGTTCGAATGCCGCTAAATATGTATTTAAACGTTGGATTACTTTGGCAATTCAAATACGAAATGTTTGACCAATGGCTTCAAAATTGCGAATTCCTATTGCGTGCGCAAATATTATCGGAATGAAATAAAATTGTGTCACCTCGTAAATAACGACGATTAACTTTTATTTAAAACCTCTCACATATTCGGTTTCATATTTGTGTGGATTGAATTCGAAATAATGCGGTTTTTTCCCGGACACCATATTATGCGATCGGTGATCGATGTTGGAAATAAAAAGCGTTTCTCTCATTTGTTTCCTTTGGCGAATTACGTGAAATTAAACCGCTGAGTGACCAAAGAAATACCACCACGCCGAAATGTATCGAGAAATTGCGCGAACAATGGCTTCGATCTAAGCGTAAAAAAATTTTCCCTCCGATGTCTGCGTCTGTATGAAAAGCGATTGAAAAAAAAAGAGATATGGCCCAAGAATCTTTCTTGCTGAAAGAAACAGAGCGTAACGGTCTTCTCGCTATCCTTTACTACGTTCGCGAAAGCGCAAAAGCCACTCTCTACCCGGGCTTTCGGTGCAAGCGACCGGAGTGAAAGAGGGGGCGGAGTGGACCGACGTGAGGAAGAGGTGGGGGAGTAGGGGGGAGTGGGGGGGGGGGGGTTGGAGAGAAGGGCGGAGGCGTTGCCATGGCGACCAAATTGGCAAATGAAGCCGTAGTGCGTGGTGCGAAATCGGAGAGCAATATTCATTCGTCCGTCCACCGCGGGCGATGGTGGCGCCCCTTTCGGCGTGAGATGAAGGTTTTCGGTCAGCTGGACAAGAGGAGGAGTGGAATGGGAGAGGGTAGTTTGGAGAAGGTGAGAGACTATCAGTCAAATGGGGAGCGGCTAATGAAAGAGATAGCGTCCGAATAGAGAGAAAGAGATAGAGAGAGAGGGAGAGCGTGGGAAAAGGATGGAGAGGCTGCGATCGGCATCAGAATAATGAAATAAGAAAATTAGTGGATGTAATTCGATCGAAACGGAATCCATTTTCTCGTATCTACAGATTAAACATTTGTTTTATCTTCGACGACAATCAGAAACTATGAATCAGGACGTCGGATCGTAAATAGTAAAATCCTTTATTTGAAGGAACGAGGAAGGTGTTCGGTTGTCGTATTACGCGAGGATCGCAATAATTCACTCGAACCTTGTTAAGTGGACTGCACAAAAAACATGAGATACTGCCCCGACAAAGGCCGCAAGAGTTGGTAGTACGGATTCTAGGGAACTCGCAAGAGGTGCCCCAATTAGAAAATGACCAGGTGTCAATGACTCCATTTAATTAGGATCATTTGAAAGTGCAGTTAGCGGTCTTGAGTTTAAGATTACTTCAACTTTTGCAAAAACGGTAGACAGCTCTTCAAAGGTTAGGGAACGTTCGCCTATTACCTATACGTTTTAAAAGATTCTCTGCACTTTTTATATCAGCTTTCCACAGTTCTCCATGATGAGGGGCTGAGGGTGGGTTAAAATGCCAAGTGATCTCTTGATTTGAGAGCTTATCAATTACATTAGCGGTCCAAAATAAAGACGAATGATTTATTTATCCCAAGAAGGTATCTATTAGCACCTATAAAATTTATTTCACAGTCAGAATAGATGTGCACACAAAGTCCACGTCATGATACAAATCGACCTAAAGCTGCTAAAAATGATTCTGTGGAAAGATTTCAGACTACTTCTAAATGACAAGCCTTTGTTGCAAAACGAATAAATAAACACAAACAGGCTTTTGAGATTTTAGCATTCCGTTTTAAGGATTATTTCATATAAAAAGGACCGCCAAAGTTCACCCCTGTGTGTAGAAATGGACGGCTCGGTTCCACTCTAGCTGTTGGCAGATCACCCATTACAGGAATTTTGGGATTAGCCCGTAATTTGAAACAAACAATGCATTTGAATATACGACTGCGGATGATTCACTTAGCCGAGAAAATACAATATTTACGAGCAAGCAGATATTGGAGAGTAGCCTGTCCAGCATGATTGTATGCCTTGTGGTAATGATCAGTTATAAGATTCGTTAATGTAGAATCTTTAGGAGGTAACAAAGGATACTTTTGTGTGTATGTTAAGCTAGAATTTTTAAGCCTGCCGCCCACCCTGATACAAACTTTTAAATCTAAGAATGGTGTTAACCTCCGAATTATGGGGGAGCAGAGCAAACCTTGCTTTAGGCGAACCATCTCTCTAGCAAAATAATAATATTGCGTTGCACGAACACAAACAATTAGAGCAAACTGGAGTTCAGACAGACTTAACTGACCTGTGTTTGGTATGTCACATTTCGGATTGATGTATGACAGATACCTCAAACAGTAAGCAATGACTCTTTGCAACCGAGGCAAAGAAGAAAAACGTTCAATAAAGGAGATGTCTACTTGAGATGTGGAACTCAACATTACATATGGCGAGCAAGATTTGATTTCAGGCAATTGTTCAAGTCCAATCTGCACAGGGGTCATATATTCCCATTGATCATATGGACTGGATACCCAGAGAGGAGCATTCCACCACAGGTCATTTCCCAGTAACTGTAATGGTAGGATACCGCGGCTAGCTGGATCTGCGGGGTTAAATTTTGTTGAGTGATTCCAGATTATTTTTACTGGAGATTCGTTTATTTGTAGTACTCTATGGCTTACAAATGTCTTCAAATAATGTTGTGGTGTACTCAACCAAGATAAAACTACACTGGAATCACTCCAAGCGTAGACACAAGATACTGCAATGCACTTTGATAAAGATTTGAAGACAAATTCAATAACTCGTGTTAAAAGAACAGCACCTAAAAATTCTAATCTAGGAATAGATAATGTTTTAATTGGAGCCACTCTTGTTTTAGCCATAAGTAGAGATACTTGACCCCGCTCATACAATGCCTCAGTGCGTAAATATACGACTGCTGCGTACCCCCTTTCTGAGGCATCACAAAATTCTAACAGTTGAAATTCTGCATATATATTTATATATATATATATATATATATATATATATATATGTGTATGTATGTGTGTGTGTATATATATATATATCTGTGTGTGTGTGTAATGAAAAATAACTGTTAATTATTATATTACGAGGATTATGTGGTTTTAAAATGTATCTTGCCAAATGGAAAAGTTATTTATGAAATTCGTCTTAATTAATTGTAAACGTATGGAAACTCAATATTTTCCGGGATACAAAATTTACCGTGCTGTTTTGTAAATTTGCATTTAAAATTTACCTAATTAAAAAAAATAATTTGCGTTTTCAGTGGTATTACAGAAATTCATCTAATCAATTTAAACAGAACTCACTGGGCACTCTCGCGACCCAAATTACGCCTAGTATTAACCGATGATAAAGTAAACCTTTTATGCAAACGTTTCGTAATAGCGAGAACGACGAAACTAATTATCTATTCTGTGTACAAATTAAAACAGCATGAACGAGCAAAAATCTTTAAATTTCACACCTATGTAAATGTGTAGATACGCAACCGGACGATGCAAAACGTTTCATAAAAACCTCTGAGGTGATATTTTTCCAATCTCTTCAAGGAATAAGGATAACTCATTGATAAGGAGTAGTGCGCCGAAGGGAAAAGAAAGACTTGCGGTCGCTGTTAAGAGGTTGGAGAAGAGGCGCCGCCGTGGAATGAGGTTGTAGCAAGACTTCATTAAAGGCGGTATATAAACTCACTCTGGCGGGAGAGAATTGAAGCAACCAAGCGGGCGGTAAATTGATTTTCACGGCACAAATCTTCAGAACTTCAGCAATCTTATTAGCTCTGCAAACAGTGTCGAACATTAGGATGAGAAGAATGGAGAAAATCTTTATAAAACACTCCGCTTCCAGTCTTTAATGCCTGCTGTCAACAAAAACGAACGGAAAGGATTCGATAGAATAATCGCAATTGCACACACAAACACCTAAGACGGGTCAAATGTTACTAATAGCATTATAAGCGTCATTTTTGCCGTGTTGCTAATCATACTTCTACTTGAAATTTAATAAGACTAAAGGGCATCTTAGAGAATGTATAGACATGACTGTGTGTATGTGTGTATGTATGTATATATAGACACACACGAGTATATACGTAAATACACACAAATATAAATAGAAGGAGAATACAAAATTTTCGTACGAGTTCAACACTACAAGTTAAGTTTTATTTCCTACTAAATCCTACTATTATTATTAAAAATGTTTGCGTATTTTATACCTATTTCTGAGAGTGAAATTTAACTACAGAATGTTATAAACGTATGTATAACGAGTACCAACTGATGATTATTCGCAAAATTTAGTTTATCTTATATCTAAATCGTAACTGGGTAACCAATAACCAACCCCAAATGTAAGCTTTTATAGGCAATGTAGTAATTAAGATGATAAATATCCTACAATGTGCGATAAAATAAATATATTAATATACAATTACATCAAGGCTTGGCCTAAAAGCATCTTGCTGTATACGAAGCTGAAATAGACACTAAGCCGAAACATTGGTTAGGTTAACTTAATAGAAAAGTTTTGCGGCATATTATTCGAACAAAATTAATAAAAGTAACGGACAAAAGTCGAAACTCCTGCGCCGCCCGAAAATGACGTTCGGTAAAAATGTATGGGATTTTCAGATCGGGAGTGATGCGGTCGGCGGAGCAGAAACTCCCTCCCGCGAAGAACCAACTGCCATGGAAAGCCGAGAATGGAAATCGATTGTTTTGCGAAGGGGAATGAATATGGTAGGGTTCGTCGAAATCCCGAAAGAGGAGAAGCCGGGAAATTCTTTCAATCACCCCTTTTTAGTTCTAATCGTATATGGGGAATGAAGATGGAGGTTGCAAGGAAATTTCTGGAGGAAGAGGAGTGTTAGGTGGAGAGAGAGAGAGGAGGGGAGAGAATAATGGAGGAAGAGAAGGAGAAGTGAAGGAGGTGGGGGGAGGAGGGTTAGTGAAAGTTTCTTGTAGACAGGAAAACTTTAGAGGGGCGGCAAAGAATAGAATTCTCGAATGATTGGTTTTGTGTAGAGTGGGGTCGGATGGGAGAGGAGCCATTGCTTCGGAGTTGGAAATGTGAAAGAATCATCAAAAGAGAGAGACAGATAGAAAGAGAGAGAGAGTGGAAGGGAATGGTTGGTGATTCGAGCAAAATCATTTGGGATTTGGCTTTTTTTTTTAGTCTATTCGACGTCTGCCGACAGTACATGGAAAATAAGTCGTGTTTTTTTATTCCTTTGTAGATTTCCGATTTTTTAAAGCAAAAAATTCCTTGAAATAAAACGATTCCTTAAGCCTCATTAACTTGCCTTCTAATCGCTTTAGGAGTATTACCTCCAAAAAATACAAAGAGCATTAAATTCCGCAGTTTTATTTGAGAACGAAAAGATTATTCAAGAATTTTTACCAGAATTAAAAGTTTAAAATAAAAGCAAAAATATTTACGCTGGACGTTCGCTTCGCATTTTAATGGAATATTTTACGATTCGTCGTGATTTAGAGAAATATCGCTGATTCAAATAACCTAATAACATCGCGCCATTTTCTCTAAAAGTCAATATTGCCTGATCTAGCGATAGCTTCCGCTTAAAAAAAAGTTATACTGAGAAATATATTTATGCACCACCCTATATCGCTATACATGCTTCCTCAAGGGAAAAAAGGAGTCGGGATTTTCCAATAGGCCAAGCTATATACCTACAGGGGAAGAATAAAGTAAATTATTTTGTAGAACAATATGAACGGAGGATATAGGATATGCAAAACAACACCAATCGCCTGGCACTCCGAATGAAATTCATAACGCGAACATCTTGAATATTAGAAAACATATCATTCCAAAGATAAAGACGAAAAGCGAAAAAAAATCCCCCCCATTTTTTTCTCCACCTTTGCCCAAAAATACGCCCCATAAAAAATGCAACGCGAAATTTTCGCCATCGCACCTAACGCGGGAGAAATTGACGTCGTAAAGAACAATGAGGGAAATTTCCCAAACTCGATCCGGAACGAATGCAGGGGAAAAAAGGGAAACTCGAACAAGAGGTACGAAATGAAAGGCAAATAAGGCGGAATAGGAAGAACAAACCAAATGCTTAGCAAGAGGCGAAGGGGAGAGTGAGAGAAGAAGAGGACGGGGGAGAGGGGGGGAAGAGAAATGAGACAGAGATGAGGTGGCGAGATGAAGAAATCGAGTTGGCGTGGAGGCATAGAAAGAGAGAGAGAGAGAGAAAGGGAAGGTGCCGTGTGTATATGAAGAGAGGAAGGGAGTGAGAGGAAGTGGAGGAGTCTGGAGCAAGATATGAACATAATTCTATCAAGGGCTCCGAAGTTGGAGGCATCGGAGGGGTTCGACTGGAAGGCTGGAAACGCGGCAGCGAAGGATGTGTATATTTTCTACGGCGTCACGAGGCGAGAAGTTAAGTCGGAAAGACGACGAGTCGTATTTAAAAAGAAAACGAAAAAATAACGCGATCTTGATCCTTTCGACGCCGTAGCTACGGAATTACTCTATCATTTTAAACGTAACTTGAAACGAGCGGAAGATTTGCCGAAGTTACTTTTGAAAATGTACTAGAGGAAGAGGGAGAGAATGGATGAAAAAGCCGAAGAATGTCGCGCACGCCGGTCGGTGAAATGGGTCGAGAATTACGAGATTGAGGATCAAATAGTGTGATGCGTACAAGATTGGCCGGCGCGACTCAATAATGGAGCTGGAATAACCAGGGATTTAACGGAACAGCAAAGGAAATGAGATGGACTACACGTGGGACTGCACGCGACGCAGATAGCTCACATTGGAGATCACGATGAAAAGAGTGGGGACGGGAATGGAGCGGGAATTGGACGGGAATAGGACGGGAATGAGATGGGAATAACACGGGAATGGGCGATGGAAGCACCGAGGATAGTACCCGAATCGGGCTTGAATGGAAGGCGAAAAAAAAAATGTTTTGAAGCCGAGAAGACGGGGGAAAAAAGTAAGCTGATGAGGATTCTTGGGATAATAGAGGGGGGGGGGGGGGGGGGGGGGAAGTTGGCGGTGATGGAAGGAACGTATTCGGTACGCCATTGGGAAATTCTAAGAACCTCATTCGAGATTCCCGTTTGGCATGGTTTTGGGGTGGCGGGAGAAAACAATGACACGAGGAGGGCGAGGAGGAGAGGGAATCCGTCAGGCCCAGGCGTATATCCCATCTTCACTCTTTCTCTCCTCCTCTTCTCCTTTTCCCCTTTCTCCTCTTTCCCTCTCCTCCTCCTTCCCTCTCTTTCCTTGAGGGTCAGGAAAATCAGGAAGGGGCTTCCAATCCCACTTCATCCACGGCTCCTCTTCCAATTGTGACGCAAATGAAATTTTGGAACTAAGTTCCTGGAATGGGGAGGAGCGGAGGAAGGGATCTCTTCCCCTCCTCTCTCTCTCTCTCCCCCCGCCATTCAGTCCTCCTCCTACAAGGACCTTACCCTCTCTCTCTCTCCCAAGGACCCGCGGCTCAAACCCTCCTCCTCTCTTTACCCCAGAAGACGCCAACCATATCTCTGCCAAGCAACTGAGCAAGTTTTTTTATTCCTCTCTTCCCTCTTATCCCTCTCCAGCCCTCTGAGCCCTGCTTTTTTCCTTTTTTATTATCTCCTCGCCTCTCTTATCTCCTTCATTTTCCATTCCTATTTCACTCTTTCTTTTCTTTCTCCCAAATCTCTCTCTCTCTCTCCCTGTCCTGTGGCGCTTTCCTCTTCTCCTACGACTTCTTACCTTCCCTTTCCTCTTTCTCCATATTCCTCATGCCTACCCTTTTACCATTTATATTTCTCCACGTCTTTATTTATCACTCTTTTCTTTATTATTCGCAATTATCACATTCTATTTTGTCCTACATTTCCTTTTACACAGGATTTATCGTTTTTATTTTCAACATACGCAGTATAGGGAAAGTATTGTGATCACGAAAAAAATCGACTTCGAGATTTCAACGGAAATACACGTTTTGAGGTCCCTAGAACACGTTTAGACTATTTTCAGAATGATGTCTGTGTGTGTGTGGATGGATGTATGTGATTGTGGACGCTCTAACTCTAAAAGTACTTGTCATATTAATACCAAATTTCATATATAACACTTTAGCTTGAGCACAAAGAACATTAGTTTTTTAACAATAACGGTTAACCGAAAGTCGAGGTTTATTCGAAACCCGATTCGGTTTTTGTGATATTTCTCCGATAATACGACATTACTGTATACATTGATCATCACATAAAATGTAGAAAATGTCATTTTCTACATCTTTTATTTGAAACAATTTTCCATAGCAGTTATTGTTTAGGAATTATTTATAAATAATCGGTTTCCTGTTTTCATCGAATATGTTCGTTCAAACGCTGTTATTTACAATCTTTATAAGGAACACAGTTATAGAAAATAACATTCCTTCCAAGTTTCGTTTGAAACAAATTTTCGTAGAATCATCCATTTCGGAGATATTTAATTTATTCGTAGTTTCCAGTATACAGCGCCATCACCATGTAGCGGTGAATTCTGCAAACATATTCAAAATATAATTTACGGCAATAAGGACGACTGTATTCTTTTACGATACGAAATAATAATTTTGCCTTATAATGCTATTCATAATAATTTAAATATCTATACCCCAAATATGGAGAAAGTCATGTTGGCCACATCAGATTTTTTATCTTTTTATTCCTCTTCCTTGCTTACTCTTCTCAAACCAGCTCTCCTCCTACCTCTACCTTCTCTCTTTTTACTTTCTCATATACGAAATATGTTGAGAAAGTATTGTAATCGCGAAAAATTCGACCTCTAGATTTTTACGGAATAATACGTTTTAGGTGTAGCCGGGTCCGACAAATTGGTTTTCGCAATGCCGTCTGTCTGTCTGTTACTGGCTCTAGGGCCTAAACGGTATAGCGAAAATGAATGAAATCTTGTACTTAAGCATTTTATCATACAGAGCAGAAGCTATGAGGAAATGGATCACATTGCTCAATAATTAAGGAAAGTTTATTCTACGCATTTTAAACGACAATTTGATTTTCTCAAAAACGGCTCTACAGATTTTGATCAAATTTCGTAATGTTGCTTGAGATTACGTCTTCAATAATACTACATAGCTCATATTTATCAAAAATGAATATAAGGCTAGTTTATTCTAGGCAATTTTAAAAATAATTTCATTTTCTCAAAAACGGCTAGAACGATTTTGATCAAATTTCGTACCGTCACTTGAGTATACGTCTGCAATAATATTACATATTTCATTTCTCTCAATGAATGAATATTAGGCTAGTATATTCTTAGGAAACTTGAAACTTCAATTGGATTTTCTAAAAACGGCTCATACGATTGTCATCAAATTTCGTATAGTTATTTAAGTTGATGCTTATAACGATTCTGTATAGTTCATATTCTTCTAAAGATAACCAAACGACGCATTAGTATATGAGAAAGTTTGTACAATGTATGTTGTACCGATTTTTTTCTAATGCCCTCCCTCTCCTTTTCCCACCATTTTTTACGGCTTTTTACCTCTAGTTCCTCATATTTTTACCCTCTTCCTAACATTCTTTCCCTACATTTATCTGCTTTCTTCTTTCTTTCTTTTTCTCCCACTTCATCTTCATCTATCCTTTCCTCTAGATTTTTCTTTCCATTTTACTGTCAATTTCTTATTAATTTAACTCCTCTTTTTAACTCTGTCCTTTCCTCAATCTCACTTTCCTTTTATATCCTTCTCCCTCTCCGCCCTCATCCACCTCAAACTCTCAGGGTTTAAGCGCAAGAGGAGAGAGGGCTTATTAGCCACAAACTCCCAAAAATAAGGTCTACCTCTCCATCTACTTTCCCAGTTTCTTTCTCTGACTAAATCCTCCTCTCTTTCTTTATCTCTCTTGCCCTGTCTTTTCTCCTTCAAAAATCTCTTCCTTTCTTTTTACTTTCTCATATACGAAGTATATTGAGAAAGTACTGTTATCGCGAAAAAATTCAACCTCGAGATTTTGACAGCTTCAACGATTTTGATCAAATTTCGTTCAGTTACTTGAGTTTACGTTTTCAGTAATACTACATAGTTCACATTTCTCAAAAAATTAATATAAGACTAGTTTATTCTAGGCATCTTTATCAACAATGTGTATTTCTTAAAAACGGCTGCAACGATTTTGATCAAATTTCGTTCAGTTACTTGAGTTTACGTCTGAAATAATACTACATATCTCATTTCTCTCAAAGAATGAATATAGGGCTAGTTTATTCTTGGGCAACTTTAATAACAATTGGACTTTTGAAAAAAAACGGCTCATACGATTTTCATCAAATTTCGTATAGTTATTTAAGTTGATGTTTGTAAGAATTCTACATAGTCCACATTTCTCAAAAGATAACTAAACGACGCATTAGTATATGAGAAAGTTTGTACAATGTATGTCGTACCGGTTTTTTAATATTTGAAACTGCTCGCAGTCGCGATAAAAAGTATTATTATTCTCCCCGATGTGATTGGCGCTTTAATGAATGGTGTTTTCAATACAGTCTTTGGGGATTCTTTGAATATCTTTCCAGTGGTTGGATATTCCGTCTAAAAGAAAAACTTCTCGGTGTAGATTCAAAGAGAGGAAAGGTTTTGTTTTTGAACAAACAAATTCCGTGTCAAGCAAGATACGATTCCGAAGTATTAATAATTGTTTTGTAATTTATGCAATAATGTACCGATACATTTTTCACTCAATTTTTCTTCCATTCATGAAATGTTTTGCCAGAAAAGAAGCATGGCCATTTATAGTCGGAAAGGTTTGAGGTACCTGTTTGGAATTTTACCGTAAACGATGACTGTTTTCGTCAATTTGTTTATTCATATTAATGAAGAGACAAAGAGTAAATTAAATAATTTACTTACTTTAGTATACTTTAACGAGACACTTTATGCTAAAATAATGCTTCAAAAATCCCATTATTTCTCAAACAATTACTATGATGAAGCTATGCAGAAATGAATACGTATTTTAAATATATGGCAGTGGTTTTCTATTCATGATCAAATGCCAAAAATATCCTATTAAATATTTTTCAGTCTATCGTTGAATCATCTATGCAAAGCTCCTGAAAGAATCATCGACCTCAATTTAAAATTGGAAGTGAAATCGATAAACGCTTAAAAGGTTATTGAAAATGTAATTTACGTAGATTACGGAACTAAATAACTAACTCTTGGTTTTTTTATTCCAAATATAATCTGGACAAAAGCGTAGGAGTAGTAAAAAAGTGCGTACAAAAAATGAGTCTCAAACATTAAGATTCTTATTCATCATTCCAGGAGATAAGCTTTTGTATCGCTAATGGATAGAATGCCATTTATGTCCAATGTAGATCAAACTTTTAAGCGCTCTGAATTATTTTAATTAACACGCAAAAGTAATTTTTTAAATCCCCGACGGTTGATGTAAAGCAAAAATTCAACTAATTGTATTAATAAAAATCATACATATCTTCTCTTTTCTTGTCTTATCTGCACGAGATACCAAATTTAATGTGATCTGATGTAAAATTTCTTAGTAAATACGGGCATATCGATAAAGTATTATTATTAATTTGGCCTACAGATACACCAAAAAAGATTATTCTTGAATTTCTTTCATCAATTGCCACTTTAAAGTATGTCTCATGAGAGCTCTATATCGGTGATGAATTTTTTAAATAGCTTTAATCTTTCTTCTGGTGTAAGTTTCTTTGTAGAAACAGCATAGTTTTATGATTAAATACCTATTGGAAATTCTCAGAATTTATATAATTTTTATGGTTACTTTTAGTATAATTTGAAATTACGACCCTGTAAATCTATTTCAATTTTTGCCGATAACCGGACGATACTTTTGTTGCTTTTAAACGAAATGAGTGTAAAATACAGACTTTTTCTTCAAAAACTCGTTATGGCTTTACTTATATTTCATCTTACGTCATTTCCAGTCATTAAAACCCCTTTTCAAAATACTTCGCAATACTTTCGTTACTCCTCAATGCCATTCGTAACTCCTTCTCACTTTCTCTCGACACTTTCTTTTACTCCTTTTCCTCACAATCTCTCTCTCTCAACTCACTCTCCAATCCATTCCAATCTCCCATTCCCTCCCCCCCCAACCCCCTTCTTCCATTCCATCTGCAAAATATCCCTCCTCCTCTTCCTTTCTCCCATCTCATTCTCCCTCTCCAGTGTTACCTAAACACACCCTCCCTTTCCCATTTTCCCCTCCTCTCTCATTCCCATCTCTCCCAACGGACCATTATTTCCCCTCCGCCGGCTCCATTTTTCCTATCTTCTTTTCGCAACGTCTTTCCCTCATCCCTTTCCTATCCTTCCCACGGCCGATCCTCTCCTTTTTGGCCCGGGAAACAAGTCAATTTCACCGGAATTGGCCAAAGGGCAGTCCAGCTTCTCCCAGCCTGTTAAGGAGGGATTTCGAGCAAGGGGGAAAAAGCTTAAGGGGAAAGGGGTTATGCTAAAGGAGAGAGAAAGAGAGAGAGAGAGGGTCGTAGGACACGAAAGTGGAGGGGGAATATCGGGAGGAGAGGAAGGAGGAAACGAAGTAGGCTGGATAAAACGGGAGTGGGATGAGAGGGTGGCGTAGTGTAGGTTGATAGGGTGAGCGATTTCGTGTTGCCTAGGATACAAGGCGGGTTGGGTGGGATTTAGTCGACCCAAGGAAAAGGAAGAGATGCCTTTCCCCTCGGTAAGGGCGTATGGCTCCGAGAGGGGTGTGCGTAGGAGGTAAAGTCCTCTCTTCCTCGTATCCTCGAGACATTCTTATGGCCATTTTCGTTAAGTCACTGCCCTTTTTCGCATCGAAGGATGACCGGATGGACGGGAATATAATGGGACAAAAAAAGGGGAAGGAGCTTTTTATAATCTTTTTGTCCGAGATGTTTTTATTCTCTCTCTCTCTCTCTCTTCGCGTCCTGAAGGCTGTTTTCCTAAGGCATAAGTTATGTAGACGCACGGAGTTGATCCTACGTTATTTTCTTCGAAGATGCTGTGTCGTTAGGAGGGATGTATCTACGCACCGTGCGATTTAAATATACAAATCGCTTCTCAGCTCATTAAGTAAAAGTTGAGAAGGCTTTAAAAGGTCAAAAATAAGATGTTTGAAATACATAGATAGGCTACTTGATGTTGAAGAAAGGTGAATTTAGCTAAGTTTAATAATTTGTTTCAAAATTACAAAAAAATAAAGTATTGCACCAAAATATTTCAGAAGTTATGTTCATAATGCTAAAAGCTACAAAGTTTAGTAACAAAAAGTATAAATGGTCTCTAATAATATATCAACGATTTGTATCATTTAAAATAATGCGTTCTATTAATTATTTCTAACTTTAAAGGAAATAAAGGAATGTAAAATATTTATTATTAATATTATTAAAGCCGTTATGTATGTATAAATTTAATAATATCCATCAGGGATGGAAGTCAAGGGCGAATACATCGATTTTATGTCAATTGATTTTAGCCTGGGGTTTAAAGCCATATCCAATTGAAATGTTTAGACTCATCCATTCTAAGCTGTCAGAAAAGTTACTCCTAGAGTAGTATAAGTTCTGCTACCCGCTGACTATGATTTTCGATTTCGAGCTAGTGAAATATTTCAACCGTTTTTCAAAAACAGTTCGAATGCAACGCTGAGCACGATACCCTATGAGAGCTTACGAGATGGAAATTCCAATGGCCGATTTTCCTGTCGTTATTATCGGACGGGAGTCGCAACGTATACTGCGTCGAGGCAATTTCTACTACGCTAGATAAATCTTCAACAAAACTATTTCCCAAACTTTCCTCCCCTTCCCCCATTTCTCCTCTCCACTTCTTCCGAAGTCCACCGGACATACCACTGCGTAAATCTCTCGAAATACCGGACCAGATTTTTTTTCAAGGAAGTTCCCCTCCAGCAGTCCAACGCGATTATTGTTGCCCTCCCTCTTTGTCTGGACGTCAATAATAGATGGACAAGCACGAAAAGGGTAGATGCATTTTTTTTTAATTCGGGGGAGGATGAGAGAAGGGAAAGAATTAGGGAGGGGATAGGGCGAGTACGTTCATATTTGACCCCAACTCTATGCACTTCTCTTTGGAATTCAAACTCTTTCCTTCTCCTTCCCTCTTCCTTGCTCCCATCTGAATAGGAATTCCTCAACTTTAATGTAAATTTTGGTTTTTACGTTGCCAAAGCATTTCCAATCATTCTTGACGGACGCCACTACTTTGAGATGCATTAAGACCTGCAAGCGAAGACACAACGCCAGTAGTTTGCAGAAGGAATGTTTCTGCTAGATTCAACATTTCAAAACAATCGATTATGTTTCAAGTCAAGGAACTGCTCGTGTTATTAGTTTCTTAGTATTCAGAAAATGATAATCTTTAGCTTTCATTTGCCGTGAAAATCACGTTTAAAAAGTTTTATTTATATAATTGAAAATGAAGTGTATTTGGTGGTTCCCTTAATCTTCATTGTATGCTACGCCATAACACGCCAACATATTCTACAAATACGCTTTCGAATTAATTTCTTAAATGAACTGCACTGGCTGTATTTTAGTTTATCTTTGAATGCAGAGAAGTGACGTCAGCATCAAAGTTTGGATACTTTAAAGCCATACATATGGTGAACTTCAAAAGAGCAAGAGTTTTTACAACTAAGAAATACATGGAAACTCATAATACTATTTATAAAATAAAGAGTAAAAAGTCACGCATTTTCCCCTAGGGAAACAAAAGGGGAGAATATAAACGAAATTTGTTTAAAATTCTAATCCTAAATTTATATATTTAGATTAAAACTCACGAAAACTTTTCTCTTTATATTGATCTATAGAATTTAAAAAACTTTAAATGAAACACGGAGATACTCGAGTAAACAATCCGCAAATATTTAAAAGAAATTTGTGGGTTTTTCTTCGCGTGGAAACCAAAAGCTCGAATTTTTCTGTATGCGTGGCGAAGGTCAAATTTATAATTCCGCCATTTGTGAAAATATAACTTGGATTTATCTGTTAACGAGAGTCACACCAAAATTTCATATACACTGTCTAATCTAAAAAAAAACTATTCAGAGAGATAAATTCTTGTCGATTTAACTGAAACAATGGTACAATTAAAACATGAACGAATACGGCTACAGCATCCATTTCGCCTTTTTTCACCTCTCTCGCGATACAGCCAACGGTTAAGGATTGCGTGGAAGATTTAAAAAATAAAACATTCCATTTCCTTTACATGCAAACCGAAATTCACCACATTTTCGCCTGACGAAAAGAGTTAAAAAAAAAAGCACCGTAATTTTCCCCTTGTCCCGAATTCTATTCGCTTCGGAGTGAGAAGTACAATATAATGACGAAAATGCCCGCCCACTCTTGCCCGGATACATCCAAATTGCGTGCTCCGGAGGCGAAGCGCCATTTGCTCAAGAGAGCCGAAACCTGGTCGTTACGTCCCGAAGCCGCCTAAAGGCGATAGCGTGCGAACTTAAATTGTCACGTCTGGAGGGAAACTCATCTACACTCACACACACACACACGTATATATACATATTTTTCAAGAGATGAAATAGGAGCGGAAGAGGAAGGAGATGGAGAGCAAGAGGTTACTGGAGGAGGAGAAGGGAGATATTGAGAGAGGGCGGAGAGAGGGAAAACTTGTCATTACCGTCAGAAAATGCTTCCATTTTTCGCGTTCGGATATGGCGGAGGACAGAAAAAATAAATTCGCGGACTGTGTACTTTCTCAGTCGATTGATTGGTTCAGAGAGGTAGGAGGGAGAGAGGGAGAAGGAGAGAAGAGGGAGAGACGGAGAAGGGGAGTGAGAGCAGAGTGCCCGGAGCCAATCGGGAGATGACGTCACAGGGGGTTTAATCTTTTTTCCATAAAGATTTTTGAGTTTCGTTTGCTTTTTTCACTCACTTCGGCGGTGGAATTTTCAGTCGTGGCCGAGATTTTTTTTTTAGCGGTGCACTCGAAACTAAAGCTTTTCCTTCGTTCTTGACGTTGCCCACAAAAATATTCACGAAAGTATTTTGTACTTACTCGAGGCACGCCCAATTGAACGGAAATTTCACGACTTATCTGCGCAAAAGAATGAGAGAATTTAATTTACTTATATATATCAAAGGTTTGGTGTTACGTCGCAGACAATTACAAAAATATTTCCTTCACAAATACTGAACGCTAACGCAATCATTTTCACAATTTAAATGGCATAAATTTTTAAATGGTAAAGTAATTCTAAATTATACATATATGCAGTTCAAGTTACCGAGATGCGCGTGATGCTTACCTTTTTTTTTAGGTCTACTCAATGTAAACATTATTCAGGTGGATTAATGCTCGAATTATATTTTATAATATTCCACTCTTTTAAATTTAAATTAATATATATCTGTCAGTAATTAACAATCTCATTTTCAATATTCATTTCGAAACATGCAACACCCGCGTAATATGCTTCTAGATTACAACATGTAATCTAGAAAGATCTGTTTCAAAGCCGTAAATACAGATAACTTCGCACGAATTTTTATTTAAAGCGTGAATCTAAAAACAGAAATGTATACTGGTTCAAAATATCTTTCCTTGTCGAAATTTCGTACTTTTCAGGCTTGAATTAATAACAGACCTACAGTTTAATACGCGATAACAGAGTCACACTTAAAGTATCTATCAAATAACTCACGTTTACGATCGAGAGCTAAGGCATATGTCGTTTTAAGGAAAGACCACGAGGCGGCTATCAAATAATTATTTGTTATCACAGCGAAACCACAAATATGCAAAGGGTTAATATTTTTCCTCTATACATTTCTATATTCTTACAAATACTTTGATATAATTTATTAAAATTTGTTCGCATATTTTTACTTCATTAAGCTGTGTTCAGAGTTTCTCGAACTCATTATGTTTAAGAAAATAAAAATTCATTTGACAAGAGCGAAATGATGGAAATGAAACTTATACGCGTTAGTGCATACGACTAATCACAAATGTGAAGTTGGAGAAGGAGAAAAATTCTGTTGAGCTCAGAATTTTATCTCCTTCTCTAACTTAACTAAATTTATTTTCTTTGTGCCACAATAAATAGAGCCTTAGAAGCCATCTTATCACACAGAGAATCTGCACGATACGGAAAGGCGTCGCTGAAACACATCCTCTCTTTGGAGCAACGCAAGAAGTCTCTAGAGTTCGGCACAAATTCGCCAAACAGGGAGAGACTAAAAGAAAAATCGCTCCCGCCGTTGAAATTCGACGCAATACATTCTGCGCCCGCGGAGACTTTTATTTGCCATTCGCCAGAATTCACTTCCTCGGGCATCGCAAAAGATTATAAAAAATGATGACCGTTCCATTAGAATGAGAGAAATATTGTATTGGGGAACGGGGAAAGAGAAGTCTCTCGACGTTTCTCTCTTTTTTTTTGCATTTCCTAAATTACGCTCGACTAGTTTCTGCGAACAAATTCTTCCGGCGGCGGTGGCTCCAGGAGAGATTGGCGAAACGCAGCACTAAACTTCGGTCTCGAATTTCACCGCGCACACATACTATCGGAATTTATCGTCGTGTCTGCTTCTCTATTTTTTACTCCCGTTATTATTGCAACTTTTAAGACTCGGAATTGCAATGGGGAAGCCGATCGATGATGAATTTCCCAGCGATGCTATTTCTAATGATTTCGTTCCGCTCTTGTTTGGATTTACGGCGGTTTAGAGAAGTCCCTGTATGGAGAAAATGTGGCCCGGCAAGTAATTTCGGGCACGTTTGAATGTGCAATTTGACAAATTTATGGCCGATGATGCACGATTAGAAAATTTTTAAAAATGGGATATTTTCGGGAGCAGAAATTTATAGCAATGTAAAAGATATGGTATCGTTTATTATATAGAATATATTATATATATTATTATATAGGCATTTTAAATTTTGAATAGCCTCACAACATTTGTCATGGAGGATATTTAAAAAAACATGGACCTATCCTATGGCTTTCATTCGTCAAAATTGTAATCGCCGGCAAAGAAATATCCATACGGTAAACTCGCAACGTAATACGCGAAAAAAGCAAATCATTTAAGTACTGCCGTATGGGGTATCCAGGCAACAATTTCCCTAGCTCACTCTTTTTCTCTCCCCTCAAATATTTCGCCCTCATTCGCAATAATCCTTCCCTTTTCTCTTTCATATATACACACTCCCTCTACGCCAAACACGGGCGTGCTCTCACGATAAGCTCCCTTGTAATCCTCGCTTTGCGGATGAACTGTGTCATCGCGCTTGTCCTTCGGGATCGCCTTGGCAGGCGAGGCAAAATGACAAACCACCGCTGAAGCAAGGGAACTCGATGAAACTACAGTTACCTTGGAGGTAAAGCCGGTAGAACCGGTTTCCTAACCGTAGACTGGTTATTTAAAATATGTCGGTTCATTAATTTCGGCGGGATATTTGATTATTTATTACGATAGCTGAATCAACAGCTATTAACTTTCGTGGAAGTTTACTTATGTTCGGTATGTTTGATATGATGGCGTGACGTTGTACCTATTCATATTTCACGTATAGAAGCACGTCTCTAAAATTCATAATGCAAACGTAAATAAATATCTCGGTGAATCTTTCTATTTTCGCTAAGAAAAAGAACGCCTTGCTTGGCTTAACAAAAAATGTTTTACAAAAAAAACGAAAAATATAAAGTAAAATTAAAATAATATAAAAAAGAATGCCAAATTTAACCCAGTGATTCCAATCGGAAAAATAATCATAAATGAAAATTGTACTTTTCTATCATTTTGCGCAGGTTTTCGCAGTGGGAATGTTATAATAAATATCTGAATATTTTCCTTCAGTAGATTTTTAAATACGCACGACGAGATAAAAAACCTACCTTATAAATTTCGACCGAGATATCGATTTTTGTGCGTCATACGCGTCGAATTGAGGCGGAAAACTTATGATCGACAGCATAAATTAGATTTAGAGGAAAATCTCTTCCAGAACCTAAGTGAGGCGAGCAATCTAAAATCACTACCGCTTAAAAAATAAAAATAAAAATGGGCGACACCTGCACTGGAAACACTTTGACATCTGCGGCGAAGGAATAAGAACAATTTCCAATCTCTTCTCATTGAAATCGCTCATCGTCGCGGCAAACGCCGAAATCTTCCGATGACGTCTTTTTTTCCTTCCCTTTAACAGGAAGGAGAGATTTTTCGGCGATAAACCAATGCCCGGATTTAGAATTGCCTCTCTTCTCCTTCTCTGAAATAAACCGTTTTCAAGGAAGGCCCAAAAAAAAGTAATTTTTTCGCGGGATTTTTTTTTTAATTTGAAAGAAGTTGGATGGGGGAGGAATAGGAGATGGCGGCTGAAGGGGAGAAAGAGACTTTAGGCCCCTGGAAAATGGTCTGGGGAGGATGTTTCGGAGAGCATCTACGTTAACCTTCCCTCTCTCCCCTTGTATTTATGTTGGATGGAAATCTTCGCCCCCTATCTTAAAAAACTCGGTCTCTTTAACGCTTTCCAGCGCTTTCATAACAGGTAAAAATCTTATTTTCACTATTTAAAAAAAAACTTCCTCGCACCTTATTCTCTCTACGATAACAACGAATCGGTTTAAGTCTAGATGCGTTCTCAGCCGTTTCGTTACAGGTTTTAAGGTATTTTCGCTAGAATTCTCATGTACAGTTTTAAGAGTCAGTAACGCCCATTAAAAATTTATAAAAATTTTAACAACAATTTCCAGAATATTGGCCTTAAATATTTGTTTATGCATTTTGAACGCATGTAAGCAACGTTAAACGATATCTTACTACAGTTTTAAGTTACAATAAGAATTTCAGAGAAATACGATTCAAATTCTAATGTATTTTTGGCCCTAGGGTCAACAATCCATCTTCAGTATTTGTATTTAAGTCCTTGTGTAATATCAATTCGATAAAGGCTATTTTAATCATTTAAAAAGGTTTTAATTCCTTTTAAATTTTTATTTAATTCCATTACCATATTAAAAGGGATAATGTCTCTTAACATTTCATAAATTTTGGTTAGCATATAATGAAAACCATTAGTGTACTAATCAAAATTTTAAAACTTTTATGTTGTATTCCGTAAATTATCGGCCTTATTCGATATTCAAATCGCACGTAATGAACCAAGATTTTCTTGGCAAGATACTATAACGCAGGCGCACACATTTTTTGTGAGACTGTTTTGGGATTTAACGACGCCAATTCAACATCTTTCATACCTACAAAATTTTTCAAAAAGTCTGCATTATCCGAGTTCTCTCGCACCAAACTCGAGAAGATGACGAAAAAAGTTCTCTCGGCATACAATGCATCGCGGCCATTACTTCGTCAAAAACTCACAGCTCTTACATCCCGTTCAAATCCTCCCCTCCATCTTCCTAAGCATCTCCATCAGCCTCCGCCTCCACATCCTACCCTCTCCTCCCACTTCTCCCGTCTCGCCCTCCCCTCCGTATGCACCAACTCCAGCGTCTTAGAACCTCTAAGACGCAACCTCTTATTCTCTCTAACCTCGTCCCACCCCCCTCATTCTATGTCCGCATCTTTCTCTTTCCCGCTGTCCCACTCCTCGGAAAAAAAAAACTCGGCTCCTCCATTTTGGCGCCGGAGTTTCGTTTAAAGTTCCAAATTGCTTCTTCCGTGGCGATGATGAGCTGAAAATTGAGCGGGAAGGCATTCTATGCCTCTAGGGGTAAAGCCGGCGGGGGAGGAGGGGGAGTTAAGGGGATGTTGGGGGAGGATTGTAAGTGTGCAGGATGCGAGAGTAGAGAGAGAGGGGGGGGAGGGGGGAGGGGGGAGGGGGGAGGAGAGAGCAATGAGGAGAGAATGAGTGAGTGGGAAGGATTGAGGAGGGGGTGGAAATGAGTAGAGGGAGGGAAGTAGCGGAGGGAGCTGGATCGAAGTCCTCAAATTCCCATTTCGAAAAATCCACTAAGCTTTGGCAGAGAGAGAGAGATATATATATAGAGTCTTCTCTGTGCGGAGGAAAGACTACTCTTTTCCTGAGAAAGCTTTCTTCGATATGTTCTCCTCCCTCTCACCCTCTCTCGACTCCCCATTTCCTCTCGTTCCTCTTCCCACGACCTCCTCTTACCGCTCTCGTAGCTTACGTATCTAATATTACATCCTCTTACGTCCTGATCTTATCATCTTTTGCGAATCGCTCTCTCTCTCTATCTCTCTCCATGCTCGTATAGAATTTTGTACGTCCATTTCTCTTATCGTTTCTGAACAAATACTGACACATAACCACTATATATATATATATATATATATAAACACACATACAGGAAATTTGTAACGCCAAGGAAAAAACCAATATTTTTAATATCAGAGGAGATATGACTATTTTGAAAGCATTCGTCTAGTAGTACATAGTTTATATGCATACTTCACAGAGGAGATGTTACTATTTTAAAAGTATTCGTGTAGTAGTACATAGTTTATATGCATACTTCACAGTCTTGACGTGTAAACGACATATAAATTTATCCCAAATAACGTGTTACTTAGAATTGCTACTTAAAAATTTAAGTTTGTGAACATAAGATATTCTTTTCAAACTCAAGAGGTAATACACAATTTTGTATAATTTTACTTTACTAACCGTAACATGGGATATGGGACTATTTACATGCTTGAAATCTTATTATTCGTAAGAAAAATATTAATATTTAACTCCTAAAATTATTTTATATCGAAGATACTACATACGTAAACTTGATAGATGATAACGTAATTGGTTTAGTGTAGAAATTCTCCACAATTATCAGCTACGTTGAAGCGGTTACGAATTCCTTTGCGGTTACACCTTAACACTTTGCGAGCAATTGTGGCGCGCATCGCCACCTCAAACGAAGCGAGAAATGTTTCAAGTGTGTCTCTTTTATTTCCCTTTTTTTCCTCCCATCCACTTCTGCGAACGCATCTGCTCTTTCCATTTTCCCCCATCTCCCGTTTCTTTTGATTCAATATCGCCTGCTCCATTCTCACTCCAATCTTTAAGCCGTGACGTGACAAAGGATTAAACACTCGCGTCTCCGTCAGTACGCTTTTCGCCAAAGGGTTTGAGATGACAATCCATCTCTTTCCGTTCTTTCTTTCCCATTATTTCTCTCCCTCTCCCCCTTTTACGCTACTTTCTTTTTAAAAAGGATATTGCGCAGAGGGACGAAGCCAGCCCCGAACGGCGTAGGACGTCCCTGAACTCCTTCACGGTTGATCCGTTATCCACTGAGTCGGACAATTCTAGTGACATCTTTCCTGAGACGGAGCGATAGGCGTTATGATTATAGACAAAAGGGCTTCTCTCTCTCTCCTTTTCTCTATCGAAGCGGAGGAAATCAACGTGTGATCTGGAGCTTATTTTTTTATAGGTCAGAGTCGTTCCTACGTCAAGTCGTTTCTCTCTCGACAAAAAGACGGAAATCTTTCGAAAGAACTGGCTTTGTGTCGGCGAGATCAGAGTTTCCGATTATGGGATCGCTACCGATGGCTGTTAAATTCTTCCCACTGGCGCATTTGCAACCGGAGATTTTCATTTCTATCCATCATTTCCACAAAACGTTACTTATTTTAGCTATAAAAGATCACGATTCCGGAAATCACTTAAAAGTTATCCGTATTGAATAAAGTTTTTGCCTAATTTCAATTTTAATAAAGCGTAATAAAGTAGTGAAATGATATTACGTAACGACTCTGTGCAGTCATTAATTTAATTAGTGCTGTCATTAATTGTTAGTTTTATTTTATTTCTTCATTATTACAGGAAATCAGTACAACAATGGCCAACGCTGCCGACTTAAATTTCATTTTTTAAGTATAATTTTTATAAATATTATAGTCTTGTTTCAAAGGTACATTCCGAATTAAGCATCTCTACACCAATTAGCAATAATCAGAAACATTTCTTATTTTGGTGAGATCCCATGATATATTTATGTGTGTATGTGTGTGTGTGTATATATATATGTGTGTGTGTGCGCGCGCGCGTGCGTAATTGCCCGTCAAATATGTCGGGTAGGCGTGAATTAAGTATTACTTAAAAATAAAATAAAAATTGATTACACCAACTTTTATGTGCACTAAAATGTAAAAAATTAATACACGCACGCACGCGCGCGCGCACACACACACACATATAGCATATAAAGCATACCTATACGTTCTTGTCATTTGGAATACATTTATTCTTACAAATATGCCAGCATTCCAATACCAAAATAATAAACCTACAGAAACAAGGATTTTGATGCCTGGATTAAAAAATAAACAGAACTAAATTCTCATAACTTTAAACCAAATTTTAATCTCACCTCTCCTCCATAATCCTCTCCTAAAACTACTCTAAATCAAATTTCTTTTCCAAATACTTTGCCTTTTTTCTCTCCAGCGCAAAGCTAGGGTAGAGACAGCGAGCAAATAAAAACGGAAATAAGAAAAAAATGCTCGAATTGAGGCAATCTGGCGAATGCCTATGCTTCCGAACCCAAACACTTCCCATTTCCCTTCCCACCCCCTCGCTCATCCGAGAGGTCTCTCTCGAATTCTTCACTCTCTCTCTCTCCATCTCCCCCCTCCTTCCCTTCCTCTTTAACAAGACCGAACCCTGCTCCGTACTCCGGTTGTCATGGTAATGAGCACGGGACGCACCGTGCGCGAATCGTAATTTAGCCTTTTCATTTGAGTAGGTAGGGCGGTGTCTCGGCTTTACGCCTCACAGACTGCTTCGATAGTACACGGAGAGGACGTCGACGACGGTTAGAAAGGGAGGAAAAAAAGAGATAGAAAGGAAGAAGGCAGGGGATGAGTGTGTGTGTGTGTGTGTACATGACTAAAAAAAGAGGGGACGAAACTGGTCTTGCGGAGGGATGAGTGAGGGAGTTGGATTAAAAGCGTAGGCGGACACACGTGCTAGATAGACGGCGGATGGAGGGATGAGAGACACGACCTAACCTGCGAGGTCAAGCCGGTTTGAAAGAAAAAAAGAGGGTAGGGAGGAGAAGAGTAAAAAGAAGGGAAGGGAAGAGGAGGAAGAAGATTCGACGGACAGAGAGAGAGAGAGAGGGAGAGATGGAATGAGAGGACGTGGACCGTGGTGATCCAAGCAGAGACACACAGTCGACAAGTAATCCGCTTACGGCGGGCATTTCGAAGTCGAGGGAGGCGGAGGCTGCAGGGTCGGTCGTGGAATTGGTGTGGGTGGGGTGGGAAATGCGTAGTAGGTGGCGAGGAGGAGGGGGAGGGGGGAGTGGAGAGTGAGACAGGAGGGAATGGGGGGGGAGGGGAAAACTAAGGGGGGGGGGGTGGGGGGTGGGAGGGAGAGAAGGAAATGGAAAAATATGGGTGGGGAAGGAGTGAAGAAGGGGAGGATTGAGGAATGGGTTGGATGAGGGAAAAAAGGGAAATATCGCGAGAGAAGGAGAGAGAGAGAGAGAAAGGGAAAGATGATGTGCGATAAGAGGGAAAGGTAGAGTTTGGCGAAAGAGGAAAGGGGTTCGAAACGAACGAGGAGAAAGGAAAAGAGGCGGAAAATTTGAGAGAGGGGAATGAGAGGGTTAGAAAGGACTAACGAAAACGGAAAGAGCTTTAAAAAAAGGATATATAAGAAACGACCGGGGGATGGATGCACGAGTAAATGTCGGATGGAGGAATTGGCAACTGCGGAGAAATGGAAAATTAGGTTAGAGAAGGACGGGATGGGATATTTGTAATGGGGATATGTAGAGTGGGGTTTGAGGCAAGGGATAAGCAAAAGTTTTGTAGTCCTGAAATGGAGGAAGAGAGGTGAATGAGATGTAGCGAAAAATGTCGGAATTTAAAGTGAAATCAATGAGGGTGTTGATTAATTATGCCATTGAAATTCCACTCAACGTTGAAGTGGCTCTACGCTTCAAAGACTGTATAAATTCCAACTTTAACAATTATTCATATTACTGGAGCAGTTTTAGATATTTAAATCAAGGGAAATATTAGAAACAGTAATACTAATGAAGTGATGATCGATATAAATATTAAAGTTCTTGTGCCACGTATTATTTCAATTTGAATTTGAAAATATATTTGATCCTGCTTTTTGAAATTTCATATCAAGTATTTTACTGAAAATAAACTCTGTTAAGTTATACATTTACATTTGCTATAAAATGAGGCAGTAGATGCTTAAAGCGATTCAAAAAATAAATTAGTGCTACATCGAATATTTACTGAAATATATCTCTCTAGTAATAAAACAATTCATTAAAAAGTATTCCTACAGAGCACTGATTAGGAATATTATTATCCTGCATATAAAATATACTCTTGTCACGTTCTGTGAATTGTTTCTAAGTGATTGGTCTGTCAAAATGGGATGAAATTCGACAGAAGATTAGTGGATACGGTTTTTTTCACGTAGAACTACACAAAAATGGGCCATATATATATATACATATATATATATATATAGAGAGAGAGAGAGAGAGAGAGAGAGAGAGAGAGTGAGTGAGAAATTTGGAGTCGTCATAGCGAGATTTGGATCCCTCGTGGGTGCTGAGAGCCAATCGGCGGATCAGGTTAGGCAGGGAAAGGGTCACGTGACACGTACGCCAGAGGGGAAGGGGTGATTGGAAGGTAACGGAGAGGAAAAAACTGCCAAACCCGGTAGAGAAGTGGAAGGAGGTGGGAGTGTGGAGGAGGAGGGGGTGAGAGGGGTCGTATTGCCGCCAGTCCCTTCATTTTCCCATCCACCCCCAAAAATCCGCCCTTCAACACGCTTCGGATCACCTCGACTACCCACCCCCTCCCCCACCAAAAACTCGCTTCCTCCGCCATATAAAACCTTCATCCCTTACCCGCAAGGATATCTGATGTGTCTAACGAACTTGAAAAGCGTTATTGGATGTGGGTGGTGAAAGGGGAGGGGGGGGGGGAGCGAAGGTGGGTGTTCGGTCGGTATTTTGGGTGGGGTCAGGGTGAACGGAGGTTGAGGGGGGGAGGGTGGAAGGGAGGTAGGGGAGGGAGCGAGAGGGAGGTGCGGATGGCGAGGGTGGGAAAAGGTGAGCGAAATCATACAAACGTCGGGAATTTTTGATGCGTTCGTAAAAAATACGCGGAGTTCGTTTTTTATTTCTTCCGAAAAAAAGGAGAACTTTTTTTCCTCCTTTTCGGCTCGGTTCCTTCTTACTCATCTGTAAACGTATTTTTTTTTCGTTCCGTTATTACAGTTTCTGTAACACTGAAAATGTCTCGAGGTAACGCAAATCGTTCGCGTGAAATAACAAGGAGAAATTAAGTTCTACCCATCAGATGGGTTTTTCTCGGGAAAAAATTTTTCCGTCTCTCTATGCCTATTGTAGCGGTTTTACACGAAACAAAGTTATTTAAAGTGTAACATAGATCATGTTGTTTACTGTACACGTAAGTGGAATGTTTAGTAATTATTAAATTATCAGTTTCATGGGAAAAAATCTCAGAGCGATTCCTCTTTCATCGAACGCGAATCATCGTTGGGCAACATGCACTTTAACCTATCATTCCTTTTTGTATTATATTTAACCAAAAATATAAAGGCTGCTTTGGATTAGTTAAATATTGATAATTTTACTAGAATGTAGAATATATGTCGAAAACTATATAGAGTAACCACGCTATCCACTCTTCGATGGATTTCTCCGCTCCAGGAGGGTGAAGGGAACCATCTAGAGCGGTGGTTCTCAAACGTTTTCGGTCCCCGGACCACTTAGACGGGCAAAAGACCTCGAGAACCACGTTCTCCATCCACTGCCCTCTTTCTACTGCTAAAACGTTAACAGAGTAACCATTTTTGATTGTCCCAAACAAAAAAGGGGAGTAGGAACTGCTGCTAGGACATTTCGCTGTATCCACTGAGATTTTACGATGTGAAGAATTTAGTTGATTTCAGTGGTATTAATTTAATTTGTTTTGGTCGACGTTAATTTCTTTGGGTGAGCTACGCAAACGAATTAATTTAAAATGGTACATATAGCCTTATCACCATTGTAATACGCCATGCAAGTGTTGGAGATAAGGGTTCTGGTCTGTTCTTTAGCATGGACTCGGCGTTGTGCGTCATTAACTTGCATTTTGACCAGCCCGCCGACCACCAGGAAGACTCGCAGGTCACCAGTGGCCCGCGGACCACACTTTGAGAAACGCTGATCTAGAGCAGTACACCGCAACCGGTGTGCCGCGGAAAAATTTGAAATTATAGGCATGAGAAAAACGATATTTTATTCTTCTAATGTTAAGACTGCAGAAACCAAATAACTCTTATGGTACGATTTCTTCGGCTGTTTCCGCTATTTGAAACAGAAACCAAGTTGATTCGTAACTGCAGAAACGAAATTTTTATCATACGATTACTTCGTAATTCGAGCTAAAAGATTTGAAAAAATTTAGATTTTAGCAATAATTTTATACATTTGTGTGTGAAAGGCGATTTAATCTTTTTTCTTCCTACAGAGTGGTAAAATGTACTACAGTTTCGATAAATTTGGTTAAGTGTGCGCGAAGTTCGAAATAACTCGAAAGTTTGCCGTGTAATTTAAAAGGTTGCGGAACACTGATCTAGATATTGAATGTGAAGGCCATAAAAAAATCTATTCAAGGAGTCCACGTAATTCTGACTATGCCACTGCCACGTAATGATTTGTTACCTAAACAACAGCAATTCAGCCATGCCGTAGTGTACATTAATACATCCTTTTATTATTACTAACACACTTCGTGCCTAAAAAAAAGTCGGATTGTGTTGCAGGTGATCGTGAAAAATTCGATAATTTTTTATTCTACTTCTATAAAGGAGCAAATATACATTTTATTTATTTTTTCCCTTATAAATGATATAAAATGTATATCAAAGAAATAACACCACTTGCTCTGTGAATTTTTATCGAATTTGTATCCGTTTAAAACATCCATTTTAGATATAATTAAATCCACAAATTTCAACGTTTTTTCAAAATGAAATTTATAATATCCGGTAATATTTTTAAGATCGCAGCTTAGTTTGCAAAGAGCGGTTTTAATACGAATATTTTTTAAATGTAATTAAAATGTAAAAAGTGAATGCTGTATTGAGGGAATAATTAATGACTTCCACATACATTCGCTTCGATAAATGAGATAGCCTCAATACAATGTGTTTTATAACACGTTAACAATTCTTTAAAAAACATTAGCAACGATGGAGATTATAAGCCGCTTATTGGGAATTCGAAGCTATTACCTTAGTCGTATGACTTTAGTTCTGATTAAGCAAGTAGGATGTTATCACATATATTTCCTGAAATTTTTTAGTATTTATTTAACATCTTTTTATAATATTCCTTTTTAATTTACTGAAATACAATTTTTTGTTATTCAGTATATCCTTAGTTTAGGAGAACAGTTAATTTCCCGCATCCTATTTGAGATTGGCACTACACAAAAAAATTTGGCCATCGCCGGTATACACAAAGCTAAGAAATACACAATGTCCACGATAAATAAGCAGGCAAGAGAGAGATTGTGGTGACACCTACCGTTCTGGACGAGAAGTGTGGAATCCCTGGCGAGCGCTAGCTCCGAATCCGTTAAGGTGGCGTCTGAAGCATTCTCAGAAGTCGGCGTGTCGCTCAGCCCCGCCCCTCCGCCCCCGCTGCCCGGCAGGGATCCCTGATGCTGGTGGTGGTGCAGCTGGGGCAAGTGATGCGGGGTCGGGTGGTGGCCGATGTAAGGGGTCTGGTAAGCGGGGCCCCCGCCTCCGCCACCTCCGTCAAGCGACCGGGCGTACAGCTTCGCCCCCGCGTTCAGGGGGTGCGGCGGCGGGGGCCTTCTAAGAGAGCGGTGATTCGGAGGGGGGGAGCGGCGGCCCACGCCGCCCCTCTCCAGGATTTCCTGGGACGCCCCTTGTGGGGCTAAGGATGGGTTGGGGGCAGGAGTCTTCTTGCGTCTCCTCCCGCCTCCAGCACCGATCGCTGCCCCTCCCGCCTCCACTTCCACCACCTCGACCGCCTCTTCTGTGTCTTTGGAGGCCGCGGGTTCCTCCTCGGTGGAGGCTTTCGCTCTCGGAGGCTGCTGCTGGGAGTATATGTGCTGGTGGTAGTAATGGGAACTAGGGATTGTCTCTCCCTTGTTCGCTTGCGGCTGCTCGGATGGGGAGCTGTCTCTGGGACCGTGGCGCCCTTTCCCTTGGAAATATGAAAAAGAGATCGCATGATTATACAAGAGTCGAGTGGAATCACCAATCAGCTGACAGGCAGAGAGAAAATGGTCAACAGGTGATATCGAATCGCTATCTACATTCAAAATACTAAATTTTGCAAACTCTTTAATCGTGAATCTTTCACATTTAGATCAATATTAGTACAGGTATAGGATCTACTGAAGAATTATTTTCGTATTGCAAACCACGTTTATAATAATTCACGTTTTAATTTTTACGAATTATTGACAGTTCCCCATCCGATATCCGAAAACATTATGTAAGGGAATAAATACGAACCAAGGCGGTGAAATTTGGAAATTTTAAATATATTCGAATATCATCCTAGCTAAAGTCAGTTATACCATGGTTATCACATCAGTTATTCGCATATCATACATCAGTTTAATAAAATACAGCGCACACTGAAATACAGACGATATCCGTCATCGTAGTACCGTTACATTTTTAAAACGAGGTCACAAATTATAGTCCCTTAATGCACGTTAAGAACCTACAATCCATCAACAATGATTCTCTTGCCCAACAGGCATATTATTTAGAGATAAGAGGACTTTTGCCAGCCGAAAGTGGGAAGAATCTTTTTTTATTGAAGGAGAAACAGGTGCTCTGATTTATCAATGCGAGGGATAAACACAGCGTTACATTTGCACAAAATGAACGTTGATTTGGTTCACAGAGCGACGGGGGGGAGGGGGGGGGGGAGGGGCGTAACGCAACGTTGCTCTGCTTTTAAGCTCCCTCTGGAGATAACGATCTGCGTGGCTTAAAATTCGCCAACAATAGCTTACTATGGCAACCCTTTCCATAGCCACACCTACGCCTTTCTCAGAGAGAGATAGTCCTGCTCGAAATGGCGTGGAATTCTGACGAAAGACCCTTACGTTTTCAACCTCCAAAATTGCGACGCAAGATAAAAATGTGTTAAATGCATTAGGTTTTATAAGCGCAGTGGGAACTGTGCAATGAAAGGAAATCTACGCAGACATTATTGCGAATTTAAAGAAAGAGTTCCGCACAGTTTTCCGGTCATAAGTGATTAAGTACGGTTGGGCTTATGTTTACTCTGCTTTAGCGATAACAGACTAATGTGGGAGAAAAAAAATACAGTTGAAAGTACTAGGATTCGTCGAAAAAAACTTTGCCATTCTATTTTTGCGCGCGTTTCAAAATTTAAAGATTCCTCCCTCCCTGCCTCAAAAACAGCGCAATATGAGTTATCTAGAAGGCACGTGTATAAACGAAACGTCGTAAACCTCGCGTCGGTACTCTTGGCGCGATAATTGCGAACCGGAAATACGAGAAGAAATACGAGTACCTAGAGGAAATCGATTGGTATTTTTTTTTTCGGTTTTTCGATACCATCTTCCAGCAGAACGAGAGAGCTGGAGAAACCCACACGCGAAAAAAACTGACCATCGAACGAATAAATTCCGCTTAATTAGTTCTCTCCGCCATGCCACCCCATGTCCCCTTTTCTCCCACATCACCTTCTCTCTCTCCCACTCCCCTCCCCCTCCCTCCTCACAAAATCTCTTCTCCTTTTCAGACCATCCAAAAAAAAAAAAAACCTCCTTCACGCGTAATTTGGTGTCGGCGGCTAGATATCGATCGTCTTTTTTTCGTATATTTTTTCCTCCGCTCGATACCTTTCGCCTTCCGACGCGACCGAACACGTTGATTGGGGGCGAGAGAGAGAGAGGTAGAAAAAGAGAGAGGGTTAGAGAGTCGAATTGCCTTTCTTTTTCACGCCCTCCGCCTCGTAGAATCCGTCGCTTTGAAAACGGGTCATCCGAAGCTAAATCTTGGCGCTTTGGCTACCCGAGAGTGTGCGACTACCTCGTGTTTCTGGTGTTTGTTTCGTGATTATCACCCATTATGGATAGAGAGGGAATGAAAGTTTGGCAATTATAGGGTGAGTGAGAACTCATGTCTGAATATACAGCAATAAATACCTATAGTA
>JAXCHB010000326.1:5000-302842 GCA_036926305.1 Uropetala carovei
TAAATGCGCTATCAAGCAGAAATATTTTCTACCTGTAGAATTCGCCAAATAATGAAAACGGGAATGTAGAAATTTGAAAATTTTTATTCGTTCGGCCGTAATAAATTCTCAAATGTTTAACAAATTGACTAATGTTTATGTACATTCTGGAGATCCAGGAAGCTGAAAATTTTAACAGGGTTAGGAAATAATGTCCCGGTGGTAAATAACATTGAAAATTTTAGAAATATTTATTGCTGTGGCTGTTAAAAATTAAAAAAGTTTAAACTATGAAATTCATATAAATGCACTCTTAGAGGTGCTACATGGATGAAATTTCACATAAATGTGGGGTATTCGTAACAAATGATAAAAACCTATAAATGTATTATAATTATAAATTTTAGGGGTTGTTTTTACCCCAATATTTTCGAAACAGAAAAACACGTAATTCGGAACCGAGATGCGAACTTATGCATTGAAAGTAATTTTTCGGCTTTTATTTTTACTTTCAGGTGAGAGAAAATGATTGCAGAATGCAAGCACACGTTCACTAGTCATTCTATAAGCACTCTTCTTACAGAGGAGGATATAGGAGGATACTAATGTCTGGCCAAAACTACAATAGATGGAGAGCTGAAATTTTCAGAGGTTGTAGATGGAATGGAGAAACCGCCAGAAAAATTGAGAACCCCCACCTAAATACCCTGTGTTCGACTCCAGAAATTCCGAAATTTGCGTTTTTTCCCATAAGAAAAGCATTGCGGCATTTTTGAAAATTAATTTAGAGCACTTTCGGATATGACAGAGAATTGAAACTTGGAGGGATGTTGTATATCCACAAGATCTAGTGGGAACCGTTATCACTTTCATCGCAAGTGTCCTGGGTTCGACTCCAGACCACCGGGTATTTCTACCATAAGAAAGCATTGAGAAAATAAATACCTTCATATAGACGAAACTATGAGGAATAAAGAGCAGATATTTTCAGGGTTTGTAGATGTCATGAGCATATATCCATATTATTTTAGAGCTCCTGCATAGGTGTCATCGGTTCGACTCCAGACAGCCTTATATTTGTAGGATATACTAGTTGTTATGTGCTTGCATTCTGCTAGCATTTTCAAATTTTAGCATTTTTACAAATTCAAATTATTCCCAAGCGATGTTGTACATAATGATATAACCATGTCAAATTTGGAGTTTGTTCTCATTTAGAAGTGCCTTTTAATTTTAATCCTCGTAAGGAGCAATAATGGAGCAAAACATCCACTAACATTAAGAATTATTACAGTCTCAGATTTTTTCCATCTGTTGTAACTAAAAACCCATAATTCTGACAAATTTCAAGTTTGTATCTCATTCAGAAGTGCCTTATAATTATCACACTCGTATGGGGCCGAAAATGGGCAAAACCAAACATTAAAAATAGGAATTTTTGCAATTTTTCAATTTTACAATTTATCTTAGTTTGCCATGAAAATTCTATAATCGTGCCAAATTTCAAGTCTCTAGGTCCTATGCAGCTGCCTCGCATTTTTTGTTCTCGCATGGGGCCGAAAAGGGGCAAAACCGCCCTTTAAAAATGAGAATTTTTGTAATTTTATAATTTCATCTTAGGTTGCAATGAAATTTCTATAACCGTCCCAAATTTCAAGTCTCTGGGTCCTATGCAGTTGCATCGCCTTTTTTGTTCTCGAATGGGGCTATAATGGGGCAAAACAGCCCCAAAAATGAGGATTATATCAATATTGGATTTCATTCATTAGGTGTAGTTTAACATTAACAGCATTAAAATATAAGCCTCTGATTCCCATTAAAAGCTTACCCATATGAAAGGATAGAGCTTGTTACCAAGGAAACCTAATGTAAGACCCAGAAAAATTACTACTTTTTTGAGATAAAAACTATAAATTTACGTTAAATCTACTCGGATTTGAATTCTGACTTCAAAAATAAGAAACTACAATTTATATCCTATCCGACAGTTTAAGTCTCGAGTTCGTATCTTGATGGGAAGTAATTTTAAAATGTAAATATAAAAACCTCTGCACCAATTTACATGCTTTCTTATGGGCAAAAAATGGGGCAAAAAGGGGCCAAAATAGCCCCTCAAAATAGGAATTTCGAGAGTTTCGGATTTTTTCGTTTGGTTGTGACTAAAAACCTATAATCCCCCCAAATTTCAAGTTTCTAGCACATCTGGAAGTGCCTCATAATTTTGTATCCTCATATATATATATATATATATATATATATATAGATATATATATAGGAGGATACTAATGTCTGGCCCAAACTACAATACTTGGTTAGCTGGAATTTAATACATAGGTGAACCGAAAAAAATAATCGGAGGAATAATTCGAAAATTGCAACAATGTGCATTATTTTGGCCGCTAAAAATTATAAACTATTTTACTAACATTTCATGGTTTAGGCATTTCTAAATGAGCTATCAAGCTGAAATTTTTTCTCCCTGTAGAATTCGCCAAATGAAAACGGGAATATAGAAATTTGAAAATTTTTATGTGTTCGGCCGTAATAAATTCTCAAATGTTTAACAAATTGACTAATGTTTATGTACTTTCTGTAGATCCAGGAAGCTGAGAATTTTAACAGAGTTAGGAAATAATGTCCCGGTGGTAAATAACATTGAAAATTTTAGAAATATTTATTGCTGTGGCTGTTCAAAATTAATAAAATTTAAGCAATGAAATTCATATAAATGCACTTCTAGAGCTGCTACATTGATGAAATTTCGCATAAATGTGAGGTATTCGCAAAATATGATAAAAACGTATAAATATTTTATAATTATAAATTTTAGGGTTTGTTTTTACCCCAATATTTTCAAAACAGGAAAACAAGTAATTCGGAGCGGAGATGCAACTTTAAGCATCGAAAATTATTTTTCAGCTGTTATTTTTACTTTAGGGCGGTAGAAAATGCTTGCAGAATGCAAGCACATATTTACTTGTATCGTATATCCTCTGTAAGAAGAGTCGATATAGAATGATAGGAGGATACTAATGTCTGGCCCAAACTACAATAGTTGGAGAGCTGAAGTTCAATACGTAGGCGAACCGAAAAAAATAATCGGAGGAATAATTGCAAAATGAGGAATAATTGCAAAATTGCAACAATGTGCATTATTTTGGCCGCTAAAAATTATAAACCATGGGAATCAGAGAGGCAGCTCCATATGACCTAGAGACTTGAAATTTGGCATGTTTATAAAAATTTCATTGCAACCGAAGATAAAATACTGTGAAAATTCCAAATTTTAAGGGCGGTTTTGCCCCATTTATGCCCCATACCAGTGTGAAAATTATACGACAATTTTTAATGATATAGAAGCATGAAATTTGGCAGAATTGAGGGTTTTTTGTAACAACAGAAGGAAGAAATCTGATATTGAAAAAATTTGAAATCTTTGCGGCTGTTTTGCCACATTATTGCCCCATGCGACGAATAAAATTATAAGGCATTTCTAAATGAGCAACAAACTTGAAATATGACACGGTTATATATATAGCCCTCTCTTCCCTCTCTATCTCTCTTTCTCCCTCCCCCCCCCACCCTCCCCATCCCCTCTCCACTCTCTTATTTTCCTCTTTCCTTGAATTTTCGCTACATTTTTCTAGCGCTCGCAAAGCTTAACGTGATTTTCCGGAAGAGCGCGTTGCTGATGGAAATACGGTTTGACCCTTGTTACGCCGTTCTCTTTCGGAATTGCCTTCGTGTACTGTACTCAGTAATTGGGTAATATTGATATCGACTTTTTCATGGGCGAATCTGGTTTATCCGTTAAAATTTTATTTTTCATTTAGTTGCTGATGAGCCAAATTCCTTAACAAAGTGGACGGAATAGGTTCGAGTAATTTATGCTATCTCTAAAGCTTTTCGATTCGAATTTTTCTTGTTGATTTGCTAATAATATATTTGCCGTCACTATTCTTTTAATTTAAGTACTTTGTCATCGACAAGAAGAATACTTTCATAACTTTGAACTGAGTTTTTATAATTTAGTATGAAGATTCCGTCAATCGAGTCCTCTTTTGTGCTATTCAGTTCGAAATGAATTCTTTATCCCTCCTCTTCCGTGAACTTCCTTCGCCAAACCTTACTTTCCTCTCAAACATTTGCCTTACTATTTATTTTTATGAATGCCTATCCGAACTCTTCGGCGCCCTTTCTTCAATGCCCAAGCCTTTTTCAATAATTTCCCTATCAACGAGTACCAAACTGCAAATGTAAGCAATCTCGCTCATCCTTTTCAATATGACTGCAGATGCGATGGCATGCAAAAAAGAAAAGCGCCATTATTTTACTTTATTGCGTATCCAAAGCTCGGTTATTGTTGTCGTTCTCGTGCTAACAATTTACAAATTTGAATTTTCCAATTTATTTTTTAGATTGTTTTCTTCTAATCTCACTTTCCGTCGACAAACGTGCTACACCAATTCAAACTGCTTATTTTGGTCATGTATAAATCCTGGTTTAAAGATCAGATGTATTTCCACTACGCTTCTTTCGAACTCCATTACGTCTTTCAGAACTCATATTACCATCCATTTACTTGTAATCTATAAAACCACCCTTCTATCGATTTCAAAAACATCACCACGGAGTTTTCTTAATCGAAAGAAGATATTGGAAACCTCGATATGTGTATAAAATCCCTTCCATTACTACTAGAGACACAGACAATATTTATTGTATACCCGAAAACCTTTTACATGGATTATCTACGGCACATTTACCAAGAAGACACGTAAAACCAATTCCAAAACTAAGCGCGTTAAACGATATCTTCTTGGGTTCCTTAAGTTAAAAGCAGCCCTCCCAAATACAGTAATAGTGCACGTCAGTTATCACGTTATCAATAATGCAGGTCCCATACTCGATCTGTCTTAAATCGATCTGTAGGATTCATTTTGACGTAATTCACCCATCCAGTCCTACTGTTCACGAGGCGTCAGTGGCGGATTACCGCGCAGGCGCATGAGACGCTCGCCTGGGGCCTCGACACTCATGGGGGACTCAAAATAGTCAAAACTCGATTTTTTCAATATTTTATTTAGTAAAATATTTCACAGTCAGTATAATCTACTACTTACGTACACATCTCGTGTTTTTACTTTGGTTTGTTACTCTGTAACATCCCTTGCGTCATTCGAAAACACATCTCACAGTTATGTCATTTTTTGTTTATTTTTCAACATGTGCAAGTTTATATAATAAATATTAAATTTTCTGTTTGTGCATTTCTATAATTCAATTAATTTAACCTGCAGCGTAAATTTTTTCCATTCGTAAGTTGTAAATTTTTTTGTAGATTCAGCACTCCCCCCCCACCCTCCTTCCCCCCTCTCCCTCTCACCGCTCCGGTCAGTTGGGGGCCTCCCAATTTTTTTGCGCCTGGGGCCTTCAGATACCTTAATACGCTACTGCGAGGCATCATGTACACGTTTGGATTATTCGAAATAAGTCCATGTACTTCCATTAGTTTGCAAAATGTTACGGTTATCTTTGGCCACTCATCTCTTCTTCATCGCTCTCAATCTAATTAACATCCAGTTCCTTCACATTACTTATGCATCCAAGTCTCATTACCATTCGAACTCTACCTATAATTTTGTGTGTTCCTCTGCCATATTAAATAAACAAGTTAGGAAACTGTAGAGCGTATCACAAATGGCGCGTTTCGTGCAATGGAGTATTACGAAGAAATGATATGCACGTACGTAAGGGAAATAGTGTTTTAAAGTTATTTTCTTTGTCATAAATTTTCTTCCTATTTAAAAGTATTGCAAGCACACGTAAGGAAATTGAACGTTTTATTGTGAGATTGTTTATGTTAGCAACAATGGAGAAACCATGCAAGAAATTTCAGCTCGAATTAAGACATTTTTGTTTGATTTTATCGATAACGGCTACTCCTACGATAGAAATGTATAGGAAAGGAAATACTCTACTTTACTAGTTCTACAAGTTTTATTTGAAAAATATTTTGATATGACTGATACTTTACGAAATATGACGGATAGTTCATTTTTTGTCACCAGTAAAGTGGTACTCCTGATTGCCGTACGTGATTCATTTTTGCGATTTTCTTATTATCTTTGACAGTAAATCCTTAATATCAAATTTTACGAAGATACGTGCGGTAGAAGCCGAGAACGAGCATGCGGACGGACGGATAGACCGACGACAATAGGAGCTCACGCTGGAAGCAAAACGCGCCTAAAAAATGATGCTTTAAAGTTTAAACATACTTTTGTCGCAAATCTCCATTCATTAGGCGCGTTTCGCTTCCAGCGTGAGCTCCTATTATCTTCGGTCTGTCCGTCCGGCCGCATGTTCTTTCTCGGAAATTTGATATGAAGGACTTAAAATCAAAGATAGTAAGAAAATCACAACTGAATCACGTAAGCTAATCAGGGGTACCACTTTACTGGTGACAAAAAATGAACTTTTCGTCATATATCGTAAAGTATTAGTCATATCAAAATATTTTTCAAACATAACTTGTAGAATTGGTAAATTGGAGCATTTCTTTTACTGTGTATTTTTATCGTAGGAGTAGACGTTATCAAGAAAATCAAACAAGAATGTCTTAATTCGAGCTGAATTTAGAAATTTTTTTGCATGGTTACTTCATCATTGTTGCTAACATAAACAATCTCCCAAACAAACGTTTAATTTCCTTATGTGTGCATGTTATATTTTTAAATAGGAAGAAAATGGATTATTTGTGATGAAGAAAAGAACTTTAAAACGCTATTTGCCTTACATACACCTATATCATTCTTTCAAATACTCCATTGCATGAATCGCGCCCATTTGTGGTACGCTGTTCACTTCCTAACTTGTATTTAAATTGGAGTTTTCTTTTTATGCTTCGAGACTCACGACCTTTTATACGTTTCTGTAAATTTTACTTTTCAACTCTTCCCGTCGTCCTAAGGTTTTCACGGGAAGCAGGAAATTTTCTAGCTCATCCGATTACAGAATCCCTCGAAATAAGCGCTTTCGGCTTATGCGTTATCCCAAATACGCCCGATACACTTTATTGAATATTATCTAGCTTTAAAAACAAATTTAAATACGTTTATAAGTGGAATAAATGCAGTAGAAACCCGAAATCCGCACCTCAGAAGCGTCCTCCTGAGTACTTATTCAACTACTCGAGCTGCTCCTATCCGCCAAAATATTTTTTTCTGAAGATCGGCAGATTAAAAATCATTTTTATTATTTTACCGGAAAAATACCTCTTTTAATGATCGGAGTAGCCTAGTAAATCGGGTTTCACTCAGAATAATCTAATGAGAAAATTCTCTCAGATGACCCCACATTTTTGACACGAGCAGGAAATCCCTCGAATTGCAAATATTAATATTCTGATTACGTTTTCGCATTTGTTTTCCATTCGACCTTCGAGATTTGGTTCGGCCTCATTTTCGAGCCCTTAAAGGTGGAATAAATTTAGAGGGCCATTTCTACTTGGATCGATAATAACTTGACTTAAATAGTAGTGTGGTCGGCGTGGCGTCCCTGTTCTTCGATCGATCGCAGACGGCCGTGCGTCGACCCCCGTTCAAACTATACTCTCTCTGTCGCCCGTTATCACCCATCAAAACGATCGTTTCGTTTGAAACGCACGAAAGCGGAAGGAGGCTTTTAATCGTCTCCACGGCATCTTCGGGGTCGTTTCGACCCAAGTGCGCGACGAGAGATGTACGTATGAGATTCACGCATGGGAGGGGTCGATGCTCCCTCCCCTCTCTCCCTCCTCGATCGGGTCCTTTGACCTTGGCTCCAATTCGGACGACGTTCGGGGGCGCTACGGAAATAGAACGTCGGGGAGCGCGCGAAAGAGGTGGGGCGGTGTTTCCTCTTCCACGGCCTCCTCCTCCCGAAGAGGGGGGTGGGATCGATCCTTGTGGAGGGGTGCGTGTGTGTGAGCGGTCCATTCACTCGCGTCAATTCCCCCTTCCCTTCCCGGGGTCGGGATGTATCCTTAAGTGAAGCGGCTATCACTCCTCTGACCTTACCTTACCCTATCTAAGAAACCTTTTATCCGTGGAAATCGAGTCGCGTTCGTGAATTTTTCGCCTCGGTGATCGACTGACGCTCGCGTGACCGCGGATAATCGGATCGTTTTGGGGTCACGTGCTTATACTATTATTCGTGCGGTCGATGTCATATCTATTCCTGCTAACGATAGCTATATAGCTAGTTAGGATGTCTGGTGATTTCCATCGTTCGATGAAGTGCCATCGCATAAGGAAAGGCGATTGTTCGCGAACGAAATTACGAAACAAAAGCGTTATTTGAATATTAGACGTAAATGTCGTATGAGACATCTCATTTAAGATACGCTAGCGTAAATGCCCGTTAAAATACAAAGGATTCAGTAAATCTACTTCCGCTGCCAATTCTAGGACCTATACAAGATATACAAACGCGGTTTATTGTACAAAAAACTGAAAACCACTTATAAAGAATACTTTATCACTTAGCTTTTCTTAACAATTAACAACATTTGTTTGTGACAATCCATTTCCGAGCCTATTGCAACAAATGAAATCTCATGTAGCCAATACATGACTTTCTCCATATTTGGGGTATAGGTATTTAAATTATTATGAATAGCATTATAAGGCAAAATTATTATTTCGTATCATAAAAGAATACAGTCGTCCATATTGCCGTAAATTATATTTTGAATATGTTTACAGAATTCACCGCTACATGGTGGTGGCGCTGTATACTGGAAAAAGTTGAATATCTCCGAAATGGATGGTTCTACGAAAATTTGTTTCAACCAAAACTTGGAAGAAATATTATTCTCTACAACTTTGATCCTCACGAAGTTTACCAATAACGACGTTTTTAAGGAGATATTTGACGGAAACGGATAAAACCGATTATTTATAAATAATTCCTAAACAATAACTGCTATGGAAAATTGTTTCAAATGAAAGTTTTAGGAAATTACATTCTCTGTAACCTTTGTATAGAATTTTATATACAGTAATGATATTTTAACGGAGAAATATAACAAAAACCGAATCGGGTTTCGAATAAACCTCGACCTTCGGTTAACCGTTATTGTCCAAAAACTAATCAGTTCCTTGTCCTCAAGGTAAAGTGTTATAAATGAAGTTTGGTAACAATACGGTTAAGTACTTTTTGAGTTAGAGCGCCCACAATCACACACACAGACACACAAGACATCATTCCGAAAATAGTCTAAGGGTGTTCTAGGGACCTCAAAACGTATTTCCGCTGAAATCTCTAAGTCGATTTTTTTGGTGATCACAGTACTTTCTCTATACTACGTATGAAGAAGAAAATTATTGATTTAAGCACATGCCTTCCCCGCAAATTTCTTATCGCCATAGAGTCTATGTTACCCGCAGGATAAAATTATATACCTATGCGAAGTTTTGTGACGATATCTTCAAAGGCGTGGATTTGAATAGAGAGCAAACCATCTTCACTTTTCTATATATCTTACCTTATTACTTTCCCCATACATACTATGGGGAAGGTATTGTGATCACGAAAAAATTCGACTTCGAGATTTCAACGGAAATGCATGTTTTGAGGTCCCTAGAACACGTTTAAACTATTTTTGGAATGATGTCTGTGTGTGGATGTATGTGATTTTGGGCGCTCTAACTCAAAACCTAGGTACTTGCCGTATCGTTACCAAACTTCATTTATAACACTTTAGCATGAGAACAAAGAAATGATTAGTTTTTGGACAATACCGGTTAACCGAAAGTCGAGGTTTATTCGAAACCCCATTCGATTTTTGCAATATTTATATTTTAAAACATCATTATTGTATATACTATTCTATATAAAGTTTATAGAGAATGTAATTTCCTACAACTTTCATTTGAAACAGTTTTCCATAGCAGTTATTGTTTAGGAATTATTTATAAATAATCGGTTTTCGGTTTTCATTGAATGTTCGTTAAAGCGCTGTTATTTACAATCTTTATAAGGATCAAAGTTGTAGAGAATAATATTTCTTCCAGGTTTTGTTATAAACAAAATTTCGTAGAACCATCCATTTCGGAGATATTTAACTTATTCGTAATTTCCAGTATACGGCGCCACCACCATGTATCGTTGAATTTTGTAAACATATTCATAATATACCTGATTTACGGCAATAAGGACCACTGTATTCCTTTACGATACGAAATAATAATTTTGCCTTGTAATGTTATTCATGATAATTTAAATATCTATACCCCAAATATGGAGAAAGTCATGGGTTGGCCACATCAGATTTTATTTGATTGCAATACTATCGGAAATGGATTGTTTACAAAAAAATATTGTTAGTTTTTAAGGAAGGCTAAGTGAAAAAGTATTCTTTATAGGTGATTTTCAGTTTTTTGTACATTAAAATGTTTTTGCACGTATATACCGCACACGCCTTAAAATTGGCAGAGACAGTTGACGTTATTAAATAATCTTTCATTTTCGCCTTATTTAACAGTTTGAATTTATGGGCTTCGGATTTAATGTACATCTATGAATCTGAAATTCTGTTTTTGTTTGTCATTCAATAAATGGTTTATCATCTGGCAACGCCGGGTACTCCAACTAGTGCTATATATATATTTGAAATATTTTCGGCGATATTCTATTATTTCCTTTCCGCCATTTCTTTCAGCTTCGAAGAATAGTCATTACTTGGAAATGTCACAAGCATATTCCAAATGCCGATCCTCATTATGCGCAGCGGGCTTTTTTCGAGCGGTGAAGACATCGGAGAAGGTGCCATGGCATAAAACAATCTGGTAATTCCTACTTTTTAAATTTTGTTTCAAATATTGATTTTTATTGTATGTTTGTAACACCTTCGAATCGTGTTCAAAATTTACTCAATATTTTTCAAATAATTTTTTTTACTGACCTTTCGGCTATTAAGAAAAATTACAGGTTTATCGCAAATTGTCAGCAATTGCTCAACTGAAAAGCCTGTGAAAGATAACGGGACACCAAGCTTTGAAAATTTTAAAAGAAATTTTGTCGATACATCTCGTTCATTCCATTGAAATCGGCGTTTAATCGTTTCGCCTTCAGATATTTATTGGTGGATAAGCATAAGATATGCTCGAATTTATTAGGGGAAAACTCTCCCATAAAGATTAAACAAGCGTCGGTAATCTGTCTCCGTCGACCTCATTTACAACTTTATCTATCAGACCTGCCAATTAAAATAAAATAAAAAAGCGAAAATCGAGTTCAACTTACATTTTAAATGAAATCGGGTTTTTAAAAATTAAAAGCTTAACCACAATCAATAATAATAGCCTTTTCAAGTTTTCTACATTTTACTTACATTACCTAAGCAATACTTTTAGCAAATTCAGATTAAAGGCCATTAGTATGGTTAGTATTTACGCCTATCATGATCTAGTTTTAAATAAATGTAACATTTACTGCTTATTTACAAAAACAATAAAGTCAGTAGGGTAAATTTATCCGGAGTGAAATTGAGCGTGAGTCAAATTACCGGGAGGCTTTTGTACAGTGAAACTACCGGGAGTGAGATTACCGTTCACGCAATTATTCTCGACGTGATGTATGCGAAATTGTTTATCGATTAAATGCAGAAGTGATTTAAGTGGAATTGTATCACCGGTCAAAATGGGTTAGTGGCTCGTCTGTAATATGTGGGACTTCAAACGACTTCTCAGTCTAAATGAGAAAGCAAGGGTGGAGAGAGCCCGGTACCTACACTTATCGAGAAGCACCAAGCGTTTTACGTCCGTTTCGCGTGCTCTCCGCTAAACACGCAAATAGTGGACCTCAGAAAAATCCTACTTTCGCAGAAGTCGTACCCGATTCGCACCGTGTACGCTCAGCGTAGCTGGACAACGCCACCACGGCACGGCTCTTCTGTGGCTCGTTCATCTTAACGTTATGAGCACGGTCCGCGGGAAATACTCCCGTGGTGTACAATTTAAGCGACCTATCTATAGATATCTATAAAGTGTTTGTATGTATGTATGTTTTCTATAACTCAGCAACTACAGCACGTAGAAACAAGAGAAAGGTATCATTTTAATTGGAATAAAGAGTGAAGTGGTGTAGTCAGATTTATATACCGATTTGATTAAGCTTTCTAATTTTCAAAAATATTTTATTTTTTCAATTTCTCCATTTGAATAACATATGGATGAGTGCAGCTTATTTTCCATTTGAATATTAAAATTACTTATTGTTAGAAACTTTGTCAGAACTGGAGACTTGGATGGTTCTGTGAAGGAAAGAACAAAGTTTATTTTTATTGAAGACAGAATCCGAATCCTAATCGAATTAGCGTAGAAAAGCGTTTAGAATCAGAAAATTACGTGACTATCAGTTTTGTGACAATGCCAATTATAAGCTACTATGACAACTTCCATTGTCGCCGAAGTTGAGAGTCCAATGCATTTACTTGGGGAAATTTTTAAAGTAATATCGTTTTTCAATTTCTGTGTACGATTTTTCTTTGTTGTCATGGCAACCAAATATTTGTTGATTTTAATTGAAATATTACTAATAAGTAAATAGTTTTTAATGATATTTTCGTGTGGCGTAGAGCTCTCCAAAGCGAAATGAAATTAATTAAATAATTAGACGTAGATTGTCCACAAATCGTGATTTCCAAACCTTTGAAGATATCATCACAAAATTTCGCATAGGTATATAATTTTACCCTGCAGATAACAGACTATATGGCGGTAAAAAAATAGGGGGGAGGGAGAGCTTAATTCAATAATTATTTTCCCGTAAGTTTACTCGTAAGTTCTGATTTGTCAGAGTGCAAGATTTTCTTCTGTCATTTATCTAAATAGGTAAATGCGAACCGGTTTTCTTCGTTTTTGCTTTATTCGACTTCTAAAACTTTGTACTATCTTATTATTACGATGCTTACATGTTAGATTCACCAAATCCGTTGAAATTCAACGGGCACTTCTGCTAGCGTAACAATCAAATATGGTCGAGGAAATCATTTTCGCATATCAGATTGAAAATCGAGAAGAATCGAATATGAGCGAAAGAAATGCGAATCTGTTTTCCTTTTTTTTATGACTCAAGTGTTTTTCCCAAGGTGCGGGTCGCGACCCATTACCGGGCTGCAAAGAAAAAGCGAGAACTCGATGCATAACCAACCGGAACATAACGAAATTGGCGGGGAAAGAAACGCTCTCGCCAGATTCATTTGTTTTGGCGTGTTTTGCCTTTTATTTCGCGCCGAAAATTCTGGTTTTTTCCGCTTTCTTTTTAGAGACATCGATTTCGAGGAACGGTCAAGAGTCATGGGTCTCCAACCAGTCGGTCTTTGGCCCTTTTAAAGTCGATCGCTGAGTCTTGCCCAGCGCTATTACTTTTTATTGAATCAAATGAAAAATGTTAAGCCGGTATAGATTTTGAACTTAGCTTTGGAACTTTTTTATCGAGCTATGCATGTGATTCTATAATCGTTCAAAATTAAGAGCAATTGGAATGCATAAATACAGATATCTCTCGATATCAGTGAGACACGTACATACGTATCGATGTTTATCGACCCTGAGTATGCTTAAGTGTGGCTCGATACGCGGTGTTCCAATCTCGAATTATTGCAAAAGGCAAAGTTCTGAGCATAAATGCGACTTTATGTGTAACTCGATTAAATAATAATAATGTACCTAATTCAAGTTGTATTTTGGTTGATTTCTTTCCTCTCTATATGTATTTATTTAATAGCCTTTTTATTCAACTTCTAATAGCGTAAAACCTAGTAATACATTGAATTATCCTGATGGATACAATTTTAATCAATTTTATTTGAAGTAAAATATTCTCTTGTACAGAACGAAAACTCGAATAAAAAGTCGTTAGCGATTAAATTGGATTGGCGTGTTAAGCAGGACATTTCATGTTATGATGCTGGTTTCGATGTCTCTTGGTTTGTTTGGCAGAAATTTGCGAGGATTCCCCTCTCCCTTCCTCTCCACCTCCAAATCCACCTCAACAGCATTTCTCGTATCAAGGCTCACTCTTTTGGGTCGATCCTCGGTCAATTTACAAATGAATAGTAGATATTGGGTGCTGAAAGGTTAGAGACCCCTGGTCAACAGCTGACCTCTCACTTTCGTTCCTCTGCAATGTTACCTCAAAAACTTTCAAAATAAGTTTCTCGCTACTTTGGCCGCGAAGATAGAAAGAGATGGACCTCTTTCGTCTCTCTTATCTCTTTCATTCCGAAAGATAAATGGACAGAAGCCCGTGCGAAGTCCTTTTTCGGACTTTTCTTGGAGAATTCCCTTCCTCCGATAAAGCCGCCTTGCGTCTCGGAGCTTATGCGATGAGAGCGCCCTATCGAGATTTCGCTTCGTCGACGAGCGATTCCCCGCATTCATTATCACGAAAGGCATTTTAATTTTTTTGTTTTCCTTACCCGAAAGAGGTTCTTCGATAAGTTTCCTTTTTTTGTTTTTTAGTAGGCGTGGGGTGGCGAGGCCGATCGAGTGGCGTGAGATTACCGCTGCAAAAATACGAGAGCGACTTGATATCCCCATTGAGTTATTTCTATCGCTTTTACAGATAACAGTATCGCCCTGGCCGGTGCTGTTATTTAATGGAGCGATAAGAGGCACGGAATGGTTTTTGAAGCGAATGTGGCCGTAGACCAAACAACGTACGCGCTGCAGATGTTATTAATAAAGAAAGCCATTCGGCATTCCTTTCTTGTCCTTACGGTTAGATAATGGACGTTGTAGTCCTTACTTTGCGTGATAAACAGCATTCAGTAAAATTGATCAAGTATACCGTGGCAGAAAATCGATTTTCGCTCGTTTCTCTTTCGAGGGAAACGTGAAATGAAATAACAAGAAAAAACTTTCTCGTTTTATATTTAATCTGAAGTTTTAAGGTTACGAGTTCTACGAGACAAAAAACTTCGTTAGGAATCGATTTTTCGAGGAAATTTCTATTTCAAACGCGATATCAGGTCGGTGAATGGTTGCTTATAATCTGAACGTTCTCCTATAACCGTGATGGCGAACCTTCTATTGCCCGCGTGCCAATATTACTGAACTTGTCGAATCTTTTCCGCTTCACGTGCCGCAAAAAAGTCCTTGATTTTTTTTGGGTGACAGCTAAGTTAATTCGTGATCAAGACATAAGACTGTAACCGTAAAACTAACGTTTACAGTAGCTGACTAAATAACACAAGAGTTTTTGCTACGCTAAATCAGTACGGTAAATGCTTTGGTTGATTTTCGCCTTTCGTTGGTGTGCCAACCAAAATCGTCTTGCGCGCCATAGGTTCGTCACCACTGTCCTATAACGTCGGCTTTCTTTCTGAGAGCACGCAGTACATTTACGAAGAAGATTACATTAGAAAGTGCCATAGTCGTAGTTATATAGACCTGTTAGGACCTATTCCATCACAAATTTGACTTTATGTTTCTTATTACTTTCTCCATACGTAGTAATGGGAAAGTATTGTGATCATGAAAAAAATCGACTTCGAGATTTCAACGGAAATGCACGTTTTGAGGTCTCTAGAACACGTTTAGACTATTTTCGGAATGATGTCTGTGTGTGTGTGTTGTTGTGTGTGTATGTTAGTGTGGGCGATCTAACTCAAAAAGTACGTGCATTATCGTTACCAAACATCATATATAACACTTTAACATGAGAACAAAGAACTGAGTAGTTTTTGGACAATAACGATTAACGAGAAGTCGAGCTTTATTCAACACCCGATTCCGTTTTTGCGATGTTTCTCCGTTAAAACATCATTATTACATATACAATTCTATACATGTTATAGAGAATGTAATTTCCTACAACTTTCATTTGAAACAATTTACCATAGCAGTTATTGTTTAGGAATTATGTATAAAAAATCTGATGTGGCCAACACATGACTTCCTCCATATTTAGGGTATAGATATTTAAATTATTATGAATAGCATTGAGGCAAAATTATTATTTCGTATCGTAAAAGAATAGTCGTCCTTATTGCCGTAAATTAGGTATATTTTGAATATGTTTACAGAATTCACCGCTACATGGTGCTGGCGCTGTATACTGGTACATATTAAGATAAAGCGAAATATCTCCGAAATGGATGGTTCTACGAAAATTTGTTTCAAACAAAACTTGGAAGAAATATTATTCTCTACAGCTTTGGTCCTTACGAAGATTACCAATAACGATGTTTTTAAGGAGATATTTGATGGAAACCGGAAAACCGATTATTTATAAATAATTCCAAAACAATAACTGCTATGGAAAATTGTTTCAAATAAAAGATGTAGGAAATTATATTTTCTACATTTTTTGTAATGGTCAATGTATAAAATAATGACGTATTATCGGAGAAATATCGCAGAAACCGAATCGTGTTTAGGATAAACCTCGACTTCCGATTAACCTTTATTATCCAATATCTAATAAGTTCTTCGTACTCACCCTAAAGTGTTATATGTGAAATTTGGTATCGATATGGCGAGTAGTTTTTGAGTTAGAGCGCCCACAATCACATACATCCACACAGTCATCATTCCGAAAATAGTCTAAATGTGTTCTACAGAACTCAAAACGTGTATTTCAGTTGAAATCTCGATCACAATACTTTCCCATTACTACGTATGGGGAAAGTAAAAAACCTTCACTGTGCTGCCGTGAAGCTATTACTGTCCAATGTACTTACACATATACAGCCCCGTGACCTCCGATGACAGTGTCCGTGCCGCCGTATTTTCAGATATCGTCGGCTATTTTTCAAGTTTTCACCAAGGGGGGGGGGTCCTTGGCGGAGGGGCCCATAATGGTTAATGGTTCCGCTACGCCATTGCGAGGTAGTATGTTACACCAGAACTGCAAACCGAACCGAACTCTCTTATCGTGTTCTTATGTGACATTTCCATTACTTGGTAGCTTATCGTCCAGCGAAAACAGGCGAGGTTTTCGGCGGATCCCTTGGATTGGAGCCATTCATGTCCTGCAGAATTTCTTGAATTATCTAAATTAAATGTGTATTTAATAATATTTTAGTAAAATTTATTTAAGGGACAAATAAAATTAATTTCGTAATAAAATTAATTAACATGTTGCTGTTACTTAAGAAGGTTCACTCTTCATTTCATAATAGTTTGTTTTGAACCTTAAGTGTCCGCGCTTCATATATTGAATAATCAACCCCCGAACCTTCGATTATTTTTAAGCTATTCTCATAACGTAATTCTACTATCATATTAAGTCTCGAGAAAAAGAAATATTGCAAAAAAAATCTGATGTGGCCAACACATGACTTTCTCCATATTTGGGGTATAGATATTTAAATTATTATGAGTAGCATTATAAGGCAAAATTATTATTTCGTATCGTAAAAGAAGATACGTCCTTGCCGTAAATTACGTATATTTTGAATGTTTACAGAATTCACCACTACATGGTGTTGGCGCTGTAGGCTGGTATTAAGATAAAGCGAAATATATCCGAAATGGATGGTTCTACGAAAATTAGTTACAAACAAAACTTGGAAGAAATAATATTCTCTACAACTTTGGTCCTTACGAAGATTACCAATAACGATGTTGTTAAGGAGATATTTAACGGAAACCGAAAAACCGGTTATTTATAAATAACTCCTAAACAATTACTCCTATAGAAAATTGTTTCAAATGAAAGTTGTGGGAAATTACATTCTCTATAACTTTTGTATAGAATTGTAAATACAATAATGATATTTTAACGAAGAAATATCGCAAAAACCGAATCGGGTTTCGAATAAACCTCGACCTACGGTTACCCGTTATTGTCGAAAAACTAATCAGTTCTTTGCGCACATGTTCAAGTGTTATATATGAAGTTTGGTAACGATATGGTATGTACTTTTTGAGTTAGAGCGCCCACAATAACATACACACACACACAGACATCATTCCGAAAATAGTCTAAACGTATTCTAGGGACCTCAAAACATGTATTTCCGTTGAAATCTCGAAGTCGATTTTTTTCATGAATACAATACTTTCCCATTACTACGTATGAGAAAGTAAAAAGAGAAATCTCAAATTTCGAGAACAGGTATAAAGTCGTGAAATAACGATCTCTGTACAGAGCAAATATATTTGTTAATATCATAATGAGAAAATACTTTGCGAATAATATTGACTTATTTTAAATTATTCAAAATTTCCATTGGCACCTGAAAGAATTTCTCCGAATATTATCAACAGTTTGGGCATGCGCGCTCAAAAAGGTTCGCCACCCCTGGCCTAGGTTTAAGAACAAATTCTTCTCAAGTGATAACGTGAAGGAGCAAGTGCATGCAGAGTATAAATGAAGGTGCCAGTGTTAAGTCTGCCTATGAAAACATGCAAAAAACAACTCCATCAAGCAGTGCACAAGGTTTCAGTTTGTGGGATTGTTTCAATGAAATAGCATGTTCTTCAGAATATAACAAACTACCAAGTCCTTTTGGAGATGAACAGGAGATAAGACAATTCCTTGCCGAGGGACTGCTAGGAAGAAAAGAATGTCCAACAACTTGGTGGCAAAAACGAAAAGAATAGAATTTGAAAAATACCTCCAAATCACCGTAAAGGCGATACTTACGTGCCAAGGCACAGAAGACTCGCAGGACCACTTAGGACGCGCGTTTCGACAGCAACGCTGTCATCTTCAGCAATGTCAAAGTGTGTAAGGTTAGGCGGAGTATTTATACTATTGTTGACCGTTAGAGAAGTAGGGGAGGGGAAAGAGAAAACGAAAGCAGCAGTACCCTACATTGGCAAAACTTGCACAAAGATATCTTGCTCCCCCTCCAACCTCTGCGGCTTTTCAGTATTGCGAATGTTCAATACAGTGACTGCAGGAGTAACTTAGCTGCTAACCGTGCGGAAAAGTTATTGTTCCTGCACCATAATTTAAAATTTCTTAAATTTGACTATTAATGCTTGAATAATACAATTGTAATAAAATTGAATAAATTAAAGGGGTTTTTGACAAAATTTCAGATTCTTTCTTGAAGTTAATTCTATAATGGTGATATTCGGCTTCGGCCGAATATTGATTTTAACATTCGGCTATTCGGCATTCGGCCGAAATGTTCATTCGGTGCATCTCTGCTGACAGTGCAGAACATTTGAATAATTACTCTGTCAACATGTACGTCAAAGGAATAAATGAACATAGTAAATTAGACAGTTCAAGAAAATCTTCGCAATAATGTAGTCTGTAAGGAAATTTTATAAAGATGGTTTTTAGTACAGATAATTGTGATACATAATGATAATTAAATACATTTTAAAATTCTAATCTAGGTATTTCCTTTTTTTACCCGTCAACTTTGACGATGGGATATTGTCTAGTTTTGATGTACATTATACATTTATATTTCAGATCGTCTTTGAGCGCATTTTCATTCTGGCGATTTAAACGTGAAGCTCTCTGATCGCGTATTTCATTTTTACTTTCTCCATACGTAGTAATGGGAAAGTATTGTGATCACGAAAAAAAATCGACTTCGACATTTCAACGGAAATACACGTTTTGAGTTCTCTAGCACGCATTTACACTATTTTTGGAATTATGTCTGTGTGGATGTATGTGATTGTGGACGCTCTAACTCAAAAACTACTTGCCATATCGATACCAAATTTCACATATAACACTTTAAGGTGAGTACAAAGAACTGATTAGTTTTTGGATAATAACGGTTAATCGGAAGTCGAGGTTTATTCTAAACACGATTCGGTTTCTGCGATATTTCTCCGATAATACGTCATTATTTTATACATTGACCATTACAAAAAATGTAGAAAATATAATTTCCTACATCTTTTATTTGAAACAATTTTCCATAGCAGTTATTGTTTAGGAATTATTTATAAATAATCGGCTTTTCGGTTTCCGTCAAATATCTCCTTAAAAATATCGTTATTGGTAATCTTCGTGAGGACCAAAGTTGTAGAGAATAATATTTCTTCCATGTTTTGTTTGAAACAAATTTTCGTAGAACCATCCATTTCGGAGATATTTCGCTTTATCTTAATATGTACCAGTATACAGCGCCAGCACCATGTAGCGGTGAATTCTGTAAACATATTCAAAATATACGTAATTTACGGCAATAAGGACGACTATTCTTTTACGTTATTAAATAATAATGATTTTTCCTCATTATGCTATTCATAGTAATTTAAATATCTATAGACCAAATATGGAGAAAGTCATGTGTTGGACACATCAGATTTTTTAAAATTATAGTTTGGTGATATTTTCGATTGTAGTCTCTCCTTTCATCTACCTGCTGTTGAGTTAATCTAGATCTTCGTCTTCGATTTCGCTCCCTGGCAATCGTATTTGATAGCCTTTAATCCAGAGCTGCAAACCACTTCAAAATTTGGAAGTGGTTCGGTTCGCGGTTCGGGATGGAATTCAAATCCCTGTAGCTTTAGCATATATTTGTAGTTTTTATCGAAAAATGTGGTAGTGTTTCTGGGTCTCAACACTCAAATTCCACGGCAATGAGTTCAGTGCTTTTATATGGGTAGATAAAGGGATATATTATAATGTCATTAATATTAAACTACGATCAACGGAAGAAATCCGTTATCTATTGTAATTACTCCAATTTTTCAGTAAAAAAACGCCTTACCTATAGTATCTGCTTTCGCAGTACTTTCCTAACTTTTAATTTCTCATATGAAGTATCGCGAAAGTATTGTTTTCGCGAAAAAATTCGACTTCGAGATTTTTACGGAAATAAACGTTTTAGGTGTCGCTGAATCCGAAAAAGTGGTTTTCGCAATGCCGTCTGTCTGTCTGTTTGTCTGTTACTGGCTCTGGAGCCTAGACGGAAGAACGAAAATGAATGAAATCTCGTACTTAGGCATTTTATCATACTGAGCAGAGTATACAAAGAAATGGTTGACATTGATCGATAATTAAGAGTAGTTTATTCTACGCATTTTTAACAACAATCCGATTTTCTCGAAAACGGCTCTAACGATTTTGATTAAATTTCGTACAGTTACTTGTTTTACGTCTTCAATAATACTCTATAGTTTATATTTCTCAAAAAATGAATATGAGGCTAGTTTATTCTAGGCAACCTTAACAATAATTCGATTTTCTCACAGACGGCTCTAACGAATTTGACCAAATTTCGTACAATTATTTTAGTTTACGTCTTCAATAATACTGTATAGTTCATATTTCTCAAAAAATGAATATAAAGGTAATTTATTCTAGGCAACTTTAACAATAATTCAATTTTCTCAAAAACGGCTCTAACGATTTTGATCAAATATCGTACAGTTACATGAGTATACGTCTACAATAATACTACGTATTTTTTGTTTTTCTCAATGAATGAATATAAGGCTAGTTTATACTTGGGCAACTTAACAAAAATTGGATTTTCTAAAAACAGGGTCATACGATTTTCATTTTCTAAAGATAACTAAACGACGCTTTAGTACGTATATGAGAAAGTTTGTACAATGCATGTTGTACCGATTTTTTTATTTTGTTCATGCATCATTTGGTCTTGATTTTCCACGAAGAAGGATGTTGCAGGTCAATAAATCAATATAATCCGTCGACAACTTTAGGTAAATAGCTATCGTCACACATCTCGAAATCAGATAAACCTCTCGAGCGACAACAGCAGAGCACAAGATTGTAATGTCACACTTCAAGCACTACGTGCGTAGTGAGTCAGTACGGACGATCACGTTTGCCTGCACGATTGGAATGCAAATACTGCTGGAAAGCGTCCTCTTATTGGGTGGGTTAATCGCAATAGGGCCGAGATGAAATAAAAATTATGGGCAAAGTGAAGAGAGAGAGAGGCGAGGGGGAAGGATGGGCATCACGTAGCCGCCACCGTTTTCGTAGTCGTATTCCGAGCGTTGTGTGTGGGAGTCCAGACGGTGGGAGGAAGGAGGCAGGAAGGAAGGGATAGATGTATAGGAAGGTAGGTTAAGGTGATTATGATCGATAACATTGAAAAATCTGATGTGGCCAACATGACTTTCTCCATATTTGGGGTATAGATATTTAAATTATTATGAATAGCATTATGAGGAAAAATCATTATTATTTAATAACGTAAAAGAATAGTCGTCCTTATTGCCGTAAATTACGTATATTTTGAATATGTTTACAGAATTCACCGCTACATGGTGCTGGCGCTGTATACTGGTATTAAGAAAAAGCAAAATATCTCCGAAATGGATAGTTCTACCAAAATTTGTTTCAAACAAAACTTGGAAAAATATTACTCTCTACAACTTTGGTCCTCGCGAAGATGACCAATTACGACATTATTAAGGAAATATTTGACGGAAACCGAAAAAACCGATAATTTTTTATAAATTACTAGCATAAGTGCCTGTGGAATTTCAACGGGTTTAATGAATCTATATTTTCGTCAATGCAACATGTAAAAATCGCAAGAATAAAATTGTGGACTGTTTCAACCATCGAATATTTATATATTATGAGCCTGTATACAATAATAGTAATTTCAGGTGTAACAATGATAATGGTCGGCATAGCAACATCACGTTAAAATGGCGAGATTTCCACGAAATATGCAAATTAAACGTTTAACATGGAATATTCCGTACTGTGGGCGAAAAAAGACTAACGGAATAAGAAACTTTATACATTTTTCTTCAAAATGGTTCAAATCCGAAGGTCGTCTGTTAATTTCTTCTAATTTTAATTTCAAAATGAATAAAAGCCAGCACGTCGAAAAATCGCGTTTTACATGTTAAGTAATAGGAAATGAAAATGCCTCTCTTGGAGGCGAACCAGGGAATTTCTTCGCGATTTAAATTCCTCATTCTCTGAATAAGTGTTAATCAAGCATCCCTATCAAATTTCGAGTTTCCATCATTATTATTTCTCGAGTTATTAGCGTTTGCATAGCGTGACCAACCAACCAACAGACGACCGCTATTGTTATATAAAATAATAGGTTTTTTTCGGTTTCTGTCAAATATCTCCTTAAAAACGTCGTAATTGGTCATCTTCGTGAGGACCAAAGTTGTAGAGAATAATATTTCTTCCCAGTTTTGTTTGAAACATATTTTCGTAGAACCATTTCGGAGATATTTTGCTTTTTCTTAATACCAGTATACAGCACCACCACCATGTAGCGGGAATTCTGTAAACATATTCAAAATATACCTAATTTACGGCAATAAGGCCGGCTGTATTCTTTTACGATACGAAATATTAATTTTGCCTTATAATGCTATTCATAATAATTTAAGCATCTTTACCTCTGATATGGAGAAAGTCATGTGTTGGCCACATCAGATTTTTTCTCTTAAAATACGACTTTTGGAACGAAACTGAGGAGGATTGAAGTTAGTTTTAGAATGAGCGGGGAATGTTAAGGTGGAAAGGGAAGAAGGACGACTTTAACTCTCAGACTACCAAAGGAGGGCAACGAGATTACCCCTGACACTAATTTTTTAAATATCTTCCTTAAAAAAAATTTTTCTGATTTTTTATCCTTCCATGTATTTGTTGTGTAATGTATTTCAAATATAGTTATGTAAAACAGATCATATCCATAATATTCGGAGGAATATCGAAATTTTTCTTACCGAGTTGCCCCTCTTTGCATTATTCGGAACAATATTCCTCATAATAAATAATAATTTGCCTTATAATGCTACTCATAATAATTTAAATATCTATACCCCAAATATGGAGAAAGTCATGTGTTGGCCACATCAGATTTTTTGTTTTTGAACGTACATCTTCGAATTTGACCTGGCGATTCTTATTCTTCTTTCTTCTTGGCATATTTTGATTTTTTTACTTCGGATAGATATTTGTCCCTCGAAAATTTTTAAATCAGTTTTTTGTTTAACCAAGTTGTGTGTTGCGGGAAGAAGTTTCAAAAATTGTATATTTCAAAATCTTCTCCGTTTATTTCTATTTGTTGGCGTGAAAAGTTGTGCAACAGTTTATTTTAATTCGAAAGACGAAAGTAACGATTAATGCTTGATGAGATTGTCAAAACATTCTTTTGTGAAAGATCCTGATCGTTATTTGGAAGTTTTTCCATATCGACGGAACGATGTCTTGACTAAAGGAGCGAGATTTTGACTCGAGGCAGCTATCTTCAAGTTTCGATTTAACATTACCGAGATCTCATATCCTTTGGCGATCTGTAATGATCCTTATAAGCCTTATATGGCAGGCATAAACGAGGTCTCTGTCGATCCGTCATCCGCCTTTAACCACCACCTTCCCTAAACGCGCCAAAAGGCAATAACCTCTCGTACGTGCAGTCGCCCAGAACTGTGCTTTGCGAAGATGGTGCATCGAAATCCGCAAATGTTTTTCGTGCAAGCATCGGTGGAATATGCGAGTTTCCTCTCGGCACTCTTTAAGGGGCGTGTTTGTCGTGAGGATGAGTGCGAATCCCAAGATAGCCGGACCGAGAGAGGATAGGTTTGGCCTCCACTCGAATCCCACTCGAGTTCCCTCCTACCCAAGGTGACCGCCGCGGGCGCATTCTCCTCTCTCTCTCCGTGGGGGGTAAGGATCAGACAACCAGAAAGAGGGAGAGAGATAAAAGAGGTAGACTAAAAGGGGAGGAGGGCGTGGCCGGCCACCTCAGACGCCGCCACGCCCTCCGCTCCCTACTAGACTCGAACGCGGAGGGATCGTTCGTGAATTCCGCGGAGTATTTCCTTGCGATCGATCGATGTCCCTCGGCCCTCCGAAGAGGGAGAGAGAACCGGTGGAATATGTAGACAGAGTTTTACCTCTTTTATTTTGACTTAAATGAAAATAATCTAACGTATGACTTCGTACTACAGGAAAACCTCGTTACAACCGACTTCACAATTACGTATGTTTCAAATTAACGTAGTTTTTTGAATCCCCGTGAATTTCCCGTATAAATATTGTATACATATTTCAAAATAACGTAGTTCAACTTGACGTCCTTCAGTACTAATGAAATTCAGTGGTCCCGAAAAAAGATTTTTGTCGTTTTTCGTATGCTTGCATCCGTAAATGACTCAACTAGGACTAATTCTTGCTCATTCAGGTCTTTTTACACCAATTTTGAAGGCATATTTTGTCTTTAGTACGAAAAGATCTGCGGAACTCGGCAAAATTCCTAAAAGAAAAGATTTTCCCAACTGAAAAATTTATAACCGATGGTCAGTTTATCCCTCTCGTATTTTCACAATAGCACTGAGGTAAAATCTTAATTTTTAGGTAATATCTTTCTTGTTAGACTCCCATTCTCGCCGATTTCGGTTTGCACCAGACCCGAAAGAATGCCGATCTCCCACTTACATGCTTCCAGAGAAAATACTCTACTCCTTATGGGTATTTTCATTATACCGTACTTTAAGTATAAAGTATAAAAATTCATGCTCCTTAAGGTACGTTCACACTACATACATGTATATGACAAATACAAATACTTGTATGAGACTTGTTCTATACTTATATACCGTTCAGTATATACAAGTATAATACAAGTATAAATTTATTAAGCGTTCACATTTCGTTATACATGTCAGTACACAATATGTCTTCAGACGAGGAATATCTCTTCGTTTGTGCTGCTGCAAATTATGTTATTAAAAAGTAGCAAAAAAGAAAAAACGTCGATGGTGGATAAGAAATATTTTGTGCAAAAGAAATAGCCACGGTGCATATAAATCAATCACGAATGATTTAAAAATCGAAGACCGACAAGGTATTTCATCTCATACAGTTATGCTAGTAGTACAAATATAATACATAAGTGAATTTTGCAGGATTTAAAAATTTTGTACGGATGACACCCAGTGATTTTGAATGCTTACTACAAATGGTGGGCCCTAGAATTGCTGAACAGAATACCTCATTTCGAGAAGCCATTTCTCCAGCTGGACAACTCGCTGTGACGTTGAGATTTCTTGCCATAGGATTTTCATATTCCTCCTTGATGTATTTGCACCGGATATCAAAATCTAAAATTAGTTCCCTTGTGTCGGCAGTATGTGCCGCTATTTTTTATGTTCTGAGATATAACATTCAGGTAAAACAATTCATTTTTGGAATTATTTACTTTATTAACAAAGAAATTTAATATTTACAAAGTATATAGGTAGGTAAGTGTTACGAGTAAGCATTTTTTTTAACTGATCGTAATCACGCCTTTGGTTGGCATTTAATTGAGTCTGATGACTCTTTTAAGTATCTGGAGGTTGTGATAGATACAAGGCTAAAATTTGATGAACAAATAAATTTTGTTTGTAAAAAATTGCTAAGAAATTAAATTTTATTTCAAGAATAAATATTTAAGTTTACATTGCATTAAACGTACATATAGCTGCATAATATTTTCTCATTTTTATTATTGTGGTACAATATTATACCTAGGAAATAAAGCAAATAAGGTCAGACGTGCTTCATGTTTCATATTTCTATTCGAGTACTCCGGACATCGTGGATTGCATAAACACTCATAATTTCTGAGTAGTTCAGTCAATTTTGTTGTTTCCTTTCTCGGCCAATCCACCATATTTAATTAAATATGTAAATAACAGAAATTAAGTCACAAATTATCTCCACGATACAGCACGTAACAGCATAGACTGATAAATGACCGTGAAAGACGAAACAGCTGATTTTTAGATCCTACAGCGCATGCGCGAGTTGGTGGATATATACAAGTTTCCCATTCGGAGCGGAAGCTTCAGATTTTTATACTACTTCTCTCATACAGTCTAGAACATGAAAAAATCTCAGACTTGTCTTATACAAATCCTATACTTATCTAGATTTCTACTTATACATATATTAGATTTGTATTTATCATACATGTATGTAGTGTGAACTCACCTTTAGAGATACGTTGTATCGAGATTTTACTTATGCTTTTCAGTGTGGTTATCGGGGTAGGGGGAGTCGTGGCGTAGTGGTGCGGGCGCTGGCCTGCTACGCTTCGCAAACTCGGTGCGAGCCGGGTTGTCCGCCCCCTATTTGCGTGGTTATGAGGAGAACACGCAAACAGCGCCCCGTCTTTCGGAAGGGTCTCCTTGGTTCATACCGAAACAGCTGACAGATAAGTCGCGTGATTCGCACCACAGATGGATCAAAGTAATTTTCTCAGACATCGAGTTATTCGTTGCAAGTGATATTGGTCTCAGGTTTAACCACTTATATTTTGTAGTGAAATAAATATTCTTTCCTAAAATATCTGATGTGGCCAACACATGACTTTCTCCATATTTGGGGTATAGATATTTAAATTATTATGAATAGCATTATGAGGCAAAATTATTATTTCGTATCGTAAAAGAATACAGTCGTCCTTATTGCCGTAAATTACGTATATTTTGAATATGTTTACAGAATTCACCGCTATGTGGTTGTGGCGCTGTATACAGGATGTTACGAAAAAGTTCAACATCTCCGAAATGGTTGGTTCTACGAAAAATTGTTTCAAACAAAAGTTGGAAAAAATGTTATTCTCTACAACTTTGTTTCTTACGAAGATCACCAATAACGCCGTTTTTAAGGAGATATTTGACGGAAACAGAAAAAACCGATTATTTTTAAATAATTCTTAAACAATAACTGCTATGGAAAATTGTTTCAAATGAAAGTTGTACGAAATTACATTCTCCATAACATTCGTATAGAATTGTATATACAATGATTATGTTTTGACGGAGAAATATCGCAAAAACCGAATCGGGTTTCAAATAAACCTCGACTTCCTTTCAACCGGTATTGTCCGAAAGCTAATCAGCTCTTTGTACTCATACCAAAGTGTTATATATAAAATTTGATAATGATATGGCAAGTACTTTTCGAGTTAGAGCGCTCAGAATCACATACACACACGCAGACATCATTCCGAAAATAGTATAAAAGTGTTCTAGGGACCTCAAAACGTGTATTTCCGTTGAAATCTCGAAGTCGATTTTTTTTCGTGATCAAAATACTTTCCCATTACTACGTATGGAGAAAGTAAAAAAGGAAAGCCTTAGATTGGTTGGAGTCGGTTCGACCAATTCTAAGCGAATATGAAGCAAAGGACATTTTCAACATGGATGAGAAATCAAATTCTCCACGATTAAGGCGTTTATCCCACAGTTGCAATTTTGCAGTCATGGAGTTCACCTTGTCATGAACATGAAATATAGTTATTAGTTTCCCTTGCATGGATAGATTGAGATTGTTTAAATGGGAAAAGATATCTGCAAGGTATGCTAATTTACATAGCCATCTCCAATCATGTAAGCGGTCCCCACAGATTAAAGGTGTCATCTAGAAAAAAATTAAGTTCTTCTCGCAGCTCAAACAGAAGACTGAGGACTTTTCCACGAGAAAGCCATCGCACTTCAGTGTGAAATAGAAGTTGGGTGTGATCACTGCCCATTTCATCACAAAGCTGAGAAAAAAGCCGTGCATTCAGAGGACGGCCTTTTAATTTTAGATCTTCAGGAATATTCTGGATGGCGAGTGCAATGCAATGTGTGGATTTTGCTTCTGGCGCAACAGCTTGAACACGTGCAACAACTCCTTTCTTAGAACCAATCATGGCTCTTGCACCGCCCGTGCTTATTCCAACACAACGATTCCAATCCAAGCTATTGTCATTAATAAAGTAATTAATAACTTTAAAAATTGCTTCCCCGGTTGTATGTGTTGACAAACTTTGGCAGAACAAAAGATCATCGTGGATTTCATTATTCAGCTCGTATCTGACAAACAATAAAAGATTAGCAAAATTCACAGTATCTGTAGATTCATCAGCTTGCAGTGCATAGTAACGACTCTGGCGAACTTGTGACAATAATATCTGCCTTACACTTTCGGCCATATCTATAATTCTACGATGAACAGTGTTACTTGAGAGGGGGACACGGTCTATAGCTTCCTTTGCTTTATCTCCAATCATCACTTGCACCATTACTTTCGCTGCAGGTTTTACTAATGTCTCGCCAATTACTTCGGGAGCTCCAGATTTTACTATTAAATACGCCGCTCTATATGAAGCTTCACAAGCTTTCATATTTTCACCTTCTGTCACACTCCGCATTACTTTCTGTGAATTTTGACGATCTTTGCGCCTATTATCGAAGAATTCTACAGGCTTTCCATGGTACTCACTATGTTTTGTATCGAAATGACGTTTAAGGTTTGCCGGTTTCATACTTTCATTTGTGTCTCGTAACAAATCACACACAGCGGAACAGGCTCTAACTCATCAGCAGTCCATGAAAATCCCAATTTAAGATAATCTTCATGATATTTGCGGATTTTTTTCACTTTCTTTGTGTTGTGTTCACACACTCCACTTAGTTTATCATAATATATGCCTGCTGCAGGTATATTACTGCGTTTTTCCTGAAAATTGTAATTAACACGTTAAGTTTCTTCATTATTTTCACTTTTACGTTTCACACATCCAGTTTTTAGCCAACGATCAATATTAAAGGATTAAATAAAAAATAATAATAAAAAATAGAGAAATTCTGTCAATTAATACACATGGCAAAATCCGATTTGATGGCATTCCTTTTTAAGAAAATTAATTTATAATAATACAAATTAATATAAAATATTTTTCCAAGTGCACTTTAAGTTTCAGTAATAATTGTCAGTATAGATGTTACGTATCTACTGTAAAAGCAAGTATATCACCCGCGCAACTGATGATATTCCGTTCAGCTCCACTACTAACGCATTCGTTGCAGTCAAGAACACGATGCCGGCGATGACGCACATACTTTGTCGCCGATTTTCGAGCGTTCACCGGTACAGATGTAATATTTTTAGTGTGAATATAAGTTGACATGGAACAAAACAGACAGAAATTATGTCGGCATAATGAAACGGTCACTTATTCCGAAGAGCACAAAATTTTTATGACCAGGGTGGAGCGAGCGGGCGAGCGACTAATACGAAAAACAAACTGGCTTTCGCGAGATATCAGCTTAATGTTTCTCTACTTGAAATACAGTGTAATAATATGTATCTCTCCCGCATTGAGGCAGCAATTATATATCTTTTTTTTGCATTCAAAATAATACATCCTACATTCGGATTAGTGAGATGGAGGGTTGTTACCACGCTTCAGTAGATTCAGTCTATTGGTTACTATGTATAACATAGTAATAAATTTTGTCTGGCATACATTCATAATGATAGGATTTTACTTTCAATTTCTTGGTTTATTATTAAGTCATATGTGATCGACCACAATAAGCTTCACGATCGACCGTTTGCCGCCTCCTGAAATTTCTTCTGAAGTACCCCTTCGAATTCTTTCGCGTACCCCACTTTGGGAAACACTGCCCTAGGCTACGGTCGCTAATGAACGTAAGCGCAAAGTTACTGTTATTTATTCAGATTGGCCAATTTTTGTACTTTTTAATTAATTATTTCTCTTAAACTAAAAGGCGTTGGCCCCTAATTCCGAAATGGTATTTTTTTACCTAAACTTTCCACTGGTAGAAGATGAATCAAATCTGAGAGTTACTCTCCGTAGCCTCTCCTTGTCAGACAAAATTTTCAAAAGAGCGTTGGAACAACAACAACAACAACATGGGATTAAAGTAAACGGCGAGTTGATTAACGCGATTAGATACGGGGACGACACCGTTATCCTAGCTGAAAGCCCTCAAAGTCTCCAAACCCTACTAAACAGTATCAGTGAAACAGGTGAAGTAATGGGTCTGACCATAAATACTAGTAAAACTAAATTTATGATATTTAGCCGCCAACCACATCCTAATGCCACACTAGAACTAAAAGATGAAGAGATTGAGAGAGTAACCAGCTTTAAATACCTAGGAAGCGTCATCACTGACCAACTCGACCCCGACAAGGAAATAAAAACACGGATAGCTACAGCCAGAACAACTTTCATTAAAATGAGGACCCTCTTCTGTAACGATAACTTAAACCTAAAGTTGCGACAGAGAATGGTCAAATGCTATATTTGGTCAGTGCTGATGTTCGGGGCGGAGACATGGACTCTCGAAGTAAACACAATGAACCGCCTGGAAGCATTTGAAATGTGGATCCATCGAAGAATGCTCAGGATACTTTGGGTTGCCCGTCAAACTAATACGGAGGCGTTGAGAAGAGCAGATGTAGACCGTGAGCTTCTCTCAACAATAAAATGTAGAAAAATATCCTATCTTGGGCTTGCTCTGAGAGATGATCGATTCATAATTATCCAACTGATTATGAAAGGCAAGATAGAGGGTAGAAGAGGTGTAGGTAGGAGGCAGATTTCGTGGCTGAGGAATATTCGTTACTGGACGGGCATTCAAGACGCCGTACAGCTGTTTCGACTAGCAGAAGACCGTAATGCAATCGCTACAGTGATCGCCAACGTCAGGAGGACCAGACATGGTACGTAGAAGAAGAAGAATACTTTACGAGATATGACGAAAATTTAATTTTTTGTCACCACTAAAGTGGTACCCCTGATTGGCGTACGTGATTCATTTTTACGTTCTCCATACGTAGTAATGGGAAAGTATTGTGATCACGAAAAGATCGACTTCGAGATTTCAACGGAAATACATGTTTTGAGGTAATACACCTTTAGACCATTTTCGGAATGATGTGTGTTTGTGTGTGGATGGATGGATGTATGGATGGTTGTATGTGATTATGCGCGCTCTAACTTAAAAAGTACTTGTCATATTAATACCAAATTTCATATATAACACTTTTGGGTGAGCACAACGAACTGATTAGTTTTTGGACAATAACGTTTAACCGAATTTTTAGGTTTATTCGAATCCCGATTCGGTTTTTGCGATATTCCTCCGTTAAAACATCATTATTGTGAATGCAGTTCTATACAAGGATTATAGAGAATGTAATTTCCTACAACTTTCATTTGAAACAATTTTCCATAGCAGTTACTGTTTAGGAATAATTTATAAACTAGCAATATTTCCCGTTGAATTTCAACGGATTTAGTGAAGCTACGACAGCACAACATAAAAACTTTTAAATATATAGTAGATACTTTTTACTTTCTCCATAGGTAGTAATGGGAAAGCATTATGATCACGAAAGTAATCGACTTCGAGATTTCAAAGGAAATACACGTTTTGATATCCCTAGAACACGTTTAGACTATTTTCGGAATGATGTCTGTGTTTGTATGTGATTCTGGGCGCTCTAACTCAAAAAGTACTTCTCATTTTGATACCAAATTTCATATATAACACTTTAGCATGAGCTCAAAGTACTGATACCGGTTAACCGGAAGTCGATGTTTATTCGATCCCCGATTTGGTTTTTGCGATATTTTTCCGTTAAAACATCAGGTATATACAAAAGGTATAGAGAATCAAATTTCCTACAACTTTCTTTTGAAAGAATTTCCAATAGCAGTTATTGGAAAGTAATATTGGGTAAGTATTGTGATCTTGAAAAAAATCGATTTCGAGATTTCAACGGAAATACACGTTTTGAGTTCCCTAGAACAGGTTCAGACTATTTTCGGAATGAAGTTTGTGTGTGTGTGTGTGTGTGTGTGCGCGCGTGTATGTAATTGTAGGCGTTCTAACTCAAAAAGTACTAGCGATATCGTTACCTAACGTCATATATAACACTTTCGCATGAGCACAAAGAACTGAATAGGTTTTGGACAATAACGGTTAACCGGAAACCGAGGTTTATTCGTAACCCGGTTCGGTTTTTGCGATAATCCTCCGTTAATACTTCATTATTGTGAATGCAATTCTATACAAGGGTTATTGAGAATTTAATTTCCTACAACTTTTTTTCAAACAATTTTCCATAGCAGTTAATTTGTAGGTATTATTTATAAAAAAATAATCGGTTTTTTCGGTTTTCGTCAAATATCTCCGTAAAAATGTCGTAATTGGTCATTTTCGTGAGGACCAAAGTTGTAGAGAATAATATTTCCTCCAAGTTTTATTTGAAAGAAATTGTCGTAGAACCATTCATTTCGGATATATTTTGCATTTTCCTAATTTCCAGTATAGAGCACCGCCGCCATCTATCGGTGAATTGTGTAAACATTTTCAAAATATACGTAATTTACGGCAGTAAGGACGACTGTATTCTTTTACGATACGAAATACTAATTTTGCCTTATGCTATTCATAATAATTTAAATATCTATACACCAAATATGGAGAAAGTCTTGTGTTGGCCACATCAGATTTTGTAATTATGCCTCGCTGAAATATTTACTTTTATGTCTTGAAAAAGCAACGTTCATTTGTCCATGACTTACCACTGACTGGTAAATTTCACCAGATACGGGAGGTTATTTACGTTAATAAACATAATAATGTGGAATATAATGATTTTACTTACAAAAAATCTGATGTGCCCAACACATGACTATCTCCACATTTGGGGTATAGATTTTTAAATTATTAGGAATATCATCATGAGGCAAAATTATTATTTCGTATCGTAAAAGAATACAGTCGACCTTATTGCCTGAAATTACGTATATTTTGAATATGTTTACATAATTCACCGCTACATAGTGGTGGCGCTGTATACTGGCATTAAGAAAAAGCAAAATATCTCTGAAATGGAAGGTTCCACAAATTTTCTTTCAAAGAAAACTTGGAGGAAATAATATACTCTACAACTTTGGTACTTATTAAGATTACCAATAACGATGTTTTTAAGGAGATATTTGACGAAAACGAAAAAACCGATTATTTTTATAAATAATTCCTAAAGAATAACTGCTATGGAAAATTATTTCAAATGAAAGTTATAGGAAATTACATTTTCTATAACCTTTGTATGGATTTGTATAGACAATGATGATGTTTTTACGGAGATATATCACAAAAATCGAATGGGGTTTCGAAGAAACCTCGACTTCCGGTTAACCGTTATTCTCCAAAAATGAATCAGTTGTTTGTTCTCATGTTAAAGTGTAATATATTAAGTTTGGTAACGAAATGGCAAGTACTTTTTGAGTTAGAGCGCCCAGAATCACATTCACACATCCACACACACACACAGACATCATTCCGAAAATACTGCCAACGTGTTCTAGGGATCTAAAAACGTGTATTTACGTTGATATCTCGAAGTCGATTTTTTTCGTGATCACAATACTTTCCCATTATTTCGTATGAAGAAAGTAAAAATAATCGGTTTTTTCGTTTTCCGTCAAATATCTCCTTAAAAACATCGTTATTGGTATTCTTCGTGAGGACCAAAGTTGTAGAGAATAATATTTCTTCCAAGTTTTGTTTGAAACAGATTTTTGTAGAACCATCCATTTCGAAGATATTCAACTTTTTCGTATATTTCAGTATACAGCGCCACCACCATGTAGCGGTGAATTATGTAAACACTCAAAATATACGTAATTTCTGGCAATAAGGACGACAGTATTCTTTTACGATACGAAATAAAAATTTTGCCTCATAATGATATTCCTAATAATTTAAAAATCTATACCCCAAATGTGGAGAAAGTCAGATTTTTTTGTAAGTAAAATCATTATATTCCACATTATTATGTTTATTAACGTAAATAACCTCCCGTATCTGGTGAACATTTACCAGTCAGTGGTAAGTCATGGACAAGACATAAAAGTAAATATTTCAGCGAGGCATAATTACAAAATCTGATGTGGCCAACACAAGACTTTCTCCATATTTGGTGTATAGATATTTAAATTATTATGAATAGCATAAGGCAAAATTAGTATTTCGTATCGTAAAAGAATACAGTCGTCCTTACTGCCGTAAATTACGTATATTTTGAAAATGTTTACACAATTTACCGATAGATGGCGGCGGTGCTGTATACTGGAAATAAGGAAATGCAAAAGGCGAAATGAGAATTTTGCCTCATATTGCTATTCATAATAATTTAAATATCTATATCCCAAATATGGAGAAAGTCATGTGTTGGCCACATCAGATTTTTTTAAATTAGCATTTTAATACCTGATCATGAACACTAGAGTCAAATATTCCCGGAAATACCCATTTAAAATACTATTGCAGTTTACGTTTGGATTTTAAAAACTGACAGGTTAAACTACCAGAGATAAGCGAAATACGTAATTTTCACTAAAAAGTTCATAATTTGGCCGCCAGATGGTGTCACCCAAATTTGTCCGATAGATATATCGGAATGACGAAATCTCAAACAATTGAGTAATTTGGGCATACATGGTAAACGGATCCCAGGGATGTAAGAATGAAGCAATGTTTTCATTTAGGCACTTTCATTTGAATCGTAACAAAAAAAATCGGAATGACGAAAAACACTAATGCGACGAATAAGCGGATCACAAGGATGGATGAATGAATCAGTGGTGTCATATTGCACCTGACGTTTGAGTGAAACGACGAAAATCAGAACGACGAAAAAGGGGGCTGCCTGTACTTATCTAACTTATTTATATATTTCTATCCTCTCTCTTAAATGGCCCTCGTAGCCTCTCTTCCAAAGTCTCCTTTCGCTATTGCACTCGGCCTTTTCTCTCTCTCTCACGCGTTTACCTTCTCTCCCCTCCTCTCCCCATTCCATTCCCCTCCCCCACTTCTCTCGCCTAGATTTGTTTCCGGAGTCGCGTCTGGCTCTCGAGGAACCCGAAATAGACTCGTCGGCTTTCATTGGAGCACGCGCTGCTGCCTCCTCCTGTCTCGACTGCCGGCAATTGTGGGATTGCCCCCGATCCTTTTCCTCTCTCTCTCTAATTCTCTCTTTTTGTATTCCTCTCTCTTTCTAAATCCCTCTCAGTCTCTTTCCCCGAATCTCTTTCGACCTTGCTTCCTCGCCTCATGTATGGGTGAGGAGCATTTTCATCCAAATAGATATGCTCACATTAGCGGCGAAGACGTTGACGACGGTCTGGGGGAGGCACACACGCACGCACGCACGCACACACACACACCATGCCGAAAGCTCCAATAACTTCTAAAAACGTCTCTCTCCAACAACCCAGCAACTCTCCTTCCGGTAAGTGCTCACTGGATTTCCTTCAACACCTAGTTGCTCTAAATATCCTCATTTACCTTTCCTCTTCCGTAAGTTTATATATATATATATATATATATATATATATATATATATATATACAGTGCTTTTTTTCTGGGGGTACGCAGGGATACGGCGTATCCCCACCTTTTTTTAAAATATTCTTTTGGTTTTATCCTACATTTTAAGAAACTTACAAATTTCATGTTAATATTTAACAAAAAAAGTCATTTTCGAAAATTGCGAGTTTTTAGTTCTCCTGTTACGCATTCTTGTAAATTAATATTTATTTGTCTGTGTTTCAATCTGTATTGCATGAATGGAAAAAGATTTCCCGCGAAAAGAAATAAGGCAACGGCGCATGCCATAGATATTGTCGCGGTATCGTAGATGACAGCAGGGTTGGGAGGGCACTGACCCTTAGGAATCCTTGCCAAGGGACGCGCAGGGTAGCGGGAAAAATCGGCGGAACACAGAGTGAGCGAGAGAGTACAGTGTGTGAGCATTTGTGTTCTGATCGTGTGTGAATATCGTGACAATATCTTCTCTATGGTACATGCTGTCATGTCTTTACTCTAACTTCTAATGTGTCCCGGCTGCGAATGTCGCAGTAGACTTTCGACATTCGTGTCCCGGCTTGACTAGTTGCGCGTAAAAAAATTGTGTATAACCGTATTCGGCTGTTAGTGGAGCATTATTGTGAAAGAAATTGTATTATCTTGACTTTTTTCGAGACACTTTAAATCTTTATAAAATGAATAAAATAACAGATTTTTTAATGCCCATGTCGAAAAGGAAGAGAACTGACGATACAGAAGAAGTAATTGATACGTCTGAATCAATTGCAGTTTCGACATCGCCATTTTTTACTAAGGCAAATGAACAACTGGAAAATACGTGGCCTTGTTGTTGGACTTTAGAGCAAAAGAATGATTTCTGTGAAAAAAACGTTTGGTTATGTACAAAAAACAGAAAACTTGGTTGTGGTGCTTGCCGTAAAGTTCAAACGCTTGGAATTGAGGCAAAAATGGGTATGAAGATATCAAAGGAATGGGCCAATAATGAAGTTACCCATTTTGGTAGAACTCGAGAACAGCAGTTAACATCTCTACGGACCAAGATATTTAAACACAAAGAAAGTGCTGGTGCAAAACTGCCATGAAGATATTGGAAGAGGGAAGTAATGAAACGCTAGAGAAGGTTTGCCTGAAATCCCTTTCACGCCAAAAAGAGGTTGCTGCCAAAATATTTCGCACAGCCTACAAAGTTGCAAAAAGTAATCAATCATTCAATAATTTTGAAATGGAAATTGACTTGCAAGAACTTAATGGTGTTGATATGGGACGAATACTTCACTCTGCAAATGCTTGCATCAACATTATCTATCACATTAGCAAGGAAATGAGAACAAACTTGGTCCTCAAAATCATAACTTCCAAATCAAAACTTTCATTAATCATTGATGAAGCAACATCTCTTAATCAAAAGTCTACATTAATTTTGTATATCCGTGTAATGATTTCTGGTTGTGAAATGACTGCACCAGTTAATTTATTTATTGACTTGATAGAATTAGATGATGTAACGGCGACTGGGATTTTCTCCGCTTTGATTTGCAATCTTCAATCTATCGGATTGACAGAAGAATACCTGAATGATTAGTTAGTTTCTGTTGCTTGTGATGGTGCAGCAGTAATGCTTGGATCTCATGGTTGAGTTAAGAAGTTATTGAAAGAAAAATTTCCATCAATAATTGTATGGCACTGTGCCAATCATAGACTGGAATTAGCCGTCCACGATGCTGTCAAGACAATTTCTGGAATTAACAGGTTCAAGGCATTTATTGACAAGTTATATGTCTTCTACCATGCATCACCAAAAAATAGTCTAGAATTGCAAGTCTGTGCAAATTCACTGGAAATGCAACTTTTGAAAATTGGACGAATACTAAGCACTCGTTGGGTTGCATCCAGTTTTCATTCAGTTTCTGCAGTTTGGCAGGATTACAAAGCATTGGTGCATCATTTTACAATTGCTAAGGATGTTTCGTCCAAAGACAAAAAAGACAGATGTATGTATGAAGGATTGCTGAAGAAAATTACAACAGTGGAGTTTATTTTAGATCTAATATTGATGTGCCATGCACTTCAAGAGCTTCCTGAGCTAAGTCTGAAATTGCAAGAACGCAACATAAATTTGTATTGTGCAAATAAAATGATTAAACGTCTTGCTCAAGTATTTGAAGAGAGACAAATATATCCTGGACCATATTATGAAAAAGCCACCACTGCCGCCAAATGTCTCATTTTCCAGGGGGTTCCTATATACAAAAAAGATAAAAAAGAGGACCCACCAATCTGTCCTATTTTATTTTATGAAAATCTGAAAATATCTATAGAAAAGAGGTTACTAGATGATGAAGAAGCTGATTTACCTAAATGGGCTAGATCCGAAACAGTGGCCAGAAGTTCAAAATCATTTGACGTTTTGGGAGGCAGAAATAAGAAATTTGTCTAGAAGACTTCGTTTGAATGAAAGGGAGATGATACAGAGTTTCCGAGAATACCTAGAGGAAAAAAGAATTCCAGACGGATTATTTCAATTAATACACAATCTCGATATGATTCTGATATCTTCAAGTGAATGTGAAAGGGGTTTTTCACAGATGAACCTTATTGTAACCCCTTTAAGATCTTCGTTGTCCACTAAAACAACATCAGCAGTGATGTTCATCAAGATTGTTGGGCCTCCTCTAAGACTGTTTGATCCAACAAAATTCATCGAATCTTGGTTGCTTTTTGACATCATTCAGCAATAGACGCAAATAGCAAAGAGAGAAATCGAGACATTGAACCTCCTGAAGGCATTAGTCAAATTTGGAGTTTATCATAAAACTTTTACAAATGTGTTTTTAATATTCACATCATTAATTACTTAAAACTTTTGTTTAACTTTCCTAATTAATAAATAGAAATAGAATTAATACATTCAATATTTTATTTTTTTCCAAATTTCTCCACCTCACAAAAATCTACTACGTAACAAGTAAGTTCCAAAACGAAAAAAATGAACTTTAACGTGTTGCTTAACCACAAATTCCTTTTGAAGTTGAAAACGCGATGCTAAAAATACACACCCCTTTTTTTTAGAAATCACAGTATACCCACCTATTTTTCTAGAAAAAAAGCACTCTGTATATATATATAAATATCATCATCATCATCAGCCTTTTTCAATCCACTGACGGATGAAGGTCTCCCCCAGACTTTTCCAGTATTCCCTGTCAACTGCCTCCCTCCAAGTTTGCCCCAAGAACTTAACATAGGCTGACCATACGTCCCGTTTTCGCCAGGACAGTACCGTTTTTGGGCCTTCTCCAGACCATCCCGTTGTTTTAGGCAAAAAAAGCCATTTTGTCCTGTTTTAAAGCCTTTCGCGATTAAAATTCAGATTTTCCAATTTTCCTTAAATATGGATCATATTAGATCTTAATAGCACAGTGGTGTAGTGGTTAGCGTGTCGGGTTTCCGTTACAAAGTTCCGGGGTTCGATCTCCGCGAATGGAGGTTTTTCACAAAAAGAAACTTTCACCGGTGCGTGACAGTAGGCAGCAGTACTGTCAGTATGGTATAGAGCCGAAAACAAATTATGTTGACTGGATCTATATCCAATAGAGCTGTAGGCGTGATCGGGACGATTAGAACGGCTACAGTACTGCGATGTGGAAAGCAAGAGGGAAACTACCACATTAAAATTCCCTAATAATGATTATATGGTTGGACAATATGAGTTCTCTCGGGGTAAAATATTCCGGAGGTAAACTAGTCCCCCAATCGGATCTGCGGGCGGGGACTGCTTGAGTAAAGCATTTGTCGAAGGTAACTTACGCTTAGGTACTTGGAATGTAAAAACCATGAGGAAGGCAGGAAAGCTAGAGAACCTGAAAGAAGAAATGAGAAGAAATAGGATTGATATCATAGGGCTGTGCGAAGCTAGATGGGAAAGAGAAGGACAGTTTGACTCAGAGGAATTCACGGTAGTTTACTCTGGAGGGGAGTAGCTCTGGTACTTAGGAAAGATATGATGAAGAGCGTGACAAAAATAACAGCAACGAAGGATAGGTCGATGGCAATAAAGCTAAAAGCAGTCCCAGTGGACATGCTGATAATCCAGGTATATATGCCAACGTCCACTCATGAAGAAAAAGAAATTTAGGAGATGTATGAACAAATTAACGAGATTTATGAAGAAGACGGAAGAGGAAAGGTAAACTGCATAATAATGGGAGATTGGAACAGCATAGTTGGTGAAGGACAAGAAGAAAATGTTGTCGGTCAATACGGACTTGGGAAAAGATACCGAGGAGGAGAAAAACTGGTAGAATTCTGTGTTAATAACGACCTAGAAGTGACTAATACATGGTTAAGAAACTATAAACTAAGGCTGTACACATGGAAAAGCCCAGGAGATAGAATGAGATGCCAAATAGATTACATCCTAGTAAAACAAAGATTCAGGAACAGCATAAAAAATGCTAAGACATTACCAGGAGCAGACATTGATTCAGATCACATCCAATAAGGAAAACGAGACGAGATAGACAGACTTGGGACCTAGAAAAACTGAAAGAAAACAAAGTTGCATTTAGCACGAAGTTGGAAGATCGCCTAAGAAATTTGGAAAGCAAACCGAAGACCGTGGATACAGAATGGGAGGAAGTGAAAGCCAGCATCAAAGATACCTTGAATAAATAGATTCAGAAACAAGAGAAGAAAATCAGAAAACCATGGATCCCTAAGGAAATGTTGGAGAAAATCGATGACGGAAGAAAATGGAAAAATGTTAACAGTGAAGAAGGTGGAGCCAATTATAGACGCATAAACAATGAGTTGAGAAGGGTAACAGATAAAGCTAGGGAAATTTCGATAAAAGAAAAATGTGAGGAAATACAACAGATGGAGAAGTTCTGATGGTACGCTATTACGTACGCTAGGGCACTGGAGTTAGAAGATAAGAAGCCTTATGGGATTCGTCGTAAAGGAATTATTAATACAGATGGAAAAATAGACGCAGAACCAAAGGATGTAGCACAGGTAGGGGAAGAATACATTAAGGAACTATACAAAAAGCAGGCAGGATCGGCACAAATGGAGCTGGAAGAAGAGAATTGCATTTATGAAGACAACTTGGGACCAAGTATTAAGAAAAGCGAAGTAGAAAAGGCGATACTGGAACTAAAGAAAGGAAAAGCTACAGGCAGTGATGGAATACCGGCAGAGGTACTTAAAGTCGTGGGATCGGAAGGACTAAAAGTGATTACGAAACTAATTAACAAGGTTTACGACTCGGGAAAGTGGCCTCAGGATTTCTTAGATGTAACAATGTTCCCTCTAAAGAAGAAGCCAAAGGCAATGCAGTGTAAAGACTAGAGAACGATATCCCTACTGTCACACACTTCAAAGATCATTTCGAGGATTCTTAATAAAAGACTAGAGAAAAGGGCCGAAGAAATGCTAGGCTTCAGAAAAGGACGAGGAACCAGAGATGCTATCGGTTTAGTGAGAATCATATCAGAAATGGCAATAGAGTACGGTCAAGATTGCTGCGTATGTTTCGTCGACTGGCAGAAGGCCTTTCATAGAGTAAATTGGGTACTGCTGATGAGGATATTAAAGGATATAGGTGTAGACTGGAAAGACAGGAGACCGATCAGGAATCTATATGTGAATCAAATTGTAAATGTCAGGTTGGGGAATGCGTACACCATCGGAGTACATATCGGTAGAGGAGTAAGACAGGGCTTTTGTGTATCGCCGATTCTATTCAATGTATATGGAGAGAGGCTAATGCAGGAAGCGTTAGAAGGCACGGGAGATTTCAAAATCGAAGGAAGGATTATAAGAACAGTGAAATACGCGGATGATCAAGTACTTCTAGCAAGAAAGGAAAAGGAACTCCAGAAAATGATAAATAGACTAGTGATAACAGGTAGGAAATACGGTATGGAAATGAATACAGAAAAATCTGATGTGGCCAACACAGGACTTTCTCCGTATCTATATCTATATCTATAGTTCACCCTGCAAGCCACCGCAATGGTGTGTGGCAGGGGGTGCAATAGCACCAAGGTAAAGCGCATAATAATATATAGTATCATTCTACGTCGGCTGATTTCCTTTCGTAACTTCTGTTCTGCTCAGCTATCGTCTAGGGAAAAACGAGCCTTTGTACCTCTCAGTCCTACAGGCTATCTCTCTTATTTTACGAGGATGGTCCGTTCTACCAATATAAGTTGGCGCTCTTATTATTTCTTCGACATCGCTGGAGAATATATGCGTTCTAAATCTTTCGAGAAGTTTTAACCTAGAGCGTGATCGGCGCTCAGCTAGTGATTCCCATCCTAAGTCCTGTATCAAGGCTGTAACACTATTGTTTCTATCGTAACAATTTTTGACGAATCTAGCGGCTTCTCGCTGCACTCTTTCTAACTCTGAGATTGATCCTTTCACGTACGGATCCCATATGCTCGACGCGTACTCTAATAGCGGTCTTACTAACGAGAAGTAACATGTCTCTTTGGCTTTTTCCTCACTTTTACCTACTATGCGTTTGATGAATCCTAGTTTCTGTTTAGCCTTCCCGCATATATTTCGTATGTGCATATCCCACGAGAGGTTGCTTGTTAAAGTAACGCCTAAGTATTTGACGGAATCGGCTAGTTTTAGCTGGACGCCTTCAACAGTGTAATTCGTCGTGTCAATGTTTTTGTTTCCCCAGAATCTCATAAAGGAACACTTTCCTAAGTTCAATTCTAACTGCCACTCTTTACACCACTCGAGAATTGCATTTAAGTCGTCAGAAAGTAATAATTGATCATTAGGACTGTTAATCTCTCTGTAAACTACTGTATCATCCGCGAATAACTTGATTTTACTTTTAATAACCTTATCTAAGTCGTTTATGTATAAAAGGAATAGTAGGGGGCCGATTACACTTCCCTGTGGAACGCCTGAGGCTACGCTGACTGAATCTGATTTAAATCCATCTATAACTACTATTTGTTCACGCTCATTAAGAAAGTCCCTGATCCACTCGATTATCTTTCGATTTATTCCACAGTCATTTAATTTCTTCACTAACTTACTGTGCGGGACTTTATCGAAAGCCTTCTTGAAGTCGAGGAAAACAGCATCTAACTGAGTCTTACGGTCTCCTGATCTTAGTATATCGTGAACGAACAGAGCAAGCTGTGTTTCACAAGATCTCGTCTTCCTGAAGCCATGCTGATATTTACTTAGCAAGTTCTGACTACCTAAGAAGTCCATCACGGAGCTAGCGATAATGTGCTCGAGAACCTTGCAAGATGGGGAGGTAAGCGAAATTGGCCTGTAATTTTCTTGTCGTCTTTTTTCCCACCTTTGTGTAACGGCGTTATAAAGGCTAATTTCCATTCCTTAGGTACAACGTATTTGGGGTATAGATATTTAAATTATTATGAATAGAATTATGATGCAAATATATCATTTCGTATCGTAAAAGAATACAGTCGTCCTTATTGCCGTAAATTATATTTTGATTGTTTCCAGAATTAACCGCTACGTGGTTTTGGCGCTGTAAACTGGATATTACGAAAAAAGTTGAATATCTCCGAAATCGACGTTTCTACGAACATTTGTTTCAAACAAAACCTGGAAGAAATATTATTCTCTACAACTTTGGTCCTCACGGAGATTACCAATAACGACGTTTTTAAGGAGATATTTGACGGAAACCGAAAAAACCGATTATTTATAAATAATTCCTAAACAATAACTGCTATGGAAAATTGTCTCAACTGAAAGTTGTAGAAAATTACATTCTCTATAACATTTGTATACAATTGTATATGCAATAATGATGTTTTAACGGAGAATATCGCAAAAACCGAATCGGGTTACGAATAAACCTAAACATTCGGTTAACCGTTATTGTCCGAAAAAAAATCAGTTCCTTGTGCTGATGCTGATGTGTTATATATGAAATTTGGTAACGATATGGCAAGTACTTTTTGAGTTAGAGCGCCCACAATCATATATATACACACACGCACGCACACACACACACATACGCACACACAAACTCACACAGATCATTCCGAAAATAGTCTAATGGTGTTCCAGGGACCTCAAAACGTGCATTTCCGTTGAAATCTCTATGTCGATTTTTTTCGTGATCACAATACTTTTCCATTACTTCGTATGGAGAAGGAAAAAATCTGATGTGGCCAACACATGACTTTCTCCATATTTGGTGTATAGATATTGAAATTATTATGAATAAAATTATAAGGCAAAATTATTTTTTCGTATCGTAAAAAGATACAGTCGTCCTTATTGCCGTAAATTACGTATATTTTCAATGTGTTTACAGAATTCACCGCTACATGGTGCTGGCGCTGTATACTGGTATTAAGGAATAGCAAAATATCTCCGAAAATTTGTTTAAAAAAAACATGGAGGAAATATTATTCTCTACAGCGTTGGTCCTCACGAAGATAACCAATAACGATGTTATAAGGAGATATTTGACGGAAAAATCGACTTCGAGATTTCAACGGAAATACACGTTTTGAGGTCCCTAGAACACGTTTAGACTATTTTCGGAATGATGTCTGTGTGTGCGTGTGTTTGTGTGTGTGTATATGTATGTTATTGTGGGCGTACTCAAACAGTACATGTGATATCGTTATCGAACTTCATATGTAACACTTTAGCATGAGCACAAGAAACTGACTAGATTGTGGACAATATCGGATAACGGGAAGTCGAGGTTTATTCGATACCCAAGGCGGTTTCTGCGATATTTCACCGTTAAAACATCATTACTCTACATACAATTCTTTACAAAGGTTATAGAGAATGTAATTTCCTACAACTTTCATTTGAAACAATTTTTCGTAGCAGTTATTGTTTAGGAATTATTTATAAATAATCGGTTTTTCGGTTTTCCGTCAAATATCTCCTTAAAAACATCGTTATTGGTAATCTCCGTGAGGAACAAAGTTGTAGAGAATAATATTTCTTCCAAGTTTTGTTTGAAACAAATTTTCGTAGAACCATCCATTTCGGAGATATTTTGCTTATTCGTAAATTTCCAGTATACAGCGCCACCACCATGTAGCGGTGAATTCTGTAAACGTATTAAAAATATACTTAATTTACTGCAATAAGGACCACAGTATTCTTTTACGATACGAAATAATAATTTTGCCTTATAATGCTATTCATAATAATTTATATATCTATAACCCAAATATGGAGAAGGTCATGTATTGGCCACATCAAATTTTTTGCTTTCTCCGTCCGTAGTAATGGGAAAGTATTTTAATCAGGAAAAACATCGACTTCGAGATTTCAACGGAAATACACGTTTTGAGGTCCCTAGAACACGTTTAGACTATTTTCGGAATGATGTCTGTGTGAGCGTTTGTGATTGTGGGCTTTCTAACTAAATAATTACTTGCCAAATCGTTACTGTCCATTTCGGAGATATTTTGGTTTTTTATTAATACCAGTATACAGCGCCACAACCACAAAACGGTGAATTTTGTAAACACATTCAAAATATACCTAATTTACGCAATAAGGACGACTGTATTCTTTTACGAACGAAATAATAATTTTGCCTTATTATGCTATTCATAAGGATTTAAATATCTATACTCCAAATATGGAGAAAGTCATGTGTTGGCCACATCAGATTTTCTTTTTATTCAAATATATGTCCTTTCTTTTTTATATAACAATCAATGCAACCCTTTACGTAGAATATCAATGAAGAGACGATAACCATGTAATGTGTTTAAGAAATTAACGTATGTCCCTATTCTCATTTAACTTCAATTTATGCGTGAGCCTATTTGCGTTAATAAACATTATGGATATATAATATAATGGTTCTAGCAACAAACAGATATGATTCCTGCATTCGAACGATGATAGGAAGATTCAACTGCTTTGATTGAATCGTTAGTAACGCTTCCCGTACGCAGTTAACTGAATATTTGTCCGTAAATAGTTATGCTGCTATGTATAAATGTTGACATTGCTACAGCAATAATTTCGATGCTTAAACAAAGTGCGAAGCGAAGAACGGTATTCTTTCACTTATTTGATGGTTTAATTGGGATTAATTGAATCGGAGGCAACAAAGACGGTCGCCTTGACAACGTCCGGAAAGAGTGCGAAATATCCGCCAAATTTCGAAAACAATTGCGTATTTCTAAATGATTCGACCGTGTAACATGTAAACATCGCAAGAATAAGATAGTACAGGTATCCCTCGCCGTTCGCGGGTTCGCCGTTCACGGTTTTGCTCATTCGCGGTTTTTCAGCAATACCCATAACTCATTTTTTTGTCGTACCGAACGGGGAAATCTTCCCGTTTCCTGAAGGATCCATAGAATACTGAACGGGAAAATCTCCCAGTTTGCTCCGCTCTATGTTCTATTTATTTGTCTCGCCACCTGTGTAAACAGTATTGTCTGCTTGTTTTTACGGGGAATAAATATGGCCATAGGACTAAAAAACACGCGGCTTGTTGAAAAAGAGACTTTTAGTGGAATATGGGGGGACCTTCGCAAGTTTCCGTTTTCCACATTTATATCAGTGTCTGTTCTATAGTGCCGCAATCAACATGACTCGATATCCTTGGTGTGTTTGTGATATTAATGTGATGTTTCATTTTATTCTCTCATTTTAAATTAGGCAGGACTACGCTTAGTGACGTTGGCATTGTATTATAGTAGAGTGCTTTTATAAACATTTTTAATTAACCCATTCTTTTACATTATTATGGCATCTAAACGTGTTAATATAAGTGGAAGGGACGCATTAGCTAAGAGACAGCGTAAAGTCATGACTTTGAGGGAAAAGATCATGATATTAGATAAGTTACAAAGTGGAGCAAGTTACGCTTCCATTGGTAGAGAATATGAATCAACCATACGTTCTATAAAAAGGGTCGAAGACAAAATACGAAGTAGTGTAATGGCTTCTACTCCGTCTAGTGTAAGTAGACGTTACCCTGTGTTAGAAAAAATGGAAAAACTCTTAAGTGTGTGGATAGAGGATAAAACAGAAAAATGCTCCCCTTAGCACGGAGTTAATAAGAAATAAAGCACTTAACCTATATGAACATTTAAAGAGTGGAACTGAAGACGATGATGAAGAGAATTCTTCTACCAGTTTTTTAGCGAGTAAGGGCTGGTTTGATAATTTAAAGAAGCGTTTAAATTTGCATAACATTAAGCTAACAAGAGAAGCTGCATCAGCTGATCAAGATGCAGCGATGGAATTCCCCGGTGAATTTTTGAAGCTTATCGAGGAGAAAGGTTATAAGCCAGAACAAATGTTCAATGTCGATGAAACCAGTTTATATTGGAAGAGAATGCCAAATAGGACCTTTATCTCCAAACTGCTCCAGGTTTTAAGGCTGCAAAAGATCGATTCACTGTAATATTATGTGGAAACGCTTGGGGAGATTTTAAGTGCAAACCAATGGTAATTTACCGTTCAGAAAATCCTCATGCTCTAAAAGGGAAGATTAAATCAGATCTACCTGTCTTTTGGAGGTCTAATAAGAAGGCATGGATTACTTGTAAACTGTTCGAAGATTGGTTTGCCAACTGCTTCATCCAGCAGGTGAAGATCTATCTGAGGCAGACGAATTTGCCATTTAAAGTGCTTCTCGTATTGGATAACGCTCCGGGTCATCCAGTTTCTCTTGCAGAAGGCTATTCTGACATAGAAGTTGTATTCCTACCACCAAACACAACACCACTGTTACAGCCGATGGACCGAGGGATCATTGCGACCTTCAAATCTTATTATATTCGCCGAACTTTCAAACATATTTTACAGCAAATGGACACCAATTCTTTGATTTCTGTTCGTGAATGTTGGAGTTCATTCAACATTCGAACAGCCATTCATATGATAAAAGAATCATGGGACGAAGTAAAACAATCAACATTAAATGCATGTTCGCAGAAACTTTGGCTCGAAGCTGTTCGTTCCAAAGTTTATCCCAGCATTGGCGGAGAAGTTGAAGAGATCATCGAAATGACTAGAAATGTAGGTGGAGAGAGCTTTGAAGATATAAAAGAGGAAGAAGTGGAAGAACTGCTCAACTTTCAACAAGAATAATTAGCAAATGAGGAGCTTGAAAAATTTGCGCAATCAAGTGAGAGCGAAAACAAAGAAGAAGATGTAGAGCCTAAGATAAAACAGTTTTCAGCAAAGACCTTAGCAGACATTTTAAATATGACTAACGAGTTGAAAGAGAAAGTAATGCAGGTTGATCCATCTATGGAAAGGAGCATCAATTTTAAGAGAATAATTGACTCTGCAATATCTCCCTACGACGAAATTTATAAAAATATCAAAACAAAAGGGAAACAGCTCCAAATCACAGAATTCCTGAAGCCAAGTCCCTCATCTTCCTCATCCATCTCCAAATAATGCTCTTTCGAAACACCTCCATTGTCAACAAATTACGTATACTCTACATAATTCACGGTGAGTTAATAAACTTCTGTTTTCTTAGTTTTCCAAAATATGAACGTTGGTCGGTTTGGTTTTCCTTTCATATTTTAAGCTTACTATTTGTTTCTCTGGCCTACAGTCGTCAGTAAGGTAAAGTAAATAATCACTTAGGACCACTTTCGCGGATGCAGGAACGGAATCCCATTCTTCCATTAGTTTATGCATTTGCCGTTCGCGGTTTTGCGGTTCGCGGAGTCTTCGGGAATGTAACCCCCGCGAACGGCGAGGGATACCTGTATAGAGTTTTAGGCGTCGAATAAATCAAAAACGAAGAAAATCGGTCAATATATACGTGTTTTAATGAATGAAGGAAAAAAAACCTTGCTCTCTGAAAAATCGAAAATCCCGTGTAGACTTATGAGAATATAAAATTGCCTCCTGGATTCGAACCCGGGACTTTATGAAAATGAGAATCGTTTTCTAGGAGCCTTCCTAGCTTGTAGAAACAAAACGCAGTTTACCGCAAATCTCTACGACGAACGACTTTTGAGATACAGGGTGTGAAATTTTAAATATATATATATATCGGTGTTTATTCCTTTATACTAGCGTAATTGTCAATTTGACGGGATTTCTTTAGTTAACCTTACCTCCCTCCCTCCCTCTCCCTCTCTCTCTTTGTCCCTCCCTCTCTCTTTGTCCCTCCCTCTCTCTCTCTCCCTCTCTCTCTCTCTCCCTCTCTCTCTCTCCCTCTCTCTCTCTCCCTCTCTCTCTCTCTCTCCCTCTCTCTCTCCCTCCCTCTCTCTCCCTCCCTCCCTCTCCTTCCCACTCTCCCCCCCCTCCCTCTCTCCCCCTCCGTTACACACCCTCTCTCTCACTCCCTATCTTATATTGAAACATTCAAAGCACGCTTACACCCGTAAGGATTGATTTAAGAATAGGATTTTGAGGTCTAACAATATAATTAGTCACCATGGCAATTTCATTAAATGGCAAAATTTCCATAAAATATGTAAATTAAACGTTTAACATGGAATATTCCGCACTGCGGGCGAAAAAAGACGAACGGAATAAGAAACTTTATACATTTTTCTTCAAAATGGTTCAAATCCGAAGGTCATAGGTCAATTCCTTCTAATTTTAATTTCCAATTGAATAAAAGCCTGCACGTCCAAAAATCGCCTTTTACATGTTAAGTAATGGGAAATGGAAATGCCTCCATTGGAGTCGAACCAAGGATTTTTTTCGCGATTTAAATTCGTCATCACCTGAAAAAGTGTTAATCAAGCATCCCTGCCAAATTTCGAGTTTCTATCGTCATTACTTCTCCAGTTATTTGCGTTATAGACAGAGAATTGCTTTTATTTAATACTAGTGTAATGCCCGTTGAAATATCAACGGGAGAATTATAGATAGATTAATAATATTTGCATTTAAAATAATTATTAGCACACTTTTACGTATGAAATATTTCCTCATATATTACATTTCTAGTCAATATTCTGTTGTCGTTTAGTAAATGCCTTTGGTTTTTATTTTCGGCTATAAAATTCTGATATTCTTCTCCCACCTTGTTCTCATCAATAAAAAAATATATAAATATATATAAATGTCGGTGTGCAAAGACCGGGAAATAATTATATGTATACACATATAACGTAGGGAAAATAATTAAATTTCGTGCACTTAACATTATGATTGTTTTAAAACTGTACTCTGTACTTACGAAGAAAGAAAGTTTAAAATATTAACTGTCTATCGTAGAAACCGTTACAACAGTTTGAAATTGATTTCTGCTTTGAAATATACTTGAGTCAATTCAGTACAACTTCCACTTTACATACTGTAAATTCCAAAGTAACTCCTTTTATAATAGGCAATGCTGGCCTAAAATTAATTCATTCTTTAAAGTGAATAAATAAAGTTCTTTTTTAAAAATATAATAGCCACTGTTTATAGATTTAAATCGATTATAAGCCTTAGAACTTACTCTTTATTAAATAAGCACCAAAATTCCTTTTATAGAAACAAATTAATTCATTAAAAGATCCACTGTTGTTTCTTCGAAAATTGCCTGTTAACAGTTTTAAATGTGCTTTTAATTTTAATTGAATTTTAATTTATATTCTTTTCCAAACTTCGGCCATTGTTACGAAATTAATTCGAGGAATAACAGTATAAATTCGTAAGCACGTATGGTTTACAAAGAATTTAATTTAAGAATGCTTTTTATTTCCAATTTTTCTAAAATGACACTGTTGATACTTAAAAATTTTTATATTTACGTTAATATACTTATTTTCTACAAAACACGCCAGTCTCTCCCCTTCCTCTCTCGTATTGAAAATATACGTAATTTACGGCAATAAGGACGACTGTATCTTTTTACGATACGAAAAAATAATTTTGCCTTATAATTTTATTCATAATAATTTAAATATCTATACACCAAATATGGAGAAAGTCATGTGTTGGCCACATCAGATTTTTACCTTCTCCATACGAAGTAATGGGAAAGTATTGTGATCACGAAAAAAATCGACATAGAGATTTCAACGGAAATGCACGTTTTGAGGTCCCTGGAACACCATTAGACTATTTTCGGAATGATCTGTGTGAGTTTGTGTGTGCGTATGTGTGTGTGTGTGCGTGCGTGTGTGTATATATATGATTGTGGGCGCTCTAACTCAAAAAGTATTTGCCATATCGTTACCAAATTTCATATATAACACATCAGCATCAGCACAAGGAACTGATTTTTTTTCGGACAATAACGGTTAACCGAATGTTTAGGTTTATTCGTAACCCGATTCGGTTTTTGCGATATTCTCCGTTAAAACATCATTATTGCATATACAATTGTATACAAATGTTATAGAGAATGTAATTTTCTACAACTTTCAGTTGAGACAATTTTCCATAGCAGTTATTGTTTAGGAATTATTTATAAATAATCGGTTTTTTCGGTTTCCGTCAAATATCTCCTTAAAAACGTCGTTATTGGTAATCTCCGTGAGGACCAAAGTTGTAGAGAATAATATTTCTTCCAGGTTTTGTTTGAAACAAATGTTCGTAGAAACGTCGATTTCGGAGATATTCAACTTTTTTCGTAATATCCAGTTTACAGCGCCAAAACCACGTAGCGGTTAATTCTGGAAACAATTAAAATATAATTTACGGCAATAAGGATGACTGTATTCTTTTACGATACGAAATGATAATTTTGCATCATAATGCTATTCATAATAATTTAAATATCTATACCCCAAATACGGAGAAAGTCCTGTCTTGGCCACATCAGATTTTTTTTAATGGAACGGACATTTAAGGTTAGCTTTCGCGGTACGGTGCGAATAGATTTAAAAAGAAATTTTTTTCAAAAATATTAACTATAAAATATAGTGACCGATACGGGCGGCCATGTTTGCAAGACAGAAATTTCCAGGGCTTAAGAGGAACGTCCACAGTACACATTTTCCATTTCTCAATACTATAGTTTGGCGATGATGAAAAAGCAGGTACCTGCTGAGAATCAACAGCTGTGCTCCCCTACTTAGGATCTCAAGTATCAACTCAAAAGCTGCAGTTATTGTTTGCTTGTGCTTAAACGACGATGACTCACGCCGAAGAAGACTTCAAGAACGACTGCAAAGGGACTTTTAAAATAGGGAATTGTGGGTAATGTAACACTATACCGATCCAAACCCCCGTGCTGATGACGAGGGCGGCTGGGGTTGGGAGAGATGGGCGTGTGCTGGAAGTAGTATGAGGCTGACACCTGCAGGGGTTGTATCGGTTCAGTTGACGCGAGTGGAAAAGTGTAACACGAAGAAAGAGACGAATGCGAGGCTGCTCCTTGTAAAGAGGTTCTGGACAGCGGTGAGTTTCATGTTACTTCTACATTTATTTTGTTTTCGTGAAGCGATTCCTTCTAAAAAATACATCGACGTATCTAATAAGAAACTAGCCTCTCGTTTGTTATAATATTGCATTGACTATTACTACTACTGCTACTTATCACAGAATGCTTTCCTTGGAAACCTCGATAACTTCGCGGAATAGTTCACTACGATAGCCAACAGAAGAGAAACGGTGTTTTAACGTTGAAACGAATCCAGACCCCTGTGCCCTGCGGCAACGCCGCTTCGGGATGGAGTGCCTCGACGCAACAAAATGTAATTTCTATCCGCGAGTCAGCTTCGTCTTTCGCGTGCTTTGGGGGTGGGTGAACACGATTTTCGTGTCATCCTCGCATTTTAAACGATAACGCAATTGCCTGATCAAAACGCCCGAAAATGGCGGTCATCTTCTCGATCGCTTTCCCACGATTTTGGCTGAAAAAGAAAAGTATCGAGTTTCAAGTGCTCGGTGAAATGGTATGTAATGTTTGTTCTTCCGAATTATTTTCTGTTCGTATTTCCTTCTTACTCCCAATCGACTCCCTGCCTCTGCTTCATTTGCCATGACCTCTGATTCCGATTGAAAGCTTGTGGCGGACGGATACGCTGACTACCTGGCGTTGGAGGGGAAAGTGCGTAAGGGGAAGGGGTAAGGCTTGAGGGGAAGAGCAATGAGCTTAACAGGATCGCTAACTTATTCGCGTTTACAAGGGTCTTCACGTGTGGCGCGACGGGCGACAGGATGTAGAACGCGCAAATCGTTTAGACGGTTTTTAAGTAAATTGTAGCCTTTATCAATAAAATTCACTTTGCGGTTTTTACTAGTTCTCAGAAAATAAATTGTTCATAAGTTGAGAGTAAAAGCAATTATTATATGTCATACGTGTAGTTATTAGAAATTCCTTATTTAAGATCTCGTGAGGTAGGACGAAACAACCTATGATTGGGAACGAAGTTTTTAAGAGAAGGTGGTGCTAGTGTAGGTTAAATGATAAATAAAACAAATTAAAGAATTTGTTTTTAGGGAATACACTTTTATGTGAATTAAAATGCACTCAAAAGCAAAACATAATTTTTTTCCTAGATAAATATTGTTATTGAAAATTTGTATGCTTCATAAAAGTGGATGGCTTACTGTGGGAAATGATACTGGTATAATAGAAGAAATTAGTTAGTTGATAAAAATAAGCCATCCACTTTTAGGAAGCTTAGAAATTTTTCAATAAAAATAATTATCTAGGAAAAAAATATTTTTTGCTTTTGAGTGCATTTTAATTCACATAAAAGTGTCTTACTTAAAAAAAAATTTTAATTTGTTTTATTTTATACTTCTTAGTCTTTTTATTAAAATTATCTAATACATATATAATTAAATTAAAACATAAATACTCCTTAACCGTACAAAGTGAGAATATTTAGAAACAAATAAAAAAGGGTTTAAAAAGGGATTTTTAGGGAAAAAAGGGTAAGGAAGGAACCAATGGAAAGAAAAGACAAAGTAACAGGTTTTTTGAGGGGAAGAAAACCTCGCAGGTAGCCTGGTGTCACCCGTTCATGCACTCATATACTTCCCCAAAGGAAAAAAAAACTTTCTTCCTCAGGAGAACAATCACTCAAACACGCACTCAAACTACAAAAGGAAATAAAAGAACAGAAAACCTAGTACACATTCACTCCTAAAGAAAGCAATGTTTTAGAAAACACATTTATACACACACTCTCGCAAAACCGGGAATCTCTAGATATTCAAGGGACACGTATTTCGGACGCGATGCGGCCATCATCAGAGAAAGATGTTGAATGAATCAGATTCATTCAACATCTTTCTCCTTCCTTACCCGTTTTTTTTCTAAAACCCCTTTTCAAACCCTTTTTTATTTGTTTCTTTTATTTCTAAATATTCTCACTTTGTGCGGTTAAGGAGTATTTATGTTTTAATTTAATTAATTCATCTCACCGTACTCTCCGACCTTTTTTAATTAATTCATATATAGCCAAAATTCGATTTGTTTTGAAAATTTTCAATTTAGAAAGAAGTGGGTTGGCAACCCCAAATGTTGGCGACAAACAAGATCCAAGTGAAAATCAAGAAAGTGTATAAAATCATAGATTACGGCGAATAAATCCGTTAATTTCTCTTCAATAACTTCGGTATGGTATGTTTTTACTTTCTCCATAAGTAGTATAGGAAAGTATTGTGATCACAAAAAAAATCGTCTTCGAGATTTCAACGGAAATACAAGTTTCGAGGTCCCCAGAACACGTTTAGACTATTTTCGGAATGTCTGTCTGTGTGGATGTATGTGATTGTGGCTGCTCTAACTCAAAAATTACTTGTCATATTAATACCAAATTTCATATATAACACTTTAGCATGGGCACAAGGAACTGATTAGGTTGTGGACAATATCGGATAACGTGAAGTCGAGGTTTATTCGATACCCAAGTCGGTTTCGTCGATATTTCACCGTTAAAACATCATTACTCTATATACAATTCTTTACAAAGGTTATAGAGAATGTAATTTCCAACACTTTCATTTGAAACAATTTTTCGTAGCAGTTTTTATTTAGGAATTATTTATAAATAATCGGTTTTTTTCGGTTTCCTTCAAATACCTCCCTAAAAACGTCGTAATTGGTCATCTTCGTGAAGACCAAAGTTGTATAGAATAATATTTCTTCCATGTTTTGTTTGAAACAATTTTTCGTGGAGCCATCCATTTCGGAGATATTTTAGTTTTTTCTTAATTTCCAGCATACAGCGCCACCGCCATATAGCGGTGAATTCTGTAAACGTATTCAAAATATACTTAATTTACTGCAATAAGGACGACAGTATTCTTTTACGATACGAAATAATAATTTTGCCTTATAATGCTATTCATAATAATTTCAATACCTATAACGCAAATATGGAGAAACTCATGTGTTGGCCATATAAGATTTTTTACTTTCTCCATACGTAGTAATGGGAAAGTATTGTGTTCACGAAAAAAATCGACTTCGAGATTTCAACGGAAATACACGTTTTGAGGTCCCTAGAACACATTTAGACTATTTTCGGAATGATGTCTGTGTGTGTGCATGTGTGTATGTATGTGATTGTGGGCTTTCTAACTCAAAACGTACATGCCATATCGTCACTAAACATTACCAAACTTCATATCTAACACTTTCGCATGAGCACAAATAACTGATTAGGTTTGGACAATACGGTTAACCGGAAGTCGAGGTTTATTCGAAACCCGATTCTGTTTTTGCGTTATTTCTCCATTAAAACATTATTATTGTAGATACAACTCAATACAAATGTTATAGAGAATGTAATTTCCTATAACTTTCATTTTAAACTATTACATTACAAAAAATGTAGAAAATAAAATTTCCTACATATTTTATTTGAAACAATTTTCCATAGCAGTTATTGTTTAGGAATTATTTATAAATAATCGGCTTTTCGGTTTTCGTCAAATATCTCCTTAAAAATATCGTTATTGGTAATCTTTTTGAGGACCAAAATTGTAGAGAATAATATTTTTTCCAAGTTTTGTTTGAAACAATTTTTCATAGAACCATCCATTTCGGAGACATTTCGATTTTTCTTAATACCAGTATACAGCACCAACAGCATGTAGCGGTGACTTCTATAAACATATTCAAAATACAGTAAAACTCGTTTATAACGATCACGCCTAAAACGAAATCTCGGCTATAACGAAGAAATGTCTCGGTCCCTTGAACTTCTCCATAAGGACATTGCTTAAATTTCTCGGATGTAACGAACACGCATTTTACGAATTCTCGGCTGTAACGAACAAATGTTTGGTCTCGTGGCAAAAAAATGCCCCATATATAACGAATTTTGGCGAGCAGAGCGATAAGTAATGAATAGTTTCCGCCCGTTTACCGCGCACTTGTTCGTAGAGGTCCCCTTCCTCCGTCTACCCCTTCCATACGAATTTCCACGCTCCCTTTGTTTTGAAATTGATATTTAAAATGTGAAATTTTTATGTAAATTAATGACCATAATAATAATATTAATCGTATGTAATAGCAGTCGAACATTTTACATGCCGCGAAGTTGATAAGCATCTCTTTGCATATGTAAGTATGGCATTGAAGTCGACTCACTGCAAATACAGTAAAAGCTGCGTTATCCGGCTATCTTGGGGATTGTGGAAAGCCGATTAGGAGAAATATCCGGTTAGGGGAGCGATTTTCGATTTTGACATCGCAAATTTAGCAATAACCAAACAAAATTGGGCTTAGGTTCACTATCGTACTCCCCAAACATAACTATGCATGGAGTTTGCATTTTCCATTTTAATTCTTCCACACGTAGTTAGATATATACGCTATTTACCCATTCTTATTTATTACGTTGCTACGCTTACATGCAAAACAAAAAGACTATCGAAAAGTTTAGGTCGTCAGGGAAGTTTGGGGATTATGGCAGTGAACCTGTTCTCAAAATTAAATTTATTGGATTATATCTTTCTTATTTATCTTTATTTACTCTATTAGAAAAGGACGAAATTATTTAATTCTTCTGAACATTTCTGTGAAAACCACTCATATAATATTTTATCCAGTACCTCCATTTTTGGCTTATGAAGCTTAAGATGTGTACTAATTGATTTACTCGTCTCAGAAGATGACACAAATTTCATTATTTTAGCCTTATGAGCCTTGATATCGTAGAGCATGGAAGATCCGATGTTGAATTCTTTTGCTATGGCTGCTCTCTTTTTTCCTTTTTCAATTCGTTTGATCAGCTCCAGCTTTTGTGTTAGCGTTAAACCAACCTTTTCTCCTTGCTTTTAGATATTTATTTTGATGCCATATTCAATGGATGGGTAATTTTTTAAATAATAAAAAGCGATAAAACTGGAAATTGTAGAAGTACACCAAAACATCTAGACAATGCAAATGGCTTACGTAACCAAAAACGCCATGCTTACTCGGCAGCCACAGAAGTATACGGAGTAAATACGTAATATATACATCTTATATTTTAAGAAATTTTAAAGTGGAAGTTGTGGTATTACACATATACAATTCACACAAAAATTCATAAAAAAAGAAAAAGAAATACAAAATGAATAGTATTTGTGTAATTGCCTGTATCTAAGGCTGGCCGGTTCAAAATAGCCGGTTAGCACAGCTTTTACTGTATGTGTATACGTGTTATATGGGATGTATAGGCCAAGAACCATGTTTCTCGTATATAACGTAGTCACGCTTATAACGAAGCAATGAGTCAGTCCACTCAAATACGTATTAATCCTTTCATATGGGTAAGCTTTTAATGGGAATCAGAGGCTTATATTTTAATGCCATTAATGTTAAACTGCGATTAATGAAGGAAATCCGATACTGATATAATCCCCATTTTTGGGGTTGTTTTGTCCCAGTATTGCTCTACACGAGAACAAAAACGGTGAGGCCGCTCCATATGACATAGAGACTTGAAATTTAGCACGATTATAGAAATGTTGTTGCAACCGAAGATAAAATAAAAAAATAGCAAAATGCAACTTTTTTGGTGCGATTTTGCCCCATTTCTACCCAATACGAGTGTGAACATTATAAGGCACTTCTTAATGAGATACAAACTGAACATTTGACACGGTTATATGGTTTTTGACATAATCGATTAGGAATAATGCGGAATTGTAAAAATGTTAATATTAGAAATTCTTGCATAATGCAATCAAATATTATAAACAAATAAACGTTTCATGGTTTAGTTACTTACAAATGTGCTGCAATGCTGATATTTTTTCTAATGTAGATCTTACAAAGTAATGAAAACGGGATTATAGAAATTTGAAAATGTTTATTTATGGGGCCGTAAAAACTTCATAAATGTGAAAAAAATTTACTAAGGTTTATGCACATTTATTAGAGCTAGGGAGCTGAATATTTTGAGAAATTAGGGAATACTACTCCAGGGGTAAATAATATTGAAAAATATAATAAAGTTTATTATTGTGGCTGTTAAAAATTCATCATTTATAGACAATTAATTTTATATAGCTACACATTTAGAGGTGCTACATCGATGAAAATTTGCAGAAATATGAGGTATTCATATCAAATGATGAAAAACTATAGAAGTCTTACAATTATAAATTTTAGGGGTTGTTTTTATTCCAATATTGTCCATAATTTAGAAAATTAATCGGCGCAGAGGTGCAAACTTTTGCATTTAAAAATTATCTGTCTACTCTACTCTTTATATTAAGATGAGACAAAACGCTTGCAGAATGCAAGCACACATTAACTAGTATATATATATATATATATATATATATACTAGTTAATGTGTGCTTGCATTCTGCAAGCATTTTTAAAGTTTAGCATTTTTACAATTTAAAATTATTCCCAATGAATTTTGTACAATATCATGTAACTGTATCAAATTTCAACTTTCTAGCTCATTTAGAAGTGCATTATAATTTTATTCGTCGCGTAGGACAATTATTGGGAACACTGTCGCTAAGATTTCCAATTTTAACGATATTGAATTTCGTCTTTCTGTTGTAACTAAAAACCCATAATTCTGCCAAATTTCATGTTGGTATCCCATTACGAATTGCAGTATCATTTTCACACTCTTATGAGTCATATATAGACAAAACGACCCTTAAAATTTGGAATTTTCGCAGTGTTTTATTTTATCTTCGCTTGCAGAAAAATTTTTATAACCAGGCCAAATTTCAAGTCTGTACCTACATATGGAGCTGCCTCATAATTTTTATTCTCGTATGGAACAGTACTGGAGCAAAACAGCCCCAAAAATAGGGATCATTACATTATCGGAATACCTTCATTACGCATAGTTTAACATTAAAGGCATTAAAATATATGCCTCGGATTCCCATTAAAAGCTTATCCATATGAAAGCATTAAGCCGGTTGCTAGGAAGCCTATTGTTAGAGCAAGAAAAATTATCACTTTTTTGTGAGACAAACTATAAATTTACGCTAATTCTACTCGGATTTGAATTCTGTCTTCAAAAATAAGAAAATACACTTTATATCCTATCCGGCAGTTTAAGTCTCGCGTTCCTATCTTGACGGGAAGTAATTTTAAAATGCAAATATAAAAACCTCTGCATCAATTTACTAGCTTTCTTATGGGCAAAAAATGGGGTAGAAAGGGGCCAAAATAGCCTCTCAAAATAGTAATTTCGACAGTGTCGGATTTTTTCCTTCGGTTGTGATGAAAAACCTATAATATATAGATGCTTCTTACACATGATATCTATAATATATAGATGCTTCTTACACATGATATCTATAATATAAAGACGCTACTTACACATGATATCTATAATATATAGATGCTTCTTACACATGATATATATATATATATATATATATATATATATATATATATATATATACTAGTTAATATGTGCTTGCATTCTGCAAGCATTTTCAAATTTTAGCCTTTTTGCAAATTCAAATTATTCCCAATCGATGTTGTACATAATCCTATAACCATGTCAAATTTGGAGTTAGTTGCTCATTTAGAAGTGCCTTATAATTTTAATCCTCGTATGGGGCAATAATGGAGCAAAACAGCCCCTAACATTATGAGTTATTACACTCTCAGATTTTTTCCATCTGTTGTAACTAAAAACCCATAATTCTGCCAAATTTCAAGTTTGTATCTCATTAAGAAGTGCCTTATAATTATCACACTCGTATGGGGCCGAAAAGGGGCAAAACCACCCATTAAAAATAGGAAATTTCGCAATTTTACAATTTTATCTTAGTTTGCTATGAAAATTCTATAATCGTGCCAAATTTCAAGTCTCTAGGTCCTATGCAGCTGCCTCGCATTTTTTGTTCTCGCATGGGGCCGAAAAGCGGCAAAGCCGCCCCTTCAAAATGAGAATTTTAGTAATTTTATAATTTTATCCTAGGTTGCTATGAAATTTCTATAACCGTGCCAAATTTCAAGTCTCTGGTTCCTACGCAGAGGCATCGCCTTTTATATTCTCGAATTGGGCAATAATGGGGCAAAACAGCCCCATAAATGAGGATTATATCAATATCGGATTTCCTTCATTAGGTGTAGTTTAACATTAACAGCATTAAAATATAAGCCTCTGATTCCCATTAAAAGCTTACCCATATGAAAGGATAGAGCTTGTTACCAAGGAAACCTATTGTAAGACCCAGAAAAATTAGGAATTTTTTGCGATAAAAACTATAAAATTAAGCTAATTCTACTCGGATTTGCATTCCGTCTTCAACAATGAGAAACTACAATTTATATCCTATCCGACAGTTTAAGTCTCGAGTTTGTATCTTGACGGCAAGTAATTTTAAAATGCAAATATAAAAACCTCTACACCAATTTACATGTTTTCTTATGGGCAAAAAATGGGGCAAAAATGGGCCAAAATAGCCCTTCAAAATAGTAATTTCGACAGTATCGGATTTTTTCCTTCGGTTGTGACCAGAAACCTATAATCCTACCAAATTTCAAGTTTCTGGCACATCTGGAAGTGCCTCATAATATTGTATCCTCATATATATATATATATATATATGATATATATATATATATATATATATATATATATATATATATATATATATCATGTGTAAGAAGCATCTATATATTATAGATATATCATGTGTAAGAAGCGTCTATATATTATGGATATATAGGAGAATACAAAATTATGAGGCACTTCCAGATGTGCCAGAAACTTGAAATTTGGTAGGATTATAGGTTTTTGGTCACAACCGAAGGAAAAGATCCGAAACTGTCGAAATTACTATTTTGAAGGGCTATTTTAGTCCCTTTTTGCCCCAATTTTTGCCCATAAGAAAACATGTAAATTGGTGTAGAAGTTTTTATATTTGCATTTTAAAATTACTTCCCGTCATGATACGAACTCGAGACTTAAACTGTCGGATAGGATATAAATTGTAGTTTCTTATTTTTGAAGACAGAATTCAAATCCGAGTAGAAATACCCTAATTTTATAGTTCTTATCTCAAAAAATTGCTAATTTTTCTGGGTCTAACAATAGGTTTCCTAGGCAACAGTCTTTATGCTTTCATAAGGGTAAGCTTTTAATGGGAATCAGAGGCTTATATTGTATTGCTGTTAATGTTAAGCTACACCTAATGAAGGAAATCCGAATTTGATATAATCCTCATTTTTGGGGTTTTTGCCCCATTATTGCCCCATATTAGAACAAAAAAGGCAAGGCAGCTGCATAAGTCCTAGAGACTTGAAATTTGGCCTGATTATAGAAATTACATTGCAACCTAAGATAAAATGATAACATCGGAAAAAATTCCAAATTTGAAGGGGCGATTTTGCCCCTATTCGGCCCTATACGAGTGTGGAAATGATAAGGCACTTCTGATTGTGATACAAACTTGAAATTTGGCAGAATCATGGGTTTTTACTTACAACAGAAGGAAAGCATCTGATTTTGTAAAAATTCAAAATCCTATTACCTGTTTTGCCCCATTATTGGCCCATACGAGTATTCAAGTTGTATGGCACTTCAAAATGATCTTCTAACTTTAAATTTGAGACAGTTATATGGTTTCGTAAAAAATCGATTGTAAATAATTTCAATTTGTAAAAATAGTAAAATTTAGAAAACCTTGCAGAATGCAAGCACATATTAACATAGCATAGAGAAATGGACAGGAAAAAGAGAAATTTACAATATTTTAATTTATTGGCCGTTAAAAATTATAAACTTTTAAAAAACATTTCACCTTTTACGTACTTCTAAATGTTCTACAATGCTGAAATTTTTTCTGACAGTAGAATTTACCAAATAACGATAACGGAATTATTGAAACTTGAAAATGTTTATTTATTCGGCCGTTAAAAATTCATAAATGTTAAAAAAATGTGACTAATCTTTATATACCTTCGTACGAACTAGAAAGCTGAAAATTAAGGAATTGTGTTTCAGTTACAATTATATTTGAAAATTTTTAGAAAAGTTTATTATTGAGGCTGTTGAAAATTCATAAAGTTTAAACAATGAAATTTATATAAATGCAATTCAAGAGGTGCTACATAGATGAAATTTTGTTGAAATGTGAAGTATTTGCAACAAATGATGAAAACCTATAAAATTTTTACAATTATAAATTTTAGGGGTTGCTTTTTTCCAATATTGTCCATAAAGAAAAACAGGTAAATAGGCGCAGAGGAGCAAACTTTTGTGTTAAAAATTATTTGTCTGCACTTACTCTATATATTAAGGTTAGAGAAAATGCTTGCAGAATGCAAGCACATATAAACTAGTATATATATATATATATATATATATGTATATCATGTGTAAGAAGCATCTATATATTATAGATATATCATGTGTAAGAAGCGTCTATATATATAGATATCATATATATAGGAGGATACAAAATTATGAGGCACTTCCAGATGTGCCAGAAACTTGAAATTTGGTAGGATTATAGGTTTTTGGTCACAACCGAAGGAAAAAATCCGAAACTGTCGAAATTACTATTTTGAAGGGCTATTTTGGCCCCTTTTTGCCCCATTTTTCTCCCATAAGAAAACATGTAAATTGGTGTAGAGGTTTTTATATTTGCATCTTAAAATTACTTCCCGTCAAGATAGGAACGCGAGACTTAAACTGTCGGATAGGATATAAATTGTAGTTTCTTATTTTTGAAGACAGAATTCAAATCCGAGTAGAATTAGCATAAATTTATAGTTTTTATCGCAAAAAAGTGGTAATTTTTCAGGGTCTAACAATAGGCTTCCTAGACAACAGACTTAATGCTTTCATATGGGTAAGCTTTTAATGGGAATCAGAGGCTTATATGTTAATGCCTTTAATGTTAAACTATGTCTTATGAAGGAAATCCTATATTGTAATAATCCCCATTTTTGGAGCTTTTTTGCCCGAGTATTGCTCCATACGAGCGAAAAAATGATGAGGCAGCTCCGTATAACCTAGAGACTTGAAATTTTTGCACCAATATATAAATTTCGTTGTAGCCGAAGATAAAATAAAAAATTGCAATAATTGCAATTTTTAGGGGCGAACATTTTGCTGTTTAGATATGTCTATATGGACTTCAATGCTGACATTTTTTCTATCGGTAGAATTTACCAAATAACTAATACTTGAATAGAGGAATTTGAAAATTTTTATTCGTTCGGCCGTAAAAAATTCTTAAATGTTAAACAATTTGACTAATGTTTATGTACTTTCTGAAGGTGCAGGAAGATGAAAATTGTAACCTAGGAGGGAATGATGCTCCAGTGGTTACTAACATTAAAATTTTTAGAAAGGTTTATTATTGTGGCTGTTAAAAATTCATAAAATTTATACAATTAAATTCATATAAATGCATTTCTAGAGGTGCTACATCGATGATATTTTGCACGAATATGAGGTATTCTAAACGGATGATGAGAACCTATAAAATATTTGTTATTTTACATTTTAGGGGTTGTTTTTACACTAATATTATCCAAAAAATACACATAATTAGGTGCACAGATGCAAAATTATGCGATTGAAAATTAATTGTCGGCTTTTATTCTTTACATTAAGGTGAGATGAAAATGCTTGCAGAATGCAAGCACACATTCACTAGTTTGTTATATATATCACGTGTAAGAAGCATCTATATATTATATAGATATATGTATCATACTAGTTAATGTGTGCTTGCATTCTCCAAGCATTTTTTCTCACCTTTATATAAAGAGTCAGCGCTGTATACAGGAAATTAAGAAAAATCAAGATATCTCCGAAATGGATGGTTCTGCGAAAATTTGTTTCAAACAAAACCTACAAGAAATATTATTCTCTACAACTTTGGTCATAACGAAGATTACCAATAACGACGTTTTTAAGGAGTTATTTGAAGGGAACCGAAAAAAACCGATTATCCTATGTATAATTTTGGAAGTGTCCGTCCGTCCCCCCCTGTATATCAGAAGTCGTTCGTCGTAGAGATATGCGGTAAACTGCGTTTTGTTTCTACGAGGTAGGTAGAAAACTACTGTCATTTTGATAAAGTCCCGGGTTCGAATCTAGGAGACAATTATATATTCCCATAAGTTTACACGGGATTTTCGAGTTTTTAGAGTCAAGGTTTTTTTCCTTCAGTCGTTAAAATACGTTAATATGTACCGATTTTCTTCATTTTTACTTTATTCGACGGCTTAAACTCCATAATATCTTGTTCTTGCAATGTTTACATGTTATACGGTGGAGATTTTCAGAAATACGCAATTGTTTTCGAATTTTTACGGATGTTTCGTACTCTTTCCGGGCGTTGCTAAGGCGACCGTCATTGTTGCCTCCGATTCAATTGCTATCAATTATACCTTCAAATAGGTGAAAGAATAGCGTTATTCGCTTCGCACTTTTGTTTAAGCATCGAAATTAATGATACATAGCAACATAAATATTTACGGAGAAGTATTCTGTTGACCGCATATCGGAAACTTTTCTAACGATTTAATCGAAGCAATTGAATCTTCCTTTCATCGTTTGAATGCTGGAATCTTATCTCTTTGTAAGTAGAACCATTATATTATACATCTCTAATGCTTACTAACGCAAATAGTCTCACGCATAAATTTCAAATTAGATGAGAAAAGGGACATAAGTTATTTTTTTGACATATTACATGGTTATCTTCTCTTCATTGAGATAATGGGAGTGAAAAAATATACCTCTGTGGAGTTGTATTATCCATTATTTACATTCCTCTATAAACTGATCTTACCATTTCCATTACCCTTTTATTTTGCACTTGAATGCATTAATCGTTTAAATTGAACTATTTCGAACAGTAGGCGTAAAATGATGAACGGATTAAGAAACTTTATAATGTTTATTCAAAATGATTCATAACCGAAGATTGTAGGTCACTACTATATTATTTTTATCTAAAAAGGAATGAAAGCCTGCAGATCGAGAATTCCATTTTTAAGTGTTATTTTATGGGAAATGGAAAAGTTCGCAATAAATTACTGCGTAGCATTAATTTCCTCTCTAATATGAAATTTAACCCTTCAGCGTCGTCATGCGTACTGGGAACGTCGGACGGAAACTCCACATGCGGTCGTCATGCGTACTGGGAACGTCGCGGAGGTCGTTAGCTTTCTTTATTTTTTTGACACAGTAAATTTTCTTAGATATGGATAATCTTTATATATTTTAAAAGAGGAACCTTTGTCCTTCCTATTGTGCTTAATTCTGTAATTTTCACTCTCCTTCTTTTTACTTTTATTATACGTTAAGTTTTGTGATTAAATTTTCACGTAGATAGGAGAATTGGGGAATTTTGGCTTCTAAAAAAACCCCTATTCAACGAAATCTTTGCACGAAAGCAACTGTGAGGTGTAAGAAGAGGATATAGGCCCCATTTGTCTGATATCAGACATCTATCCCGCTCTTGAGACATGTTTTTATATTGTGTCATCACTTTGAGAGGGAGAGAGAGGAGGTCTGGGCCATGTGCTTGGTTTAGTATTTCATGAGGGAATATAGCTAGAGTGAGACAGACTAGAGGATCATATTTTGTATTTCCAAGATATTTGCGATATGGAAAGCGTGGGAAATATGCTGGCGCTTGTACCGCGCGGAAAATGTTCTCTCGTCGCTCTGAAAAAATCAGTCTGAGTGAAACCTTGCACTGTGCGGAGGCAGGTTTCGTTCGCCTTTCTTTACTGTGGTAAATTTGACGTTTACTTGCTTACTTATTTTCAAAATACTAGGAGTAATCATGTGCTCAACCCGTGAAAATAGTCAAGCAATACCGAGTGCTGACAAGGAGACGGAAGTCCTACTTGGAAGTGATTCGGAAGAAAGCGTGAGTTCGGACAGTGATAGAATCATTTGGATGAACGTACTCAAATTGATTCACTGACGCATAATCATAGTGATCATGAGGAGGATAATGTAGAAAACTACTTCTGGGAGGGCACGGAGAATTACGTAGGACGAAAGGAGAATTTCATTGGTGGTTACGGACCTCAAAAGGCAGCTAAGGGTTTGACTGACATTGTAGGTACTTTTCAATTGTTTTTCGATGAGGAATTTGTTAGTGCCATAGTAAATGAAACCAACCGATATGCTGACCAATACATCAAAGCAAGTAAGCGTACATTTTCGATGAAATCAAGAGTTTTATCGTGGAAACCAGTTACCGTGGAGGAAATGTACACTGTTTTGGGAATTTTTATGTTGATGGGAATTGTGCAGAAGCCCACGCTTCGTTCCTATTTTTCGACGAAAAGAGTTCTATCCACACCAGGCTTCGGCGATGTCATCACTAGGGATCGATTTGAGCTTATTTGCAAATTTTTGCATTTCAATAATAAGGAAGAAAAGAATAATTACCGTGGTCCTCCAAAGCTACAAAAAATATTTCCGATTACTGAACATCTGATCGAAAAATTCAAGGAATTTTTTTTACCGAAACGGGAAATTTCAATAGACGAGTCTCTAACATTGTGGAAGGGCCGTCTATCTCCCTCTGAAGTCCTCCAAGTTCGGAATCAAGACCTTCGAGCTCTGTGATGCAAGTACTGGCTACTTATGGTCATTTCTTGTATACACGGGGAAGGATACTGTGTTTCATTCGCCCCTTGTTTCAGGTAATCTAAAAAAAGACCACGGCAATAGTTTTGAATAGGTAGTCCAAAGGTTCCTCTTTTAAAATTATGAAGGTTACCCATATTTAAGAAAATTTACTGTGTCAAAAAAATAAAGAAAGCTAGCAATCTCCGCGGCGTACCCAGTACACAGGACGGCGCTGAGGGGTAAGAATCCTTATTTGAAGGTTTTTTTTCTGAAAAACTTACGGGGAAGAAGTTGAAATCCAAGATAAAACAGTAGATGTGAAGTACTCCGTAAACTTTGAATAAAGAAAAACTGAGTAAATGGCTTCCGTGATTGAGTGAAACAATTCATCGAGGTATTTCACGCGAATAATAATAACTAAGACGGTGTGAAAAACATAGGTAAATATGCATAGTTTTACGTAAAACCTCAAAAAATTTCAGACAAATTCCATAAATATCTAATAAGTTACGAAATTTTATATGATTTCGCGCAAAAACAGCGAATTTCCCTAAATCTCTTCCGACCTGCGTGACGTATTATATTTAAATGTCCTGCGCGCTTGAGGGGTTAAAATATATATTTCTGATCGACTTCGCATAATAAATTGTCAGTACGCACAAACAGCCGTGCCCTCAGCGAGATTCGAACCGGCAAACCTTACCAATACCTGGAAATACATTACTATAGTTAAATGTGAATTATTGAGATTAACCTTTTTTACACATTCCTTAATTTTTGATAAATTAATTGAAAAAATCTGATATGGCCAACACATGACTTTCTCCATATTTGGGGTATAGTTATTTAAATTATTATGAATAGCACTATAAGGCAAAACTATTATTTCCTATCGTAAAAGAATACAGTCGTCCTTATTGCCGTAAATTAGGTATATTTTGAATATGTTTACAGAATTCACCGTTAAATGGTGGCGGCGCTGAATACTAGAAAAAGCAAAATATCTCCGAACTGGATGGTTCCACGAAAATTTGTTTCAAACAAAACCTGGAAGAAATATTATTCTCTACAACTTTGGTCCTTACGAAGATGACCAATTACGACATTTTTAATGAGATATTTGACGGAAACCGAAAAAACCGATTATTTATAAGTAATTCGTAAACAATAACTGCTATGGAAAATTGTTTCAAATGAAAGTTGTAGGAAATTACATTCTCTATAACCTTTGTAAAGAATTGTATGTAGAGTAATGATGTTTTAACGGTGAAATATCGCAGAAACCGACTTGGGTATCGAATAAACCTCGACTTCACGTTATCCGATATTGTCCACAATCTAATCAGTTCCTTGTGCTCATGCTAAAGTGTTATATATGAAATTTGGTATTAATATGACAAGTAATTTTTGAGTTAGAGCGGCCACAATCACATACATCCACACACAGACAGACATTCCGAAAATAGTCTAAACGTGTTCTAGGGACCTCAAAACGTGTATTTCCGTTGAAATCTCGAAGTCGATTTTTTTCGTGATCACAATACTTTCCTATTACTACGTATGGAGAAAGTGAAAAGATGGAGGAAAATTTGCCTTCTTATGCAGTTTAGGTCGTTGTGGCTTGTTTAGATAAAAACGATTTGTGGAGAGGAAGTTTAAATGTTCTAACTGATGGAGAGTTTTTTATGTCAACAAGGAGATCGTTCCAAAGTCTACAGGCTGTTACATGAAAGGATTTATTGTAAACATCTGTACGGTTATGCGTGATCAAGAGCTTACTATTGCCTCTGGTGGTAAGGTTATGAACCGCACTGATTGGAAAGAATTTTGTTGAGAGGTAACCCGGTTTACCGGTAGACAGGAGCTTGTAAAGAAGAGTGAGGATGTGATGATGGCTACGATCGTCGAGGTTTAGCCAAGCGAGTTCAAGGAAGGAATTGGAAATGTGGTCGAATTTCCTGAGGTTGTTGATAAAGCGAATGCAGGAATTGTGTGTGCGTTGGAGTTTGGTTTTTAGTTCATTGGAGAGGTCTTGGAATACGACGTCACAGTAATCAAAGTGGGGAATGAGTAGAGAGGTAACAAGTAGTTTTTTGAGAGAAAGAAGAGTGAATGAAGAGCCGAGTTAACTTTTTTGCAAATGTTAGAAAAGTGTTCAGTCCAGGAAAGCGTATCGTTTATAATCAGGTCAAGATTTTTTACAGGCTTAAGAAAAGGTATGGAGGATTCATGATACGTCAAAGGCGGGAGCGCTTCGAGCGAAATTGTTGCATTAAGTTTGTGATACCCAATAATAACTGCTTGACTTTTGGAGGGGTTATTCTTAAGAAAATTGTTAGCACTCCATTCGGAGAGAGAGAGAGTAGGTTATTGTTCATCATATTTATATTTTCAGTTAGATCGGACAAACGGGAGTGGAGGTAGATTTGTAGATCATCAGCATATAGGTGATAGTTGCAGAAGGAAATGTTTTTGCTAATATCGTTAATGTATAGAGAGAACAACAGAGGGCCAAGAATAGAACCTTGATGGACACCTCTACTGACGTTAAGCCATTTAGAGGAGGTGTCATGAGACATGACCTTCTGAGAGTGGTTATTAAGATAGGAGTGGAGCCTTTCCAGGGAGGAAGAAGTAAATTTTAAGAGTCGAAGTTTGGTAAGAAGACAAATGTTTTACTAAAGTCGAGAAGTGTCATAATAGTAACTTCTCTGCGATCCATTGAGAGGCGAATGTCATCGGTGATATTAAGGAGGGTGGTGGAGGTACTATGAGAAGGGCGGAAACCTGATTGAAAGGAACCAAATAAGTTATTGTCATTGAGGAACTTAGTGATTTGCTCGTGTACAAGCCTTTCAAGGGCCTTTGAGATTGACGGAAGGATGCTAATGGGTCTGAAGTCGACAATTTCTGGAGATTCAGATTTCTTGGGAAAGGGACGAACCAAAGCTTGCTTCCAGACATTGGGAAATTTTCTTGAGGAAATGCACCAATTAAAGATGTGGGTGATAATTGGAAGAATGTGAAGACGTATCTTGATTAGAATTAATATTGGAATGTCATCAACTCCAACGGCAGTGGACTTAACCTTCTGAAGGGAGCGCATTACATCAAATTGAGTGAAAGGCGAAAAGTTAAACATTGGAGTGGAAGGAGGAGCGGATTCGAGAGGAGGGAGAGGGGGGGGGGGAGAAGGAAGTAGAGGGGAGAGTGGGGGAGGAGGAGAGAGGGTGTGAGAGGGAGAGGGGGGAGCGAGAGGGAGGGGGAGAGAAGGAAGTAGAGGGGAGAGTGGGGGAGGAGGAGAGAGGGTGGGACAAAATATTTCATAAGTAAAAGTGTGATATTAATTATTTTAAATTAATATAATTATAATCTATCTATTTATCTATAATTCTTCCGTTGATATTTCAACGGGCATTACACTAGTATTATTATAGTTCACTGTCCTAGGACAGGTTCTTTATTCCAAATAAAACTGTGCTATTTATTTCTGTCCTGACCAATACTCTTCAATTGTTCGTAACTTCTTCCTTCTTTTAATTCATCAACAATTTGAATCCTTCTCCTACCACTTCCTTCTATTTTTCCTTCAATTATGTACTTCCTTCAACAAACCATCTCTTCTCAGTATATGTCTTAACCAATTAGCCTTCCTCTGCTTTATCTCATGTAGTACATATTTTTCTTTTTTCATCCACACTCTGTAGCACTTCTTCATTTGTTACACTATCTGCTACCCAGCTTATCCTTTCCATCCTTCTCCATACCCACATTTCAAAGCTTTCCAAATATTTCATGTCTATTTCCCGAAGGGTCCATGTCTCTGCTTGTAGGGATATCGAGCGTATAACTAAAAAGTGACAAGTTATAAAAGTACTGCGAAAGCAGATATTATAAGGTGATTTTTTTTACAACATATCTGTTTGAAATTTTAAGGGTACTAAATTCTTGCCACGCGTAGCTCTCATATCTAATAAGTTATCCTGAAAACTTGGTTTCTCTAGGGTGAACCGTTTCAGACATATCTTCTGCACAGTCGGACGGACGGACAGACAGACAAAGTGAATACATAAGGGATTTGTAAAAAAATCTCTAAAAATGGATATAATGTGTGAGAGAGAAGTGACTCCTCCATCCCTCTCACCTAGCCATCCGCGAGTGGCGTCGGCCACACCTTGAATCTGCTCGCTAGGTCTCCCGCTAGAGTGCGGCCTACCGAAATAGATCGGAGGGGGTGGGGTGGGGCCCCGAAGGCTCTTTGGCTGAAGAACGTGGCTTGGTGATCCGCCTTGCGGGGGGGGAGAGGAGGAGGCCCAGAGTAAGGAGGCGGCGTGGTCGAGATGGAGTTGTATAAGGCGTGTGAAGGTGAACGAGGGTGTCTAGGAGTGGAGCGTAGAGAGTGAGTGAGGAAGGGGGGGAGGGAGGAAGGGAGATTGGCGTTAAGTAGGAAGAAAGCACTTATTTGTCTTATTTGACTTGGCTCGAGTAAGGTCGCTCGCTCGACACATCTTTCGCACTTAACTAGGAAGAGGAAAAGAGAAGGGTGATATAGGGTGTCACCACTTTGAAACAAAGCCTCTTTCCTTCTATAATACCGAAAGTTGTCGACAGAAAGGAGGAAAAAACGAGCATCTTGTTTTGAGGACCGTCTTCTAATCGATATACCTGTTTGTATTCTCAAACATGAGATGTTGGTTTATCCTTTGACATGTATGTAATTCGTCGATTCGTTATTTTAGTTGGCCATGAAATGCACTATTACGTCAGATAATGTAATTAATAGGTCTGGAAACAAGAAGAAAGCTATTATTTAGACGCGCGGATTTAAAAAAAAACCCGAATCGAAAGAATTCATAAGTGAGCTCTGTGTTTGTTGTTGTTTTTTCAACCTTTGCTTAGCAAATTTCCTTAGTAGTCACTTTGATTATCAACATTGGCACGATTAAAGCGCACGTATATTAGCTTAAATTACATAAAATAGTATAGGTATTTCAATAAAAAATATTATAATCGCTGCATTAAAATTTCTGTTACTGAATGATAATTTACCATTATTATTTTAGGTCATCTCTCTAAATATCCCGCCTTTCGTAAAGCGTTTGTAATGGCGATGAATGTTACGTGGTTGCGAAATTGGTTTGTTTAGGTTCGCTTGAAATATTTAAAAAATTATCGGAGAAACATATTAGCGCCGTAACACCTTTTTTTAAAACAATCGTCGATTTCGGGTTAAAAGTTCTTCGTTGTTATCATCACGAATAGTCTGTCCGCTAACAAGTATATGGCCATATATATGTTAAGCTATGTTATTCACATTATTTTGTCTTCCGCAATATCTTCCATTTTGTGTCGTCCACTATCAAACGAAATCTCTTCTGAATTCAAGTTTTCTTTAGTTGCCATTCTCAGAGTCTCTTAGAAAATTCCCGATCTAGTTCGCCTTCCACTTTCTTAATATATTTTGTATTCTCATTCTATTCCTTCCTAGTCTTCGTAATCATTTCTTATTTTACGCGAGTTACGTAAGAGAAAAAATCGCCCATTTTCGCTTTCTCCCTCTGTCCATTTCTACTGCTGGAAATTTCGACAAAATTGTTCAGCAGTAAGGTACAGATGGATTTCGAATTCATATCAAAATAGAAGGACAGGAAAGAAAAATGGACTTTTTGTTTTTAATCGTAAAATATTCATTCGAAAAATAATTCCTTTCCAGGAAACGCTAGAAATATTTATTGTCAGAAAAATTGTTACTTTTCCGTGTAAGAAGGAGGAGATTGTGGTGAACCCGGTGCATATAACCCAAGCCAGTACCCTAGGGGCGAAGGCAGACTCCAGCAGTGATATATAAACATTCCTACGTGTCTTAGAACAGTCAATTATAATGATTGGGATAGGGTAGACCAGGGGTGCACAAACCTTCCACACCTGCGGGCGACATTTGATGGTTTATACTTATCCGAGGGCCGCACTTAATTAAAAGCTGAATAATGTCAATTAAACAAGAATAAAATTTTAGGTAACAAGTTAAAGCATTTTTACTTATCATAATCAAACGCAAAATTATCACAAATATACAATACAGTGCGAGTTTGAAAAGGTGTAGATTTAAAAAAAATAAGATTCCTAATTTTGGGAAAGTTGTGATCAAATAATTTCTACCGCTCTATTAGGGCTATAGCACTCCACTGGAAACAAAATTTGACATTAAAATAATGGAATCAACTGACAGATAAACGTGATTGACATTAATGTTTCTCTCTTGCTTGCATGGCTCCCGATCAGAGCCGTCTCTAGGATCCGCGGGGCCCCGAGCGAGAGGGTTTCCGCGGGCCCCCTACTTTTCACAGAAAAATCAAATTTCCCATTTACTTACAATTTTATTTTTGTTTTCAAGTTTGCATTAGTATTAGTCAGTATTATTATTAGTATTTTTCAGTATAATTATGAGTATTATTCAGAAATTCATAAACAAATTTTTAAAACCAGTAATTATTAAGGGTTACACAAATTAACAAAATAATAACCAGCCCACTACAATTTTAAAAGTTTACTTTTCTAGCTTTGATATGTGCAGATCTGTCGATTATTGTTGATTTCTCAATCTTATCAACTTCCTCGTGTTCATTATTGACAAAAGGGATAATCCAGTCAGTCTCTCTTGTGACATCATCGATCGTAGGTAATTTTTCATTAATTTTAATTTTGAAAACGACCTTTCAGCTGATGCAACTGTCACTGGCATTGTAAGAATTATCCTACAAAGTATTTCTATGTTTGGATATATTTCCTGCAATCTATTTTTGTGTAAGAACTTCAAAATATCAATTACGCTATGATCTTCTGGCACAACCGTTGATAACATTCTTAACTCTTCACTAAGTTCGATCCCATCTATGTCGCTCTCTGAACTTCCTTCATCCTTCCAAACTTTCTCTATATCGCAGCAGACACTGTAAATTTGATAAATCCCAATTTTTAATTTGGCTTATGCTGTTCATGAAACCAAATCTAGAAATGTACTCACTGCACTGATCAAAATGCCACGACAGAGAGGTTAGTTCCATGTCTATCACTCGCAGAAAGAAATCCATTCTAAACCTCTTCTTCGAGTTTTCCTGTGCATCGTCCTCTCTAGCGCAATCAGAATGTCTCCTTTTTACATTTTTAGAAAACTCTATATCGATTGACATATCATTGGCGACTCTTTCGGCTACTGATACGGCTTGATTAAACCCTCCATTTCTGTATATATTTCATGATAACTTCAAAGCATCCAGATGTTTAACTGCAATATCCAACGGAATTTGAGCAGATTGTAGAACCTTACTTACTTTATTTACAGTTAGTAATATGTCACACCAAACAATAACAGATAAGGTAAATTCAAATCTGTTTAATTCATGGGAAAGGAGTGAATTTGCCTCGCTTTTTGTCTTCGGACCTTTACAAACTTCAGCTACCTCAAGTAAAGCATTTTTTATTTTTGGTAAATGAAAGCGTACAGTTTTTATGCTTTCGAGTCGGGACTCCCACTTAGTGCTAGACAAAGGTTTTAGAGGTATATCTGTATAATTCTTTAAGATACTCCATCTTGCCCGTGAAGCTGCGAATAAAGTATACAATCTTTGAAGTATACCAAAAAATGACACCGTTCGTGGACAGAAATGAGCCATATCACTAAGAACCAAATTTAAGTTGTGTGCTCCGTATGGCATGAAAAAAGCAAGTGTTCAACTACTTCTATATTTCTGTTTTCAATATGAACTATTCTTAGAATTACTGACATTTGCTCTTTGTGGCTCAGATCTGGAGTACAATCCAGAATAATAGAATAGTACTTGGCATTTAAAACTTTTTGAATGATTGAATTTCTAACTTCAGAAGCCATAATTTGTATTATTTCATTTTCTATTAATGGTCCCATATAGTGATCCTTAATTTCACTTTGCTGGTATCGTCGTAAATGATCTTGGATGATCGGATCAAATTTAGGTAACAGCTCTATCTGACCTAAGAAATGCCCATTATTTGCTTAGTATAACGAACTACTACTAACGCGAAAAGGCAAGTTATGGCGAGCTAGACAAAGTATTATCTCAATAATTCTTTCCGAAACATTACGCCAACGCTGTTTTTCTTTTTTGTATAAATCTTGGTTTATGCTATCAATAAAAGTCCCTTTCTGTTTTATCTGCGCATATTCCTGCCATTCTTGTAAGCTTCTCATAGGTGATAAAGATTTATCATGCTCACTTATTTCCTACATTCTTCCATCGACTAAACCCCTCAGACGCCAATACCGACTTTGACTCTGATGATGGAAACAGTTTACAGCAGAAGCAAAAGACATCTTTTTCTTCAGAATAAACCAACCACGTCCTTCTCACCTTCTCCCCATTTTTCAGAATCCTATAAAAATGGTAGTCAGAAAAGCATCTGTGCTCTGAGTTGCGTGGATAATTCCTCATTTTTTCTTCAGTGTACTTCGGACCCATTTCTACTATAAGATCCCTATGAGGAGTAATAAATGTAGGCCATGTACCGGGGTCTGACGTAAAATTAAAATTTTCAGAGCTTACAGCAAGGTGACTATGACTAATATTTATGGAAACGTTATTCACATAACGGGAAGAAAAGGATGGCGTACTCGGTGATGGAGTCTCAACGAAATTAACGTGTTTGGCAAATTGCTGTTCACTGTCACTACTTGTTGACACCTCGATTCCTTCGTCTGAAGAAATCAATGCTTTACTTTCACTTTTACCCGATATGACGTCACTTAGCGCTGGAAAGGTCTTGATGAACTTTTTTAATGTTCCGTTTTGTTTCTTCAATTGTTCTTTTACTTCTTTCACCCTTTTTACTTTCTCCATACGTAGTAATGGGAAAGTATTGTATTCATGGAAAAAATCGACTTCGAGATTTCAACGGAAATACATGTTTTGAGGTCCCTAGAACACGTTTAGACTATTTTCGGAATGATGTCTGTGTGTGTGGATGAGCACAAAAAACTGATTAGTTTTTGGACAATAACGGTTAACCGGAAGTCGAGGTTTATTCGAAACCCGATTCGGTTTTTGCGATATTTCTTCGTTAGAACATCATTATTGTATATACAATTCTATACAAAAGTTATAGAGAATGTAATTTCCTACAGTTTTTATTTGAAACAATTTTCTATAGGAGTTATTGTTTAGGAGTTATTTATAAATAACCTGTTTTTCGGTTTCCGTTAAATATCTCCTTAAAAACATCGTTATTGGTAATCTTCGTAAGGACCAAAGTTGTAGAGAATAATATTTCTTCCAGGTTTTGTTTGAAACTAATTTTCGTAGAACCATCCATTTTGGATATATTTCGCTTTTCCTTAATACCAGCCTACAGCGCCAACACCATGTAGCGGTGAATTCTGTAAACATTCAAAATATACGTAATTTACGGCAACAAGGACGACTGTATTCTTTTACGATACAAAATAATAATTTTGCCTTATAATGCTATTCATAATAATTTAAATATATGGAGAATATGGAGAAAGTCGTGTTGGCCACGTCAGATTTTTACTTTCTCCATACGTAGTAATGTGAAAGTATTGTATTCATGAAAAAAATCGACTTCGAGACTTCAACGGAAATACATGTTTTGAGGTCCTTAGAACACGTTTAGACTATTTTCGGAATGATGTCTGTGTGTGTGTGTATGTTATGGTGGGCGCTCTAACTCAAAAAGTACGTACCATATCGTTACCAAACTTCATATATAACACTTTAACACGAGCGCAAAGAACTGATTAGTTTTTGGACAATAACGGTTAACCGAAAGTCGAGGTTTATTCGAAACCCGATTCGGTTTTTGCGATTTTTCTTCGTTAAAACATCATTATTCTATATACAATTCTATACAAAGGTTATAGAGAATGTAAATTCCTACAGTTTTCATTTGAAACAATTTTCTATAGGAGTTATTGTTTAGGAGTTATTTATAAATAATCGGTTTTTCGGTTTCCGTCAAATATCTCCTTAAAAACATCGTTATTGGTAATCTTTGTAAGGACCAAAGTTGTAGAGAATAATATTTCTTCCAAGTTTTGTTTGAAACTAATTTTCGTAGAACCATCCATTTCGGATATATTTCGCTTTATCTTAATACCAGCATACAGCGCCAACACCATGTAGCGGTGAATTCTGTAAACATTCAAAATATACATAATTTACGGCAACAAGGACATATCTTCTTTTGCGATACGAAATAATAATTTTGCCTCGTAATATTATTCATAATAATTTAAATATCTATACCCCAAATATGGAGAAAGTCATGTGTTGGCCACATCAGATTTTTTCGTGATGGGATGCTATATAATGAATATTAAATATGCGAATTTTATTTTAAAAGTCGTATAAAAAGTGTGTCGTATTCTTATATTACAATAATGAAGATATGTCGGTACTAACCTTTAAAACTAAAATGCTGAACTCATTTCCCAGACTACGTCCAAAACTTCCAAGGAATAAAAGGTTCACTGTTTAACAGAGGTAGCATTCAAAATTAATTTAAATGGCCCATGAGTACGCATACTGAAATATTAAATAATATAAATGAATGCACTAACCTTCTATGTTAATATAAAATTCTTCATGAAAATGTCTAGTAAATCCAGGTGCCCTTTTGTTTGCAGGTAAGATTCACACGCCACAAGAAAACGTTCTCACAGTTGATGTTCCTTCTACCACAGTTTTAGGAGAACTGAGGATTCACTATTTTCCCGTGTTGGTTTATGCTTAGCGAAGAACGACCATCTAAATAACGCAGAACAGAGCTAACGATTATATGTTCTAGAATCTTACACGATAATGACGTAAAGGAAATCGGTCTATACTTTTCGGGCCTTCTCTTTATCACCGCCTTTGTGGATGGGCGTTACGTATGCTAGCTTCCAGTCTTTTGGAACGGTACCATGTGCAACGGATTTTTCGAATATTATTTTCAAGTAAGGTGCGATTACCGAGGCTAGCTCTTTCAACACACGCGCGGGTATGCCCTCCGGCCCGGGAGACTTATTTTGCTTAATCGACTCTAGCTGGTGCGCGATACCTGTTTCGGAGAATATCAAATCTTCCATCGAATTTCCCTCATCATTCGAAGCTGGTTCCTCAAATTCGTTGCTCACCGAAGTAAACGCTTTCTGAAAGTGTTCATTTAACAAGTTCGCTTTTTCCGCGCCATCGTCTACTACATCACCTGCCTCCGTTCTCAATGACGCTATGGTGGGGCCTCTACCATGAACCTCTCTAACGTACGACCAAAATGCTTTCGGATTTTCTTTCAAATTATTATGCAAAACTTTCTTTTGGTAATCATTAAATGCTTCTCGCATTGTTACTCTAGCTCTTGACCGCGCCTCTCTGTCTTGATGCCGTATCATTGACCTCTGTTCCTCTGTGACTTTTGAAGAATTGGTATTTAAGCGAGCGTGAAGTTTTCTTTGCCGTCTAAGAGCGCATCTAACTTTCTGGTTGTACCATCTTGGATCCGCACCATCACGTTTAAGTTTATGTGGAATGAATTTATACGTACCCTCTCGCATCATATCCCTGAACACGCACCATAATTCCTCTGTACTAGCTTCGATAGATGCCTCGCAGAAATTAGGGTATTGTGTCTGTAAAAAAGACCTAAATTTCGAGAAATCGCCTTTGGCGTACATATATACGCGTCTTCTAGCCTTAACCTGTTTCTCCACTTTTAGCTTAAGTTCTACGTACACAGCATTATGATCGCTTATTCCTTCCTCTATGGAAAGCTTGTTCATACGCTCAGGGTAATTCGTTACGAGTAAATCTAATATATTGTTCGATCTCGTGGGACATCTTACTAGCTAACACAACGAGTGTTTAACGAAGGTTTCTATAAGTGCTTCGCATGATTCACGCTCTCTACCACGGGGATCAAAGCAATTATGATTCCAGTCTATTGAAGGTAAGTTGAAGTCTCCTCCTATTATAATGGCCCTCTCTTTATTTTTCGATATTAGCGTTGCTACTTGTTTTTCGAGATTATGAATAATTTCTAAACTTGCATTGGGAGGCCTATAAAATGCGCATATATTTGCTATAGTGTAATCGCTTCCTCTGTCTCCACACCAAACACTTTCTATTTCGGCGTCATTAATCGGTAGTGGAAAACTTTCGTATGCCTTGCTGACTGCTATAAATACTCCACCTCCCGTCCGGATACTACGATCCTTTTTAAAAATTCTATAGTCTTGAAGGAATACCTCCTGACTTGCAATCTCGTCAGTGAGCCAACTCTCTGTACCGATCACGACATCGGCTTCTAGACTGCGAATAATATGCTCAAAATCGGCAATTTTCTTACGGATGCTGCGGCAGTTCAATACGACGACATTTAATTTCTCACTATCGCTTCTCAGATAAACCTCAGCCTTACCATTCGTAATCGTTTTAGGAATACATGGGTTCTTCATGCAATTATTCCGCCAATTGGTTGATATAGCATTTTCTTTCTGATCGCGTTTTATTTCACCATTTTTATCGAAATCCCAAACGTTAGCACTATTGGCATCACGGATGTCAGCGCCTTCATCGCTCGGTAACTCTAATTTATTTGCGGTATTGACCGGATTTCTCGTAATATTGTTCTCTGTTACCCTGTCAATTACACCCATTCCCCTAAGACGCCTACACTCTACCCTGCTCTCTAGCCTAAAAAAGCCCTACTATGATCAAGGATCCTACACGCTACCTTGTGAGAGTAGAGCTGAGTCTCGCATGGCAGGTTGGGACAAACGTTTTTAGCTCCTCTCGAATAATTCGCAGAATTTCCGTCCAAGAGTCATCTGCGCTGTTACTATTCGCAAGATTGATAACTGTCGCTATTTGGTTTGTAACATAATTTTTTAAACCTGGGAGATCTGCTTTACTGAAGATATAGACTAATCGCGTTGGCTTATCTATTGTCGCAGGGGTGTATTTGAAGTCGGCGATTACTATTTTATGATCAACTATGCCGTCGTCGATTTGTAGGTTTCTAGTCGATAGCGGGTAGGTAGTGGCTAGCAGATCTAATATGTTTCCGTTTCCGTTGTTGTCATATCGCGTCGGCTCGTTAGCGATTTGCTCTAGCGAGTTTAGAGTAAACGCTTCAATTAATTCGCGACAAGCTTCTCTATTTTTTCCACCACTAACATAGGTTACGGATTTCCAATCGATCGATGGAAGAATAAAGTCTCCTCCAAGAATGATTACTGGATCGTTCTTTCTCCTAGCTATCACCTGCAATGTACGACTGAGTTCTCTAATGTTCTCGACTCCTGAGTCAAGTGGGCGGTAAAATGAGCAAAAAATAATTTTTTACCATTTCTCGTACGAAAGGAGCACCATATCATTTCGCAGTGTTCGCTGACGTTAATCTCCTGTAATTGGCTTGATATACTCTTTCTGACGGCGATGAAAACTCCACCTCCGACTCTTTCCCTCCTGTCTTTGCGATACACCGCGTAATCTGGTGGGAAAATCTCGTTAGAATTAATGTCGCCCGATAGCCAGTTCTCAGTTCCCAATACAACGTCTGCACGATGGCTTTTAAGTAGTGGCAAAAATCAGCCTGTTTCCTTCGAATGCTTCGGCAGTGCATAATAATAATTTTTATTGTGTTTTCTATGGATATTTTCGTTCTGGATTTCCCCGCCACTTGATCTAACAATTTTATTTTTCTACTTCTCACTCTACCGCTATTCTTGGACTCCTTAGGTTTAATGTTGGCGGACTCTTTTCTAACAGATCTATTGTTTTTATCCTCGTGTAACCTAAAAAACCCTAGCGTGTTCAAAAACCCTACGCGCTACCGCATTAAGAAATGAAAATTGATTCTCCCATGTATTCTTACTTGAAACGGAATTATTCTTAGCAATCGAACTTGGGATACTTTTTCGAGACATTAGATTCTTCAGACCCTGGTGGAAATTTGGGAGAAAGTAACAGTTGGAAAATCTGTCCGTTCCATCGAGGTCTGATATACCGAGGGTTCACTGAATTATATGGTTTTGCTTTATTGAGTGGCGGATTTGCAGTGTTAGGGCCCTAAATTTTACACAGCCAAACTAGAAACATAAAATCAAACTTTGTACTCAAAGAAATTTTATTAGTCATCCATCTTTTTTCAAAATGTTCGTCGTTTTATTACGGCTTGTTATGCTTGCATCTTAGATATCGTACTGCTGTCCATTGACATTGTCATAAAACCGAATAAAAAGCCATTTCAACTGTTTTAGGTGCGTTTTGCTTCCAGCGTGAGCGCCTGATAGCGTCAGTCCGTCCGCATTTTCGTTCTCGACTTAAAAAAACCACCGGATTTTCACGAAATTTGATATTTAAAACTTACAGTCAAAGATAATAAGAAAATGAAATAAATGAATCACGTAAGCCAATCAGAGGTACAACTTTACTGGTGATAAAAAAAGAACTTTCCGACATATCTCGTAAAGTATTGGTCATATCTAAATAGTTTTTAAATAGAAATTGTACAGCTAGTAAAGTACAGTATTTATTTTCCTATACATTTTTATCGTAGGAGTAGCCATTATTAAGAAAATCAAGTAAGAATGTCTTAATTCGAGTTTAATTTAGAAAATTCCTTGCATGGTTTCTTCATCATTGTTGCTAACATAAACAGTCCCACGAAAATTAGTATACAAATTCCCAAGTATCCGTCTGTATGTCTGTCTGTCACGGTTCTTTTGGACATGTCACGATGTAATTGACCCGAAACTTTCAAAATCGTTAAACCCCCATGAGGTGGTGCCTAGAAAAATCAAATATCCTTGAGAAGGTCCTGGGTTCGACTCCAGAAGACGATTATATTTTCCCATATGTTTACACAATTTTATATTTTTCATCGTGAAATGTTTTTTCCTTCATTCTTCAAAATAGCTTCTTCGTTTTTTGCTTCATTCGACGGACAAAACTGTAAACTATCATATTCTTGCAATGATTATATGGTACACGGTCGAAGTTTTCAGAAATGCGCAATTGTTTTCTAAATTTTGCTGATATTTCGTACTCTTTTTGGGCGTTGCCAAGACGATCATCATTGTTGCCTCCGATTTCATTACTGTCAGTTAAACCTTCACATAGGTTAAAGAGTAGCGTTATATGCTTTGAACTATTGTTTAGGCATCGAAATTATTGCTTTAGCAACGTCAAGCTTTATTACATAGAAACGTAAATATTTACGGATAATTATTCTGTTAATGGCTTATGGGAAGCGTTTCTAACAATTGATCAAAGCAACTTCTTCCATCGTTTGAATGCTGAATACTTACCATTTTGTAAGTAAAATCATTATATTACAAATCTGTAATGCGTGTTAACGCAAATACGCTCACGCATAAATTTAAAATTGGATGAGAATAGGGACGTACGTTATTTTTTAAACATGGGTATCTTCTCTTCATTGATAATCTAAACGAACAGTTGCATTGATTGATATATGAAAAAGTAAGGACATCTAATTCCATAAAATGAACAAAAAAAATTAAAAACATAAAAGTTCGCGAACATTTACTGTGTATCATTAATTTCCTCTCTAATATGACTTTTAAAATTCAGATTTATGACTGACTTCGCATAATAAATTGTCAATACGCACAAAAAACCATGGCCTCAGCGAGATTCGAACCCGTGAGTCACCTTTACCGGGGATATGCATTATTAGGGTTAAATGTGAATTATTAAGATCAACTTATTTTACACACTTCTTAATTTTTATAAACTAATTGAAAAATAACCGCGCAATCATTGCACGGGTACAGCTAGAACATTTATTTTTTTCTTACGTGTACATGAAATATTTTTAAATAGGAAGAAAATGGATTATTTATGACGTACATGTATATCATTTCTTTCAAATACACTTCATTGCAGGAAACGCGCCCATGTGTGACACTTTCCTAACTTGTTAATTACAGTAAAGAAAAATATACCGACGCGCATTTATCTCATTTAAATTATCCTTTTCTTACTGTTGAAATACACACGTTTATGCTGCAGTATGCTAAGAAGGGTTTTGTACAGTTTTCTGAAAATTTTGATGATATATCGAAAATATTACAAAATCTTAAATTGGTGATAAGGAGATGGAGAGCGAGAATAGAGAATATTGGTATTTTCGCTCCTCCCCTCATTCCGAAAGATACATTTTCCTCCTGGAATCGCATTTTGTTTTTCAATAGAACACTCTTCCTCCGCGTTTCTCCCCACTTTCCCTCTCCCTTCTAATATTTCCCTCTCCTTCCGTTTCCTCTCCTTTCACCTGCTCTCATGTGCCCTCGTTACGCTTTGCACGGCGTGCTACTCGCTCAAGCGCATCCTCGCGCTCAAATCGTTTCATATGGAATTCCTGAGAAGCAAGGTTTCTTTGTCGACATCTATTTTCCACTCGTAGTTCCACCTAGCCACCCCCCTCCGCTTCCTCTCTCTCTCTCTCTATCCTGCTAAACACTCATTCTCCTCCAAATGTGGAGGTCATCGAGGGCTTCAGCGGCCGCTGAGCTTTTCTCACGGGACTTTTACTTGGATTGCCCCTCCTCCTCCCGCTCGCTCTTCTCACTCCAAGGTCATATGTGTACTGCTCATGTTTGCACTATTATAGAATCGAATATAATCTTCCGGTGCGATGGCGTAACTCTGTGAGAGCTCAAGACGTCGATCGCTCGATTGTCCACTTGTTTTTAGGTACATCTCTGAACCATTTGTGCTTGTATTCCGCCGATCGCAGTTTCTGTAAATTTAAATTATAGATAATTATTATTAGTCTTTTTTTGCCAAATGAGCACGGCTTCACATGTTTAGACGTGGATTTAAGAGTTTAAAAACTTCATTTATATATATTAATTTAACCAGCACTGAGAATGATTTTCTTTGTAAGTTCGTAAATTATTTTAAAATGTTAAAAAACGTATCTGTGGAAACTGGGTTTTCCACTTGACTTTAATCAGCCAAATCATCTAGCACAGTGGTTCTCAGGCCGATCTGCCATGCGACCCCCTCCTTGTGGATGCTCGGTCCTCGCGACCCCCTGTCATTTTTTGAGGAGTAATAAAAATATTAAAAAACTTTTTTCATGTATACTTTTTTTTATAAAGCGCACTGAAAAGTATAAAATACATTTTCGGTTCAATAAAATATCTGGTTCTTACGGAAAATTTTCATTATATATGGTCATGTATCTTTTTAAAAAAGACGTGTGGCATATGTTGATTAAATTATTCGCTACATTATAAATAATCTGGAATATTCTTGTTGTTGCGCACAGATAACTACAGAAGAATTAGTTTGCTACGGTAGTTCAGTGGTCGAATATCCGCTCGGCAAGTGGAAGGTTTGATTTCCGGTCATAACAGATTTTTTCACTTGTTTCCACATTTCCCAAAAAGAAATGATTTCATCAAAAATTCAGATATCGTCATGAATTACAATAAAAATGAGAAATGTGAGGACTAGGAAAAGGGTGAAGCAATGAATCACCCTTTCATTTATCTTTAGGATATAGTGGTACCGTAGCTTGTTTACGTTTAGATGGTCCCTGAAACTTAAGAAATGGCATCGTAAGTGGGTCAGAGAAAAATGTTTACAAAATATAGGTGAAGTCCCGCTTTGGGTTGCCACCTCTCCAGATTTGAAGAGGATTCTCCAGGTTTTGTGAGTAGTCTCCGGGTTAAGGTTAAAAGTCTCCGGGTCACCAGCATACATGGACCAGAGTGACCACATGTCCCGTATTTTACGGGATGCCCCATTTTTCGGCCAATTTTTCTGCTTATATTCCGCGTCCTTGGCAAATCAATACGGGACGCACTTTGTCCCGTATATTTTTATGAAAATAGATATATTGATTCCAGATACACTTAGGGTAATCAAATGTCCCGTATTTTAATGTAATTAATGCAATGCTCGGAATGAGCCGGAACGAACCCAGACCGCACGTATCGAAAATATCGGCGATTAGTTCCGAATTGTAATATTTTCCTCCCGAGCATCCCATTTCGTAATATTTTCCATTTCGTGTACTTAATTAATGTGATGTAATGTAATGTATGAAGAGTTTACAGAAATGAACCCACTTTTACGAAAAGTTACAAATGAGATTTCATCTCTCCTAGATAAACGGAATGTTATATTAAAATCTTGCGAAAAAATAATTTTGTAAGTTGATGCAAATTATTAAGTCAGTACCAGGTTCCAAGGCTCTTGTGGAAAGAATATTTTCTTTATGTCGTAATAAATGGAATGACAGTAGGAACAGATTTTACATATTTGCAGCAAAAGCAGAGCTGCAGGTGAAAAGCAACTATTTTTATTGTAAAGACTTTTATAATTATGTTCTTACTAATGAAGATCTTCTGAAGCGCAAAAAATCTTACGTGAAATATTGTTTATTTCTTACTGTGACAAAAACTATTCTTTGTGAATACGTTCTTAGTATTGTGTGCAATTTAGTTTTATTATTCAAGAATAAATGTTTTGTTATTTTTATTTGCTAGGCGTTTATATTGTGTAGGTTTGTTTGTAAAAAATAATTTTTTCTTATAAGTATACTTTCAAAGAATATTTTTTGTCTTAATTTCAAAGTTAAAAAAAGTCCTGTAAATTTTTAATAGTCCGGTTTTTTAAGGATCTGTCTCTTAAAATAGTCAACCATACGTGCTTTTATGTCACCATAGACACTACACAATTCAAGTCAGCAAGATTATCTACGATGTTTTGAAAATACGCTTCAGAATGCCTTAAAAGTGATGGTGTTTATTACAGGCCATATCTATCGCTTGGGTTTTGTCCGAAGTCTATTCCCAAACCCATGCTATATCGTCACATTTACGCATAAATATGTCAGAATGCTCTCTATGAAGCAAACGTTCTCAAGGACCTCGATATTACATTTTCGCTTCGGTCAGCACATTTAGTTTTAGTTTACAAACACAGGAGCCTTTAGAATCGTACAATTAGAAGAAACGTCTAATTTGTGAAGCACGCACGGAAAAAATCTTATCGCATCAGCAGCTACAACTTTGTGGGTGACACGCATTTAGGTGTATTTGCTACCACAATAACTACGGCAACGACAAATTCTAAATCCCAGCGAATGGCTCGTAGCTCTGATTACTACATTTATTCGGTGGTATTGGATTGGTGGCGCTGTTATAAAGTAGGTACCACTGCAATCTTTTCTTGGTGTTCGAGGGAGCCGCCAAGTTGCGTGAGAGAGCGACAAAATATGGCTCATCACATTCACATTTCTATGAAAACTAATTATCTCTTGTGTATCAAACATTTAAAAACAGTAAACGTACTTCAATTTCTTCACCTATGAGAATATCCGGGTTAAATTAGGAAATCTCCGGGTCAGATTATCAAATCTCCGGGTCATTGACGAATTTTAGGTGGCAACCCAGATTGCCACCTCTTCATGTCTCACCCGAAGTCTGGGGTTATTGCTCATTCTTCGGCTCACTCTCTTGTTTTGACTATATATTTCCTAGATTGGATCTCACTTGTAAACAATGTAGTGCCGACGGGCCAGGGGGTTTGCAATTGAGTTGAGGTATCTGCTGCCATCTAGCCTTACTCGTACCAATTTCCCATTCAAATATGTTGTTTCATGCTTGAGTTTCCCTGAGCCAACCTAATGGGTTAGCAAAACAGGGAATTGCCTAAAGACGCCAACACGCTAAATTGAGTACAGATGAACCCCTCTCCCTGGAACTTGGCGGCAAAAAAAAAGGTCATATGGGCCAGACTGGGAATCCTGAGGCCACTCTCCCGAGTCGTAAACCTTGTTAATTAGTTTCGTAATCACTTTTAGTCCTTCCGATCCCACGACTTTAAGTACCTCTGCCGGTATTCCATCACTGCCTGTAGCTTTTCCTTTCTTTAGTTCCAGTATCGCCTTTTCTACTTCGCTTTTCTTAATACTTGGTCCCAAGTTGTCTTCATAAATGCAATTCTCTTCTTCCAGTTCCATTTGTGCCGATCCTGCCTGCTTTTTGTATAGTTCCTTAATGTATTCTTCCCCTACCTGTGCTACATCCTTTGGTTCTGCGTCTATTTTTCCATCTGTATTAATAATTCCTTTACGACGAATCCCATAAGGCTTCTTATCTTCTAACTCCAGTGCCCTAGCGTACGTAATAGCGTACCATCAGAACTTCTCCATCTGTTGTATTTCCTCACATTTTTCTTTTATCGAAATTTCCCTAGCTTTATCTGTTACCCTTCTCAACTCATTGTTTATGCGTCTATAATTGGCTCCACCTTCTTCACTGTTAACATTTTTCCATTTTCTTCCGTCATCGATTTTCTCCAACATTTCCTTAGGGATCCATGGTTTTCTGATTTTCTTCTCTTGTTTCTGAATCTATTTATTCAAGGTATCTTTGATGCTGGCTTTCACTTCCTCCCATTCTGTATCCACGGTCTTCGGTTTGCTTTCCAAATTTCTTAGGCGATCTTCCAACTTCGTGCTAAATGCAACTTTGTTTTCTTTCAGTTTTTCTAGGTCCCAAGTCTGTCTATCTCGTCTCGTTTTCCTTATTGGATGTGATCTGAATCAATGTCTGCTCCTGGTAATGTCTTAGCATTTTTTATGCTGTTCCTGAATCTTTGTTTTACTAGGATGTAATCTATTTGGCATCTCATTCTATCTCCTGGGCTTTTCCATGTGTACAGCCTTAGTTTATAGTTTCTTAACCATGTATTAGTCACTTCTAGGTCGTTATTAACACAGAATTCTACCAGTTTTTCTCCTCCTCGGTATCTTTTCCCAAGTCCGTATTGACCGACAACATTTTCTTCTTGTCCTTCACCAACTATGCTGTTCCAATCTCCCATTATTATGCAGTTTACCTTTCCTCTTCCGTCTTCTTCATAAATCTCGTTAATTTGTTCATACATCTCCTAAATTTCTTCTTCTTCATGAGTGGACGTTGGCATATATACCTGGATTATCAGCATGTCCACTGGGACTGCTTTTAGCTTTATTGCCATCGACCTATCCTTCGTTGCTGTTATTTTTGTCACGCTCTTCATCATATCTTTCCTAAGTACCAGAGCTACTCCCCTCCAGAGTAAACTACCGTGAATTCCTCTGAGTCAAACTGTCCTTCTCTTTCCCATCTAGCTTCGCACAGCCCTATGATATCAATCCTATTTCTTCTCATTTCTTCTTTCAGGTTCTCTAGCTTTCCTGCCTTCCTCATGGTTTTTACATTCCAAGTACCTAAGCGTAAGTTACCTTCGACAAATGCTTTACTCAAGCAGTCCCCGCCCGCAGATCCGATTGGGGGACTAGTTTACCTCCGGAATATTTTACCCCGAGAGAACTCATATTGTCCAACCATATAATCATTATTAGGGAATTTTAATGTGGTAGTTTCCCTCTTGCTTTCCACATCGCAGTACTGTAGCCGTTCTAATCGTCCCGATCACGCCTACAGCTCTATTGGATATAGATCCAGTCAACATAATTTGTTTTCGGCTCTATACCATACTGACAGTACTGCTGCCTACTGTCACGCACCGGTGAAAGTTTCTTTTTGTGAAAAACCTCCATTCGCGGAGATCGAACCCCGGAACTTTGTAACGGAAACCCGACACGCTAACCACTACACCACCAGTGCTACTGAGAAAGAAATGCGAAATACTATATTGGAGAAAGTGAAACAACCCCCACAGCAGCGGCCTTTATGACAGCATAAGAGCGGAAGTGCATACGAGCGGTTGGCCTTCTAATTTCGCAGACCTTATAGAAGATTTTATGGTATTTAAAACACAAACCTGCTTCTTTTGATAAAAATACTCGGTCTGGAATGAGGACGCAGGGAGTACCGAAGTGGGGTTGGCAAGAGTTGCCCTTAAAGGGAGTAAATATTAGGCTCATTGGGATATCCTTGTGACCGCTCCTTATCCCTACCGCCAAGGATCTGGGCACAAGTGCCAGAATCCCAGCCCTCTCGATAGGGATGGGCGATCCAAGATCGATCTTTTACAGGATCGATCTTTTTACAGGGCCGATTCGATTTTTTCGATCGATCTTTTTTTCTACGATTTTTGTGTGGATCGATTCTTTTAGCCCAGAATCGAGAATCGTTCGACCCCACCTGGTGTGGTACCTGTGAAGGAGAGGGGCAGTGGTGATTGGTGGAGGTGGTGCACTCTTATTGTGGGCATCAAACCTTGTTGGCAACTTAACCTTACTAGCTGTATCCGCGCAATGTTTGCGCGGTTTTTTATATTAATTTATAATAAATTAAGAAGTGTGTGTAATAAATTGATCTCAATAATTCACATTTTACTCTAATAATACATTTCCCTGGTATAGGATTTTAATGTACAATCCCGGAAGAAAAAACTGGGACACCTTAACGTTCTCCTAACGGCGAGATGGGGAACTTTTGGGGGAGTACAAACTGAATGACAACACTGCAGGAGAGAAGAGGGGATGAGGAGTGGAAAGGGGGGAAGAGAAGATTGGGTCCAGCCAGTATTCGTCACTCTGCTAAGCAAATCAACCGACCTAAAACTTGTGGGGCCGAGTCCCCACTTGAAACGAGTTCGTATTCTAGCATCAAGGCCTGCGCGCGAGCTTCGAAGAAGTCTTGTTGTGATCCAAATGATGCGGTGAAATAAAAACAACTGTGCTAGTGTCCGTAAAATACCCTAAGTGTATTTGATATTTAATAATCGGGCATTGACTCATGATCGCTATTATCACGATCGCATTATGTATTAGCACATAACGTAATTTCGTAACTTTTATTCTCTCACTTTAAAAACGGTTATAACCACGCTAACATGTCTGTTATTGGGATGATCCACATGCATGGATATGACTTCAAGGGATTATTTTAGCCTACATATTGATCCCTGACTGTGGCAACATAGAAAGATGCTCGGCGGTGCATTAGCGCTGCTACGGAAATTCCGTTATTAATCGGAATCGTAACGCTCAAGTAATTTTTTTCACGGAAAATGAATCGAAAATTGTTATTATATTCACTGAAAATTACTCTAGCAATCAATCAACAATGTGTGAACCAGTATTTTCGAGGTAAGTTACCTGAACGTTGAAATGAAAACTGTGCTAGGGTCCTTAACATATCATAAGTACAATTGATACTTAATACTCGGGCATTGACTCATGATCGCTATTAACCCGACAGCATTTATTTGCACTTACCGCAATTTCGTAAACGCTAATCCCTTTAAAAACGGTAACAACCAGGATAACAAATCTTTTATTGGGATGATCAACGTGCATGGATACATTCAAAAGATAATTCCGTCTTCCAACTTTTATGTAGACGGCCTACTGTTGCACGCGGTATGTTCATTTGCCGTGCTATCTCCCTTACTTCGGCCTAGGCAACCAGCTTAATGCTTTCATATGGGTAAATTTTTAATGAGAATCAGAGTCTTATATTTCTCCTTTAAAACCTTACTAGTGTAATGCCCATTGAAATATCAACGGGAGTAAAGATTACGAAATTGCGGTAAGAGCAAATAAATTCTGTCGGGTTAATAGCGATCATGAGTCAATGCCCGAGTATTAAGTATCAATTGCACTTATGATATGTTAAGGACCCTAGCACAGTTTTCATTTCAACGTTCAGGTAACTTACCTCGAAAATACTGGTTCACACATTGTTGATTGATTGCTAGAGTAATTTTCAGTGAATATAATAACAATTTTCGATTCATTTTCCGTGAAAAAAATTACTTGAGCGTTACGATTCCGATTAATAACGGAATTTCCGTAGCAGCGCTAATGCACCGCCGAGCATCTTTCTATGTTGCCACAATCAGGGATCAATATGTAGGCTAAAATAATCCCTTGAAGTCATATCCATGCATGTGGATCATCCCAATAACAGACATGTTAGCGTGGTTATAACCGTTTTTAAAGTGAGAGAATAAAAGTTACGAAATTACGTTATGTGCTAATACATAATGCGATCGTGATAATAGCGATCATGAGTCAATGCCCGATTATTAAATATCAAATACACTTAGGGTATTTTACGGACACTAGCACAGTTGTTTTTATTTCACCGCATCATTTGGATCACAACAAGACTTCTTCGAAGCTCGCGCGCAGGCCTTGATGCTAGAATACGAACTCGTTTCAAGTGGGGACTCGGCCCCACAAGTTTTAGGTCGGTTGATTTGCTTAGCAGAGTGACGAATACTGGCTGGACCCACTCTTCTCTTCCCCCCTTTCCACTCCTCATCCCCTCTTCTCTCCTGCAGTGTTGTCATTCAGTTTGTACTCCCCCAAAAGTTCCCCATCTCGCCGTTAGGAGAACGTTAAGGTGTCCCAGTTTTTTCTTCCGGGATTGTACATATTTTGTTTCCGATGTAAGGTTCGCGGGTTTGAATCTCGCTGAGGACTTGGCTGTGTGTGCGTATTGGCAATTTATTATGCGAATAATAGTCAGTCAGAAATCTCTAAAATTAAAAATCATATTAGAGAGGAAATTACAGTAATTGATCGCGAACTTTTATGTTTTTAATATTCTTTGTTTCTATTTATTATGATTATAAAATGTTAATGTAAAATGTTGGTTCTTATGGCTTGAGTCGAAGATCGATCTTTAGTATATTAAAAAAATTGTAACACGAAAATTGTTCTTTTACTTTATAACCTTCCTTGTGGCTAGAATCGAAGATCGATCTTTCTTGAATCGATCTTTTTGTTTCGATCTTATCGGTAAATCGATCTTTATTAATACGATCTAAATCGATTCACAGAATCGAACTTTCAGGGTAAGATCGCCCATCCCTACCTCTCGATCGATCTGTCTTTTGGAGCAAATGCCCGGTTGCCACACCCCTGGGTGCGCCACTGTTTGCTACATTTATCGTTTTTCTCATATAACAGCATCGGAGACTTTGTACACACTGGTACATACAACGTGAGGAAATAATACTTTGTATTGACCAACATTCGCTCTGAAAAAAGTTTCGCGGGCTACCAGGCGCTCGCGAGCTACCGGTTGGACATCACTGGTCTACACACATCACTGTCTGTCAATTGCAGCACGCGGCAAAATACGTGACGTTGGATTATTAAATCGTTCGCAATTTCGAATCAAAGTGACGGAGAGGAACGAAACCTTGTCCATTCACTAAGTTAGGATGTAAGGAAAAAATGTACCGAATTTTGTTGTTCTAGTTTTTATCGTATAAGAGGATTTCCATGAACAAATATACATACATACAAACTCTTTAAATATATAGTAGATGCTTTTTCACTTACAATTAGATTTTCTTAGCAATTAATCATATTTGCTTGTAAAAATCCGTTTCCGAACGATTGTATTCAAATAAAATCTTGTGTGGCCAACACATGACCTTCTCCATATTTGGGTATAGATATTTAAATTATTATGAATAGCATTATGAGGCAAAGTTATTATTTCGTATCGTAAAAGAATACAGTAGTCGTTATTGCCGTAAATTACGTATATTTCGAATATATTTACAGAATTCACCGCTACATGGTGGTGGCGCTGAGTACCGAAAGTTAAAAAGAGCAAAATATCTCCGAAATGGATGGTTCTACGAAAATTTGTTTCAGACAAAACTCAGAAGAAATATTATTCTCTACAACTTTGGTACTCACGCAGATTACCAATAACGTTCTGTTTAAGGAGATATTTGACGGAAACCGAAAACCCGATTATTTATAAATAATTCCTAAACAATAACTGCTATGGAAATTGATTCAAATAGACGTAGGAAATTACATTCTCTATAACCTTTGTATAGAATTGTGTATACCATCCATTTCGGAGATATTTAACTTATTCTTAAATTTCCAGTGTACAGCGCCACCAATTAGCGATGAATTCTGTAATCGTAATCAACAAATAATTTACGGCAATAAGGACTACTATTCTTCTACGATACGAAATAATAATTTTGTCTTATAATGCAATTCTTAATAATTTAAATATCTATACCCCAAATATGGAGAAAGTCATGTGTTGGCCACATCAGATTTTTTGTAATGGCCAATATATACAATAATGATGTTTTAACGGAGAAATATCGCAGAACCGAATCGGGTTTCGAATAAAGCTCGACTTTCGGTTAACCGGTATTGTCTAAAAACTAATCAGTTCTTTGTACTCATGCTAAAGTGTTATATATGAAGTTTGGTAACGATATGGCAAGTACTTTTTGAGTTAGAGCGCCCACAATCACATACATCCACACACTCAGACATAATTCCGAAAACAGTCTAAACGTGTTCTAGGGATCAAAAGTATCTAATAAACTATCGGTTGATGAACCCCTTCCCCCAAATTTTTTATCGCCATATAGCCTATGTTAGCCGCAAGGTAAAATTATATACGTACACGAAGTTTCGTGACTATATCTTCAAAACGAAAACTGAAGGTAAAACCAGCAAGAGCACAATAATCCGCAGAAAATGGTTGAACAAAGGAACAAAGGAAATTAACTAATTTAATGAAAGACAAAAATGTAAATAGAGATGGTTAAGAATCACAATGTGAATATTATCCTCCGACTATTAACTCAAATCTCTCATCCTGGAGTTCTGTTACGAGAAAATTGTTTACATCCATAATACGTACATTGGAAACTATGAAAACATTTATCTAATCACAATTTGTGGAAAATCTACGTCTAATTATTTAAGTTACGTAGTTTTAAAAACAGTTTGATTTGGAGTACACTACACGAACAGATTATTAAAAACCATTGATTAGTCTTCAATTTAAAAAAATCTGATGTGGCCAACACATGACTTTCTCCATATTTGCGGTATAGATATTTAAATTATTATGAATAGCATTGTGAGGCAAAATTATTATTTCGTATCGTAAAAGAATACAGTAGTCCTTATTGCCGTACATTATCTATTATCTGTATAAATAAAATTGTTACCTCTGTCCGTACATTTGTTTTTTTGTCGGGTTTTTACCTTTTTTGTGTGTTTTGCATAACAAGAAGACCTTTGAACCTGTTTGCAGAATTGTTGTCTGTCTGTCTGTCTGATTGTTTGTTACCGCATCACGCAAAAACGGCTGGTCGAATTTTTATGAAACTTGCAGCGTATCTTTAGACTGGTCCAGCCTAAAATATAGATTACTAGCTGGAGTGCCCGTTGAATTTCAACGGATTTAGTGAATCTAAAACTTCGACCGCGTAACATGTAAGCATCGCAAGAATAAGATGCTACACAGTTATAACCGTCGAATAAAGCAAAAATGAAGAAATCCGCTCCGCATTTCCCAATTTAGATGAATGAAGGAAGAAAATCTTGCACTGTGAAAAATCGAAAATAACGTGTAAACTCCCTCCCACTCCCTTCCACCCTCTCCTTCCCTTCTCCCTCTCCCTCCCTCCTCATCTCTCACTCTCCCACCCTCCCCCTCCCTTCCTCTCCCTCCCTCTCTCTCTTAAATGTAAGAAGGGACTATAATAATCTCAATATAAATGCATTGAACTCTCAATTTAGGCGACAATGAGAGTTGTCATGGTAGATTATAATTGCTATTGTAATAAAACTGATAAAATCACGTATTTTATTGATTCTAACCGCATTTATACGCGAATACGACCAGAATTCGGAATCTGTCTTCAATAAAAATAAACTTTGTTCTTTCCCGCAAAGAAGTATCCAAGTCTCAAGGTCGTACCGTGATTTTACGTATGTAATTTTAAAGTGCAAATTAAAAGTAGTCTACACTCATCCCTGTATTTCAGTTGCAGGACGCGGCAAAATACGTGACGTTCGATAATTAAAACGTTCGCCATTTCGAATCAAAGTAACGGACAGAAACAAAACCATGACCATTCACTAAGTTAGGATGTAAGGAAGAATCGTACCAAATTTGGTTATTCTAGCTTTTATCGTTTAGGAGGAGTTCCATGAACAAACCAACAAACACACTCTTCAAAATATAGTATAGTAGATGTGTTGTATCTCAAAAAAAAAATTAAGTTGGGGTTTGGGGGGTTATCGATTTGGTTTTTCAACGATAACTCTCGAGTAAATTAACTTAGGAAGTTCAAATTTGATATTTGTCACTTTCAATACAAGTATAAGATCAGTCTCCTATATATATATATGAAAGTTTGTTTGTTTGTGCATCTATAGATTTCCACACCGTTAAAGCTAGAATAATCAAACTTTAAACAAATACTTTCTTCACAAATAGGAAGGTCGTAGGCTACTTTTTAATCCCAAATGTTTTATATTAATTGTAGAAAAAGCAAAATAACTTTGTGTACTAATGCGTTGCCATCTAGAGATGAGTCAGAAAGAACGGGACAGTTCTTTTCGAACTGTTCTGCTGCCTGAACTGTTCTATAGAATAACTGTTCTCATAAACTTCGTGTTCTCAAAGAACAGGTAACTCGACATCTTATACACAGTGACGAAGGTGGGAAGCGACTCCTTCCTTATCCGTAATTGGACGGCGGGTACTGATTAAACAACGCGTATTTTCCCAAGTCCTACTATTGATTTGAATCAAATTTGGCACAACTGTGGAGGTCTCCCAGAAATAATTCATACGGGATTTTTGTTTCTCTCTGCCCGTTTTATTCACCATGTATCATCTAGAATTCCCATTGGATTTTAACCAAATTTCCCCTGGCAACGCCGGGTATTTCTGCTAGTATTTTGAATATGTTTACAGAATTCACCGCTACATGGTGATGGCGCTGTATACTAGAAATTACGAAAAAAGTTGAATATCTCAGAAATGGATGGTTCTCCGAAAATTTGTTTAAAAAAACTTGGAAGAAATATTATTCTCTACAACTTTGGTCCTCACGAAGATTACGAATAACGACGTTTTTAAGGAGATATTTGACAGAAACCGATAAAACCGATTATTTATAAATAATTCCTAAACAATAACTGCTATGGAAATTTGTTTCAAATGAAAGTTGTAGGAAATTACATTTTCTATAACTCTGTATAGAATTGTATCTACAATAATGATGTTTTAAAGGAGAAATATCGAATAACGGAATCGGGTTTCGATTAAATATCGACTTCCGTTTAACCGATATTGTCCGAAAACTACTCAGTTCCTTGTGCTCATGCTAAAGTGTTATATATTAAATTTGGTAACGATGTGGCCAGTACTTATTGAGTTGGAGCGACCACAATCACATACATACATACAAGTACATCCATCCATCCATCCACACACGCACGCGCAGGCACGCACGCACGCGCACACGCACACACAAAGGGTAGGCTGCAGAAAAAAGACGTTCATTCGCAGCGGGACTTTTTTTGCGGCATGGAAGACTCCAATTGAGGACATATTAAGTGTAATGGTGGCTTGAATATTAAAATATCCCACAGCCATCGCTTTGAAATAAGAAAATTTGAGTGCTTTTATAAGTTCACGTTTTTACAACATTCAGTAAATACTTGGTCCCAGTTTTTTTGATTTTTACTCAAAAAGAAATCAAAAATTAATAATTTCAGATTTAGAAAAGCGCAACAAAAACATTTAGCAGACCCTGTTCCTATTTATTCCAAGGAAGAAAATTTGAAATCCCGAGAAAATCATGTAACATAGACCAATGACCATGAAAACAATCATATTTTCATCGTCGTTACTTTATGTTTAATATTTTATGGGCTCTGTAGAGTATTTGAAAGGGATAGCAGAAATGACAGAGTTGCTGTACGTGTTGTAATTCGGAAAGGCAATGTCGATTTCAAATTTCCCTCCTAGAAAGTTTAAGAAACGTCGAAGCGCATATGTTGGTACCTCTCACTCTCCCTTCGGTTTCCTTCCTCCACAACCATCTACCTCGCTCGTTTCCTAACTCCGTTGATATGTATCGTAGAATTTCGTTTAAAAAGCGCCAATAATCAGCATTTTCACCGCAATACAATTATGTAACTTTCAATCGTCTTATTTGCAAAAAAGTATTGCAATTTTGCAGTGAGAGATCGGTAATTTCACCACCCGCTGTTAGGGTATACTACACCGAGCTAGGGGCCGGGACTCGATTCCGAGTGAGGGTCGCTAATACTCTCTAATGAGGGTCGAAAGGGAAGAGCAGGTAGTCTTCCAAAACATGGCCCCGGATCTACATTTACATCTACATCAATACCCTGCAAGCCGCTAGAAGCGTTTGGCAGGGGGTGTCACAACACCAAGTGAACTCCAACAAACTCCTCTTTTGGACGGTCTTATCGCGTCTGGGAAAAAGGATCTGTAGTATTTCTCTGTTCTAGCGATTGTTTCCACATATTTTCTCCTGTACTCTGATCTAACATTACGTTCACTAACACCGATGGGGACGACTATGCCGCGTACGTCTTCAACGAATTCGGAGCTTTCGAATTTTTCAAATAGTTTCCTTTTGTAATCAATTCTTCCACTCTTCAACGTCTGCCATTTCAGATCCCTCAATATCTCTGATACACTCGCATCATACCGATATTCTCCTTTTACGAATCTAGCCGCTCTACGCTGAACCATTTCGAGCTCCCTAATTAAACCCTCCTCGAAAGGGTCTCAGACGGCGCAACAGTATTCCACGACGGGTCGTATTAGGGAAAAGTATGCAATTTCCTTCACGTTCGAGGAGCATCCCCGCAGGACTCTAGAGGAAAGCCCTTGAATTCTGTTTGCCGATGCTATAACGGTTTTTATATGCTCTCTACTAGACAAATTGCTACTGAGAATTACTCCTAGGTATTTGTAGCTATTGACGTATTTTAGCTTTAGTTCAGTTATATGGTACGGGTAACGGTTGAAATTCGTGGAGCGCGTGAAGTTCATTGCCTCGCATTTCTTTATATTCAGGTCGAGTTGCCAATCTTTACACCATTTCGTAGTAGCCTGAAGGTCCTTTTGCAAATTCTCCTGATCGTGTATTGTGTTGATTTCTCCATACACAAGTGTGTCATCCGCGAAGAGTCTAACTTTACACTTTATATTATCCGCTAAATCATTTATATATATCAAGAATAACGGACTTCCGATTACACTTCCCTGAGGCACGCCGGAAGTCACTTTGACGACGTCTGATGCAACCCCATCGAGGACTACGCTCTGGTTTCTATCGGAAAGAAACGAGGCTATCCAATTTACAATTTTCTAGTTAATTGAATAAACCCTTAATTTTTGCCCTATTTTCACGTGAGAAACGGTGTCGAAGGCTTTCCTAAAGTCTAAAAATACTGCATCAACTCCTATTCCTTTATCCGCTGCTTTCACAATATCTTGTGTGAGTAGAGCTAACTGAGTCTCGCATGACCGGCCTCTCCGGAAACCATGCTGGCTAATGTTAAGCGCTTCTTTGCTTTCGAGAAATCGCATTATTGAGCTACCTATAATGTGCTTAAAAACCTTACAGAAGATTGACGTCAACGATATAGGGCGGTAGTTCTCCACTTTTAATTTACTTCCCGTTTTATGTATTGGTGTAACGTGGGCTGTTTTCCATATCAAAGGAACTACTCCCTCATCTAAAGATTTTGTGAATACGATCTTAAGGTACGGAGCTAATTTGTTTGCTAACGAGTTTATAATGAACGCAGGGATGGCTTCCGGCCCTGGCGATTTTCTTTTATGGACCTGACTTAGTAATTTAACGATACCGCTTTCGGATATTTCTATGTCGCTCATATTTGAGTCTATAGGAGTAGGGAAGTCAATGAAATCACCGCTGTCGATTGTGAAGCAATTTCCGAAGAACCGATTTAACATACTAGCCTTAGTAAATGAATCGTTTACACTTTCACCGTTGTCTGTACGTAGAAGAGGTACTGTTGACTGACCTCTTCGAATTTCTCGCACATAAACCAAAATTCTTTCGAGTCGTTTTTGAGTGAATCCGAGAGTGTCGTCGATCGGTAGACTTCAAATTCCTTACGCGCTTCGTCTCCTGCAGATTTAGGACAATTTCTGTATATTAAATACTCGTTCGCGTGATCCCTACCAACTTCTTTAAGGCGCTTCATGCCCGCGTGATGCCGTCTTTGTTTCTTAAGCAAGGCACGGAGTTTCGGTTTCACCCACCGCGGGTCCTTGCGATCACGAATTGCTTTAATTGGGACAAACGTTTTTAGCCCTTCTCGAATGATTCGCAGAAATCCGTCCAAGAGTCATCTGCGCTGTTACTATTCGCAAGATTGATAAATGTCGCTATTTGGTTTGTAACATAATTTTTTAAACCTGGGAGATCTGCTTTACTGAAGATATAGACTAATCGCGTTGGCTTATATATTGTCGCCGGGGACTATTTGAAGTCGGCAATTACTATTTTATGATCACCTATGCCGTCGTCGATTTGTAGGTTTCTAGTCGATAGTGGGTGGGTAGTGGCTAGCAGATCTGAGAGATGAACCAAAAACATATTTGGTTGCCATGTAAACAAAGCAAAATCGCCCATAGAAATTGAAAAACAATAGTACGTTAAATGTTAATGCATTGGACTCAAACTTCAGCGACAATGGGAGTTGTCAATGTAGCTTATAATTGGTATTGTAATTAAAACTGATAAAACCACGTATTTTTCTGATTCTTTACGCATTTTCAAGCCAATTCGATCAGGATTTCGATTCTGTCTTCAATAAAAATAAACTTTCTTCTTTCCTTCATAGAACCATCCAAGTCTCGAGTTTGTACCATTTATCTATGTAATTTTAAATTTCAAATGAAAAATAAGCTGCACTCATCCCTATGTTATTCAAATGGAGAAAATGAAAAAAAGAAAATAAGTCAATCAAATCGGTCTAAAAACCTGATTACACCACCCTCCATTCCGGTTAAAATGACACCTTCCTCTTGTTTCTACGTGCTGTAGTTGCTGAGTTATAAAAAACATACACTTTACTTTACAGATATCTTTAGATCATATCACTTTCGCCAAATCCAGCGTCAATTCTTGTGTAATTATGCCTCTCTGAAATATTTATTTTTATGTCTTGTAAGCAAGAAACCCTTTAAAAGGCAACGTACAGTTGAACATTGGCTCTGGTAAATGCACACCAGTTGCGTGGGCCCATTCGCGTTATTAAACATTAAAAATGTATAATATAATCATTTAATTTACATAAAAGTTAAAATTCTAGTATTCAATAGACGAAAGTAGGTTCAATTGCTTTGATCAATCGTTATAAACGCTTCCCACACGCAGTTTCCTTAATAATATTCAGGATCTATTTACGTTTTTAATTATGAAGATTGACGTTGCTACATAGATCATTTCGTTGCTTAAACAAAAGTGCGAAGCGAATAACGCTAAACTTTCGCCTATTTGTAAGCTTCATTGAAGCTAATCGAATAATCGAAGGTTACAACGACGACCGCCTTGGCAACGCCCGGAAAGAGTACGAAAAATCCATAAAATATCGATACAAACTGCGTATTTCTGAAAACTTCGACCGTGTAACATGTAAACATCGCAGGAATAAGATAGTATTCAGTTTTATTCGGCGAATAAAGCAAAAACGAAAAAAATCGGTCCATATTTACGTATTTTAATGCTTGAAGGAGAAAAACCTTGCAAGTCAAGAAATCGATTCGTACGTGTTATCTTATGGAAAAATGTTAATCCCCTATATTGGTAGCATTGACTATTCCTGATTGACCGAGCCTTGACCGTTCACAAAGTTAGGATATAAGCAAGAATTGTACCAAATTTGGTTGTCCTTGCTTTTATCGTTTAGGAGGCGTTCCTTGAACAAACACACATACATACATACAAACTCTTTAAAATATATAGTAGATAAAACAAGTTAGGAAAGTGTACAGCGTATCACAAATGGGCGCGTTTCGTGTAATGGAGTATTTCAATGGTTCTCAACCTTTCTGGAGCCGTGGGCCCCCTACGAATTTCAGCGGATCCCCCTCCCATTAAACGTTCAAAAATGTTGTTTATATAGAGTAAAAGCTTAAGTTTTATTACACTGAAATCTTATATAATAAAATTGAATGTCTGTCCATCTGTCCGTCTGTACCTTATGCATTTCCACGCCCTTTGAGCTATCGGGACCAAACTTTGCAAATTGACTTCATATGACTCTACGAGTAACATAGGGTACCCCGGATTCCAGGAGACAATTTTATTTTCTCATAAGTTTACACAGGATTTTCGATTTTTCAGAGTGCAAGATTTTTTCCTTCATTCATTAAAACGTAAATATTGACCGATTTTCTTCGTTTTTATTTTATTCGACGGCTAAAACTCTATACTATCTTACTCTTGCGATGTTTACATGTTACACGGGCGAATCATTCAGAAATACGCAATTGTTTTCGAAATTTTGCGGATATTTCGTACTCTTTCCGGACGTTGTCAAGGTGACCGTAATTGTTGCCTGCGATTCAATTAATGCCAATTAAACCTTCAAATAGGTGAAAGAATACCGTTATTCGCTTCGAACTTTGTTTAAGCATCGAAATTATTGCTGTAGCAATGTCAACATTTATACATAGCAGCATAACTATTTACGGACAAATATTCAGTTAACTGCGTACGGGAAGCGTTACTAACGATTCAATCAAAGCAGTTGAATCTTCTTATCATCGTTTGAATGCAGGAATCTTCTCTCTTTGTAAGTAGAACCATTATATTATACATCCATAATGTTTATTAACGCAAATAGGCTCACGCCTAAAATTAAATGAGAATAGGGGCACACGTTATTATTTGAAACACATTACATGGTTATCTTCTCTCCATTGATAATCTACATAAACGGTTGCATTGATTGTTATATAAAAAAGAAAGGACATATATTTGAATAAAAGGAAAAACAAAAGTTCGCCCAATTCATAGGTGTCAGAGATATCTCAGAATTAGTTTTTACTTTCTCCAATATACGTAGTTTAGGAATATATTTTTTCATGAAAAATTCGAAATCGAGATTTCAGCGGAAATACACATTTTGAGGTGCGCAAAGGGAGAAATGATTGTATTACCATATAATACATAATTTTATTCGCCAAAGACGTCTGGCATAACCCGGGCATCCCCGGGTACTTTCAGCTAGTATAAATATAAAAAGAAAATTTAAATTTTTATTAAAACCTTATATGTATAACTAAGAAGTTGCCATAAGCGAAAAATGGAACATCTAACTTACGAGGGTAACAAATCTTGATATTCTTATACACTCACGACTGATTTGATTCCATTCCTTGAAAGTGAATACAGTAAAACTCGTTTAATACGTATTTGAGGAGACCGACTCATTGCTTCTTATTAGCTTGACTACGTTATATGCGAGAAACATGGTTTTTGGCCTATACATCCCATATAACACATACAGTAAAAGCTGTGCTATCCTGCTATTTAGAACCGGCCAGCCTTAGATACAGGCAATTACACAAATACTATTCATTTTGTATTTCTTTTTCTTTTTTATGAATTTTTGTGTGAATTGTATATGTGTAATACCACAACTTCCACTTTAAAATTTCTTAAAATATAAGATGTATATATTACGTATTTACTCCGTATACTTCTGTGGCTGCCGAGTAAGCATGGCGTTTTTGGTTACGTAAGCCATTTGCATTGTCTAGATGTTTTGGTGTACTTCTACAATTTCCAGTTTTATCGCTTTTTATTATTTAAAAAATTACCCATCCATTGAATATGGCATCAAAATAAATACCTAAAAGCAAGGAGAAAAGGTTGGTTTAACGCTAACACAAAAGCTGGAGCTGATCAAACGAATTGAAAAAGGAAAAAAGAGAGCAGCCATAGCAAAAGAATTCAACATCGGATCTTCCACGCTCTACGATATCAAGGCTCATAAGGCTAAAATAATGAAATTTGTGTCATCTTCTGAGACGAGTAAATCAATTAGTACGCATCTTAAGCTTCATAAGCCAAAAATGGAGGAACTGGATAAAATATTATGAGTGGTTTTCACAGAAATGTTCAGAAGAATTAAATAATTTCGTCCTTTTCTAATAGAGTAAATAAAGATAAATAAGAAAGATATAATCCAATAAATTCAATTTTGAGAACAGGTTCACTGGCTAAATAAAAGGAAGAACTCACGAGACACGATGAAGACAATGAACAGAATAGGAAAAATAAAAAAACTCCAAATCACCGTAAAGGCGGTACTTACGTGTCAAGGCACAGAAGACTCGCAGGACCACTTAGAGGACGCGCGTTTCGGCAGCTACGCTGTCATCTTCAGCAATGTCCACCTTGACATTGCTGAAGATGGCAGCGTAGCTGCCGAAACGCGCGTCCTCTAAGTGGTCCTGCGAGTCTTCTGTGCCTTGACACGTAAGTACCGCCTTTAAGGTTCACTGGCGTAATCCCCAAACTTCCCGGACGCCCTAAACTTTTCGATAGTCTTTTTGTTTTGCATGTAAGCGTAGCAACGTAATAAATAAGAATGGGTAAATAGCGTATATATCTAACTACGTGTGGAAGAATTAAAATGGAAAATGCAAACTCCATGCATAGTTATGTTTGGGGAGTACGATAGTGAACCTAAGCCCAATTTTGTTTGGTTATTGCTAAATTTGCGATGTCAAAATCGAAAATCGCTCCCCTAACCGGATATTTCTCCTAATCGGCTTTCCACAATCCCCAAGATAGCCGGATAACGCAGCTTTTACTGTATTTGCAGTGAGTCGACTTCAATGCCATACTTACATATGCAAAGAGATGCTTATCAACTTCGCGGCATGTAAAATGTTCGACTGCTATTACATACGATTAATATTATTATTATGGTCATTAATTTACATAAAAATTTCACATTTTAAATATCAATTTCAAAACAAAGGGAGCGTGGAAATTCGTATGGAAGGGGTAGACGGAGGAAGGGGACCTCTACGAACAAGTGCGCGGTAAACGGGCGGAAACTATTCATTACTTATCGCTCTGCTCGCCAAAATTCGTTATATATGGGGCATTTTTTTGCCACGAGACCAAACATTTGTTCGTTACAGCCGAGAATTCGTAAAATGCGTGTTCGTTACATCCGAGAAATTTAAGCAATGCCCTTATGGAGAAGTTCAAGGGACCGAGACATTTCTTCGTTATAGCCGAGATTTCGTTTTAGGCGTGATTATTATAAACGAGTTTTACTGTAATGCCTTGTTTTCAGCAACAACGAGAAGGACAATTGTCTTGGTTGGGGCACCTACCTAATCTGTTCATGAAATATAGCAATCTTGGTAAATAATATTTCTATAAGAGGGTCACAAATTCAGTTTACAGCAAATAGTACATACGGTTTCTACTGTTTTAAAAACACACACGCACACACTGAAATGACAAAGAAGGCTAATGGGATTTTGTTCTTGGATATTTTTCATTCATTCATCTCGTCTCCGCCCATCTACCTAAAATTTCTAAAAGCCGAGGTCTTACTTAACGTAATAAAGAATGTAATCTATGCTATGAGACCTTTCTTTTAAGATATTTCCGAACGTTATCCGACCACTCTAAACGGTCAAAATTAATATTAAGGAAAATCGTGCATCGTTTTAATATATAAGGTACCAAAATCAACTCGCGGACCCCCTGGAGACAACATACGGCCCCCGGTTGAGAACCACTGGAGTATTCGAAAGAAATGATATACGTGTACGTAAGGGAAATAGCTTTTTAAAGTTCTTTTCTTCGTCATAAATAATCCATGTTCTTCCTATTTAAAAATATTGCATGCACAGGTAAGGGGTAATTAAACGTTTGTTTGTGAGATTGTTTATGTTAGCAACATTGAAGAAGTAACCATGCAAGAAATTTTCTAAATTCAACTCGAATTAAGACTTTATTGTATGATTTTCTTGATAACGGCTACTCCTACGATAAAAATGTATAGGAAAATAAATACCTACTCGACTAGTTCTAAAGTTTTATTTGAAAAATATTTTGATATGACTAATACTTTACGAGATATGAGGAAAAGTTCATTTTTTGTCGCCAGTAAAGTGGTGCCCCTGATTGGCTTACGTGATTCATTTACATGCCTTTCTTATTATCGTTGACTGTAAATCTTTAATATCAAATTTCATGAAAATCCGTACGGCAGAAGTCGAGAACGAACATCCGGACGGACGGACGGAGAAACCGATGCTAATAGGCGCCCATGCCGGATGCGAAACCCGCCTAAAAATGCGGTAAGAGATCATAAACGGATTAATTAGTTTGAAAAATAATACGTGGTCACTCCTACGCATGCAATGTTTGTCCGCGTGCTTTTGGCTACGTTATTCTAGGATCGTGATCTTATTTAGTGGTGAGAATTAAGATTTTATCATTTCCTTTTCCGCGGAAGTCAAATGAAAATGCATTGCTCTTCCAAGCATCTGTATATTACAGGGCGTATCATTATAATTTTATGATACATTTACCTATGATGTACATCATATCTTTCAAATACTCAATTGCACGAAACGCGCCCATATGCGATACGCTGTACACTTCCTTAACTCGTTTGTTCTTCGTGTATGCTTTAATGAAGTGTAACGTTATCGTATCAGAGCTTTAGCGGGAGTTCTTTGGTGGACCAAGGAAGTGTCTGGCCAAAGGAATCGCATCACATTTAAATCGGAGTCAATCGTCCTCCCTCTCCCTCTTTGGAGCGGCGCACGCGAGTGTGTTCTGCCGTGACACATATCTTGGAACTGAGCCATCGCTGATCTTCCTCAACAAGTATGAGCGGCACACATCATCCCTCGAACGGCTCAGAATAGGAAAGCGAAGCGGAGGAGGAAGAAAAGAGGGGGAGTGCGATTCCGAGAGGAAGGAAGGAATTGCTCAGGCCGGAAAAGATGAGGACCAGCCGAAATATCTTTGTTTTTGAAACTATTTATACTCATCATTACGCTACGTGGGCTTTTTATTATACGCGGCAATGGAAATATATTCTGTGATATTATTTATTCGGAGAGAAGGAGGATGATCTCTCGCTCTTTCGGCCTCTATCGTTTTTTGTGAATCTCCACCATTTTGTGTTTATGCATTCCAAATCGAGCTTTGGTTAGTAAAAAGTTCGTAAATGAAAATAAATCGATATTGCGAAAGAGTGAATTTTCCGTAAACTGAGTCTTGAACCCGAACTCGAAAATATGTTTTCCCCTGTACCCGAACCCAACCGAACCAGATTGTCCTCCCGGAGCAGACACATTTGAAAGGTCGTAAAACGAATGAAAAAAGTAAATATACGACAGTTCAAAATGAAAAACAAAAGTTGTGAAATGGGCAGTTTGAGGTTTAATTAAGGCAAATCCAAGGTGCTGTGCATGATAATCGAAAATTTTTTTCCTCTATTTTTTTTCTGGTGACCCGAAATTTTAAAATCGTGACCCGAACCCGACCCGGCAACGATGCAGGGCTCTAGTCATAACCCCACCGCGAACAATCGAATTGAATTCCAAAGTTTTAATTGCTATCGCTCTTGCGCTTTTTTTGATCGGTGGTCGATTTATGCGTGGAACGCTCCGAAAGAAAATAAACTAGGCGCGCAAATGGTATTCTCGCAGGAGACGATCGATTTGTGCTATGTTTTGTTGCAAGGAGTTATCGAAAAAAGGTTATCCATGTAAACATTTAAAGTTGCTATAGTATTCCTCACCATTTCCGACGCTTTTCTTTGACGATCGCGTAAATACTCTATGAAGCGGCGCGGAACAATGAAAATTGCAACTTCTTGTCGTGAAATCGTCTAGCAGAAGTCGGCGATCGTTCATGTATCCAATTATGTATGCGCATTTCATTATTATTATTATTAACTTATCTCTATGTTCTCATGTATGGTTTTCTATATGTGTAACTTATGTTTAATTTTCCTCTATATCTGTAAATAATACTATCTGTAGGTTTAGCAGGTTTTTCACACCGCCCTTCTTATGTGGGCGTTTTCCTGCAGTGGGTTATTTCCTAAGGTTTGCTATATGTTAAGTAGTCTTAGATTTTCCCCACAAACAACTATCATTATATACTTAACTCGATTTTGTACGTACATAGCACTGCCTAATGTGCTTTTCCATCATTCCTGTATTTTATTTGTAGTCTTTTTATCTAATATTTTTGTTATTTTTTAATTTTTCGTAACTGACAATGGGTTAGATGGCAGAAGCGACTGTACTCTCTTAATCTCGCCCAGAAATAAAGCCGGTAGCTATCTATCTACCTATTTATCTATTTTTACAAGGCAAAAGAGAGGCGAATTTCTGTGCGGACGGAGCACTTCCCTTCGACTTCTCTTCCGTCCATCGAGAATCGCATAGGATCCTCTGGCTCACCTCGGACGCCGAAAAGAAGCATGTTATAATGCTACGAAACCCGACTTGGTGAATAATTTTGTCGCTTCTCTCTCCTTCGTAATATCGAACGTTGCGAGGCGGAGGACGGCACAGGATAGACACACCGAATAGCGGATAAGGTTTTGTGGGCGGAAACGAGTTCATGGGAGAGGCTTCGTATTATTAGTAGACGAGAGAGAGAGAGGGAGAGAGTGAGAGGGAGGGAGGGAGAAGGAGAGAGGGAATGGGAGGGAAGGAGAGATAGAGAGGGAGAGAGAGGAAAAGAGAGAGGGGGGGGGAGGAAATTGATCGGTGGAACATAGACTACGAGGTGACATTATTTCGAAGAGAACGAGAAAGGAGGAGAGCGCTGGGGAGCCCGGGGCAGCATGTAGACAGACAGACAAACGACTTTATAAAGGGCGGAATTGAGGCCGTATCTCTCTTCTTACATTTAGCCCTACGTCAACAGTTAGAAAGGAGAATGAAAAATAATAACAATGATTATATGTTTACACCCACACACAATTTCGCAGAAAATAACCTGAAAGTAAACAAATAGAAAAAAACACAAGCGGAATATCCAACTACAATATCGGAAAACTTCTAAAAAGAGATTTGTGGTGAAAACCTAGGAAAGACCTGACTAGGCCAAGGAAGTAAAAAAATAGATGTGGGGAAGAAGCGTAGGTTGTAGCCTATACGGTAAAGCGCTATTGCATCTCTGGCCGCAAGAAAGGATACGCCCTGTCCTATGAAAATCACGTAGAGCCTCGAAAGAGGATGCTCGATAGACGACTGAAAACCTCCATAAAATGAGAATTAGTAATACTTTTAGTTTTATTCCCGTTGAAATGTTGAAATTTTTTACTTGAATAGTTCAAGTGCCCCTTGAATTTGAATCGGAGGTAACAATTATGGTTGCGTTGGCAACGACCGGAAAGAGCACGAAAAATCCAGCAAATTTCGACAAAAGTGCGTATTTCTGAAAACGTCGATCGTAAACATTGCAAGAATAAGTTTTAGCCGTCGAATAAAGAAAACATGAAGAAAATCGGTCCATAGTTAGGTATTTTAATGAACAAAGGAAAAAAACCTTGCGTTATGAAAAATCGAAAATTACGTGTAAACTTATGGGAAAATGTAATCATCCCCTGGAATCGAACCCCGGACTTTTTCCGGGATGTATACTCAGTGTCGTCCAAGAGTACGCATACTGTCGGGAAAGAGTACACACTAACAACAGTCACACAGGAAAGCGTCAAATCCCTCGTAACTAGTAGATACATTCATCTGAGCACGACTCACACTGTATCCAGTCCTTTGTTAAAGGCTCCTCATATGCCTCGTCGCATCAACGACAGTTGATTGTTTCTTCCTCGATATAACAGATGAGTTTTCCGATATTGTTGGCTGCCACACGTCTGTTATTTTTTCTTCTTCCCCGCTTTTCTTTTCTCAGCCCTTTCTACTTTTATTTTTTCTTCTTCTTCAGTTTTCTTTTTCTTTTCAAGTAGCGCATTTTTATACGACGATCCTGAAAAACCTTCTGATTTCTTCGCAGTGTTCCTTCTTCTCTTGACATGGTTAGCTTTTGTTAGAGGATGGATATGGGCTACACTGATTTTTCCGGAACTATCTTTATCTGGACGATCAAGTTGATCATCGTCATCACTCGCTGAAGCAGTTTATGAAGATGGCATGCTCTCAGAGTTCTTCTGCTGTTGTGCTTAGTTTTCCATTTATTGTGCTCTTTCTGTTACCTGTGATGGTGCAAAATCTTCTTCTGGAAAGACATCTGGATTAAAAGGGTGAATTCCGGTCGAGCGGAAAGCATGCTCAGCCTTTTTAACGGTGGCGATTCTACAGTAAGCAACCCGGAATTAACCCGAAACTTGCATCTGAGTCACACCTTTTCCGGGATTGGCAACCATAAAATTGTCAGCTTCAGTTGCACAGGCTGTTTTCAGAGGTGCAAAGAATCCTTTGTCAAGCGACTTTCGCCATTAGTTATTCTCCTCTTTGCTTCCTCCAGCTTTTCTTCCGTGAACACCAGCTTTAGATCGCTTTTTCTTTTATATTCTCCCATTCTCTTAAATTCTGTTGAAAAATAAACTGTTTAAAGAAGATGGGAATGCGTAGGCCTACTCTAAATCACGGTAGAAAGATGTACATAAATAAATAAGCCCTTTGAAATTTCCACAGCAGTAAATATATTGTGTGGGCTGGCAAGAGCACGCACGTACTCTTAGCCCCCTCATGTGTGCGTACTCTTAAACTCCAAGCACTTATTTCACGCGGTCGCCGCTAGATAGAATCGCGTAACTGACATGATGATTCTTCCTGACTCACAGTAATCTACACACCCAAATCTTTCTTTTGATATATAGCTCACTGGCACTAATTATTATGGGCTGGTTGTAATCCTCAAGTTGTATAGAAAAATTACAGTTTTAAGAGCAAAAACTGATTTTTACCTCCCAAATCCAGAAAATTTGCGGAGGTTATCTGAACACACTTCAAAATCGTCGACCACTCGCACAGAACAACATATCTTTTCCGCTCCACGCTCTGTGCTGCCAACTGATGACAAATTCTACTGCGTACTCTTAGACTCTTAGTGTCATTTGCATGTTAAAATTATGTAGAATCATCTTAGGAATTCAGAACTAGTAACAAAGAACGCCCGAAAGAACAAAATTTCCTTTTCCTGCCTTAGATTTTTAAATGCGCGTCGATTCGGCCCACAAATTAGTTTTAACGCGAAAATATGACGTATTTTTACGTGAGAGTCTTTCGTTTCGAAGGTAATTTTGAATGCTGCCAATTTTATATAATTCCGTTTGATTAACTGAGATTATAAATTTGCGCCGCATCTGTGCGCATATTCAATAAATTCAAATGCTGTTTAGACATTCAAAGAATACCTTAATTACAATAAATGTTACAACGTTACCGAAAATAAATATGCAGTTATTCGTTTATATTGTATTAATTAAGTCAGATATAGATTAAAATTGCTAAATTTTTTAAGGTCTTTGGCATGGCCGGATTAGGAGGTCCATGGGCCCCACGCACAGCACGTTTAAGGGTCCACCCAATTCGTAAAATTTTAACATATTATTGCAAGCTTTGAGATATGCACGTCAACACTTGGAAAGCGTTTCGGCGAGATGAAACGAGATTGGCTGGGTCCACTGTGGGCCTCCTTGCCCTTTGGGGCCCACGCACTTGCGTGTTTTGAGTACCGCTTACTCCGGCCCTGGTCTTTGGGGGAAATTTCCGCGAAAGCTGCACAAGAATGTAACCTTTTGCTAAAACAGAAAAAGTAAAATTATATAAATTTATTTTAAAGGAATCACGTTTTTTATGCACTAATATTTAAAAAATAAATTAAAATTTATATATAAAGTAAAATAATTTTTCGGAATATGAAAGTTGTGTAGTGTAATGTTTAAGAAATTATTCTTTCTTTTTGTATTGTACCTTTTAGTGAATATAAAGGTTGGTTGATTGATTTTCATTTCAATTTTAACTTAATACATCATTCGCGCTTGCCCGTCACATTTGACGAACAATTACTCTAGTAATATAATATTGTGGAAACAGGTACGTTGTTCGTATGCGGACCTCACTGGGCAAACGCCGGAGCATTTCTGCGCTGCACATGATTTGAACGATGCTGGAATTCCAAGGAACGGTCCAGGGATGCTTTGTTCTCCCCTGCGTCGTGGCGTACCCCCAATGTTACGGTTCTAATGTACGAACTTCTTTGGGAATTTTTCCATTTTTAGAGAGCACACGTAATAAGAAGTGACACATTTTCGTGCCGTGAGATATGACATAGCCTCCCAGGGACAATAATCCTTAAGGCGCTGGACCGATTTTCTTTACGGGCCCCCTGCATATTTACTTCATCGTTCGATCTGTAAAAGTAAGGGCCCGAACTAGATTCGTTCAAGGACCCCTAAAACACTGGGACCCTAGGTAGAAGCCAGTGCAATCTCCTTTCAAGAAGCGCAGGCGGAAAAGGAGTCGAATGAAGCGATACGTCATGATATGCAGATTTTCGTTTAGCACCGAAAGCAGCTCCGGTTTGGTGAAATCATTCCGCTCTTACTCGCATTTATTACAATCGCAGTTTTGCCTTTTAAGAGATCGCGAATTTTCTTGTCGTTTCCTCCTTTGAATATACAGGACGGTAAATTTAAAATGTCTGAACTGTACCGTGATTGTACATTCTACGAGGTCTGAGCGTATAATTCGTGCTCCAGTGGCTGCCAATTGCCAACCTCAAGCCGGCTGTCAACATCTAGCTATCGGTGAAAATCCTTTTATAATATGCAATGTTAACCTAGAATTCATTCATTCTGAAGTGAATAAAAGTACCATGTACATATACTTCTTTCAACTAAAATAACCACTCTTAACAGATTTTAATGGATTAATGCATTAGCATTTCAATTTCATGAAATAAGCAGAATTCCGGTAACAAAAAAATTTGTTCGATCTTCAATTGCCTCTGATGGAATAAAATGTACCTTAATGTCGTTTAGCGTCCGCTCACCACTCTGGACTTCTCAGTTTCCGAAACAATAACTTTCAATAGTTTTAAATTGATTTTTGCTTTGAATTGGTACTTTCCTGATAACGGGAATACCTCAAAAAATAAACACGTATTGTTGTGATATTTTGTTTGTTAACAATGCGTAACAAATCTCGTTAAGATATTTACGTTGATCCCTTAATGATGAATTTGTGGAGCTTGCCGAGGAGTGAAGAAGAAGCTGTGTCTTTGGTTCAAGACCATGGTATTTTATCTAAAGGGCGAATGTGCAAGAAGGATCATATTATGAAACTTTACTTCTGCGACAGAATATTTTGGAAATGCAACGCGAAAGCCTGTCAGCAGAAGAATTCATGTGGCGACAACATAACAAAGAAATCGACATATTTCCAGCTATTTTAAATGCCATAAAGACATATTGGCCCCCTAGTAACATAAATTTATATTGTATTAGTAATTATGTTGCTTTTATTAATAAATAACTTTCAAAAAATGTGTTTTTTAAGTAATTCCCCCGTTGTTACCTATTGTTAACAAGCAAATACGTCGTAACATATCACAACAATACGTGATTATTTTTTGAGGTATTCCCGTTAACAGGAAAGTACCCTAAATACTTGAGTCAATTCAGTACAACTTCCACTTTACATTCTGTAAATTCCGAAGTAACTTCTTTTATAATAGACAATGCTAGCCTAAAATTAATTCATTCTGTAAAGTGAATAAATAAAGGTATTTCTTTAAACTATAATAGCCATTGTTATTAGATTTAAATGGATTATAAGCCTTAGAACTTACTCTGTATTACATAAGCACCAAAATTCCTTTTATAAAAACAAATCACTTCATTAAAAGATCCACTGTTGATTCTTCGAAAATTGCCTGTTAACAGTTTTAAATGTCCTTTTAATTTGAATTGAATTTTAATTTATATTCGTTTCCAAACTTCGGCCATTGTTACGAAATTAATTCGAGGAATAACAATATAAATTCGTAAGCACGTATGGTTTACAAAGAATTTAATTTAAGAATGCTTTTTATTTCCAATTTTTCGAAAATGACACTGTTGATACTTAAAATTTTTTATATTTACGTTAATAAACTTATTTCCCACAAAACACGCCAATCTCTCCCCTTCCTTCCTCTCTCTCTCTCTCATATTGAAGCTAACAATGAAAATGGTCGACATAGCAACATCACGTTAAAATGGCGAGATTTCCACAAAATATGCAAATTAAACGTTTAATATGGAATATTTCGAATAGTGGGCGAAAAAAGACGAATGGAATAAGAAAGTTTATAAGTTTTTTCATAATGTTTCAAATTTGAAGGTTGTCTGTTAATTTCTTCTAATTTTAATTTCCAAATGAATAAAAGTCTGCACGTCGAAAAATCGCGTTTTACATGTAAAGTAATGGGAAATGGAAATGCCTCTCTTGGAGACGAATCAAGGAATTTTTTCGCGGTTTAAATTCGTCTTCGCCTGAAAAAGTGTTAATCAAGCATCTCTACCAAATTTCGAGTTTCTATCGTTATTATTTCTCGAGTTATTAACGTGTGCATAGCGTGATCAACCAATCAAGCAACCAACGGATGACGGCTATTATTATATAAAATGCCATTAACATTAAACTAAGGCGCTGGATTTAGTGTAAATTTTTAGTTTTTATCGGGAAAAGTAGGAGTTTTTCTGGGTTCTGACAAAGAAAATACTTAAGTACCATTTCAACGAGTTCAATGCTTTTATTTGTACAGTATACACTCAAAATAGGCTAAAATGCTTGCAGAATGGGGAAGACTCTATATGTACCAGACTGTTTTCAGGAGATATGTCGAGAACCATATCCTTGGTACAATTGGTCTCGAAATTTGCAGTTGTTAATTTGATGATACCGCTAACAATTTTTCATAACGTACCCTTAAAATTTGAATCTTAGATTTTTTGTAAAAAAAATCGCCCTACAATATTTGCTTTTGCTGTACTTTCATAACTTGTCTATTTATCATTTCGAATTTTCTAAGCCTATCGTAACATGTTTGAGATTTGGATATGCCGATACGTGGTTAAAAGGCGGTTGCGGAAATAAGTAATAGGCGGTCGGCGAATACGATTTTGAAAGCCTTTTGGCATGCGAAGTGCAGGAAAGGGGACGAAGAGGGAAAGAATGGACCGAGAGAGGCGTGTTATATTTAGACCGAGTGAGTGCACTAACATGACCTGACGCCGGAAAAAGTGTCTCTTCGGGCGCGTCTCGACGGGCATCGATGAGGCGGAAGAGGAGAACGGACGAATACGGTGTCCGGTTCATTCCGTCGGATAGAGACGTGCGACCATTTCAATAGTTAATATTTCCGACCATAAGTGATTTGGAAAAACTCAGCGACGTGATCGATCGTGGATCTTTTAATTAAAAGGTTTCTTCTTTTGGTTGTTTCTCCTTACTTGAACAGAGGAACACGGGTTATTAAAATAAATTCGAGACTGAATATTTCGTGATGAAGATACACGTCGCTTGTCATTTATAAGTTGATATTTGAAGAGCTTTAAGAAATATAAAATTCTGATAAACTCAGCGTCTAAGTTCATTAAATTTGTTCACAGCAGGGTTGTTAAACGAAACCGAACCCACTGAAAAGGAACGGTTCCAGATAGGTTTCGGTTCAAGGAACGGTTAACAGGAACCAAACCGAAAAAGGAACCAAAGTCGTGGAACGAAAGTGGAACCGGAACGAAAGTGGAACGAAATCTTCGGAACGAAATGTCGATGGAACGATACTGAACCGTTCCGGATCGGGTTCGCACATGAAATAGTTTCGTTCCGGCTCCTTCTACTTTGGTTCCAGCCAGTTTTCAATGGTTTTTTCTCGCGTCTAACGGCGAGAGGAGAGGGCGAGGGGGGAATGCGAGAGGGGAGGTCGGGGATAGGAGGGGGATCTTAGTTCCTAATATCACCACCGGGAAGATGTACATTGCGCAGTGAGTAGTGAACGCCGACCTCGTACGGAGTCGTTTTTCTCGCTGACGGAAAAAGGGTGTTCGCGGAAAAATCGCCATATCATTAACACATTCAATGCCGTCGTCGACGGTTGCTACCTCGCGCAGACGACCGGCGTCGACGCATCTCCCGCTCCGTAATAAGGGACCGTCCATATATTACGTAAGACGTTTTAGGCCACTTTTTGACACCCCCTCTCCCCCATGTAAGAAAACATAAGAACCAATGGGACCCCCCCCCTCCTAAATCTTACGTAAGAAATCTGAGGTTTTTTCGCTCGCGGCACCAGGTTTCCATCCTCCTCCCTTCTACCTTATATGTATCTGGTGTGGAAGCGACGATGGTATTTCCAATGTAGCTCATTGGAAATTCAAACTGTGTGGATGGTCAGTAAACAAACTTTAATCCATCTCTCATTAACACCCACCGGTTTTTGGGATTTCTCGAACGTGTGCAGTGTTGGGGAGGAGCGTGGAAGGAGAGTTATATTGATGTGATTGAATGGGAGAGAGGAGGAGGAGGCAGAGAGAGATTTACTCGCGGACGAAATGAGCTATCGAATAAGCTAAGTAACTCCGTCTTACTTCTGATTTGCAGGTTGCGGTTTATTTTAGCGCCGCAGTTTCTTGTATTTTGCGGTCGATAGCACTTCGCTGTTATGGTATATGAAGCTGCTCTTTGACTCGATGCGGTGACTAATAAAATGCCTTTTAATTAGGGAGAGGGGAGAAGAGAGAGAGCGAACGAAGCACCTGCTTCTTCTCCCTCTCTTAACTCCTCCCTATATCTCTTTCTAACTCCCCCTCCCTTGAGGGGCTGGGTGGAAGATGGATCATCCTAGTCTCAATCTCGCCCCAAATAAAGCTTTAATCTAATCCCTGACTCTTTCTCCCTCAATCTCTCTCCAACTCCCTCTTCGTTATGATCTCTCTAACTCCCTGAAGTAGGCGTGAATCTGGTTCCGATTCGAGACAACCCAACCCACCTCCTCTATAGACTAATACATATTTGCAACAGATGCCAATGATTTTCCCATAATTTATTTCAGGAGCTACAACATTTTCACGTTTTCACTCTCTACCAGAAGTAATGAGTTGTATAACGCTGATTTTCCCACAGGTACGTTATCTTGTAATTGAAATTTTTGTGTGTCCGTTTACGAAATTGAAGAAGTTTGGGGGGATAACTGGCCACTTTTGAGTATTTTGTATGCGATTTTTCTGGAATACGCCAAGTCGTTCGTAGGGAAACTATAAATTTCATTTAATGGAATTTAAGTTGAAAGAGCTAAAAAAAAGTAGCGTAAGGTAGTATTCATAAATGAAAGTAATGAGTTTCTGTTAAATCTTGTGAAATCTCTTCATATCAAATGTGGAAGGGAAACAACTGAACTTAATAACGTATTTCACTTTTAAAAGAGCACACTTTAATACGCTGTAACGTCCTCAGGTACAGAATGACACAAGTACTCGTATTTATTTCTAACTTCTCCTTTATGTTTAATCTCGGGCTTTTCTTCTCGCAATGCAACGTTTTATAAAATATTTCGAAACCTAACTCTTAAGAGTACTCACCGCTCATTAGATACGTACATTCAGTGCCGTAACTAGGGCGGGACAAGCGGGGCATCTGCCCAGGGCAGAACTAAGCAAGGGGCGCAAATAATCCAAATAGTAACTAAATAAACTACAGAAAATAATTTATTGAAGGGGGAGAGGGCGCACATTTAGTAGTATGCCCCGAGCGCTAATATATCTATTTACGCGGCTGCGTACATTATTGGTGTATGTATTTTGACGATGTGTTGTGTTTGTGGATTGGGTGGTTCTATAATTAGAACGGTTTTTGGTACTTACGTATTATCTCCAGGACCTTACGTACAACATACTTACGTATTATCTCCAGGACCTTACTTACGTACAACATTAACAGAAACTGAGTGGCCTGTCTCGACATTTACAAATCCAATCACCGGAAAACGGGGATGGTTTCTTTGGTTCCGGGCGAGGCGAAGGGCACGACAGCGCCCGGAGACGACTACCCATTAAAACAAATCGAGCCGAAGGCTCGTCAATATATCCTTTAAATTTTATATCCTCTTGACCCAGCGGGACCCGATCTCCAAACCAAGCGACTGTTTACAATAGTTCATGATTCCGTTCACAGAGGCACTTTCGTTGCTGCGGTCGTGGGTGTCTTATATCAAATCTGTTCCAATATTTTTATGACATGGGGATAATACGTAAGTAAGATAATACCAAGGTAAGGTCCTGGAGATAATACGTAGGTACCCGATTTTTTTAATTCTAAACTCTTGCCATCAAAATACTGAATTCACATCGGAGAACGCTGTGTAAGGAGTAATCCATTACTTCGATATATAGATATCCAACGGAAAATACGTTTTCTCAATCTGTAGAAAACTCTCTTTACACCGACCACGTAATCCACTCATCATACAAATTTGCCGCCTTCCATTCAATGGTCAGCATAGAAATGCCGGAGTCCAATTTATCAACTAACTAAATACCATCAACACGAATGTCGTTTATAACGTATTTGATAGTGATGCGGTCGAACGAAATTAAAATTAACAACTAAGGAAAGTGTACAACGTATCACAAATGGGCGCGTTTCGTGCAATGGAGTATTAGAAAGAAATTATATGCCTGTACATGAGGGAAATAGCGTTTTCAAGTTCTTTTCTTCATCATAAATAGGTAATCCATTTTCTTCCTATTTAAAAATGGTGCATGTACATGTAAGTAAATTAAACGTTTGTATGTGTGATTGTTTATGTTAACAACAATGAAGACGTAACCATGCAAGAAAATTTCGAAGTTCAACTCGATGTAAGACATTCTTGTTCGATTTTATTGATAACGGCTACTCCGATGATAAAAATGTATAGGAAAAAATACTCTTCTTTACTAGTTCTCCAACTTTTATTTGAAAAATATTTTGATTGTTAGCAATACTTTACGAGATGTGACGAAAATTTACTTTTTGTCACCAGTAAAGTGGTACCCCTGATTGGCGTACGTGATTCATTTTTGCGATTTTCTTATTATATTTGATTGTAAGTCCTTAATATCAAATTTCACGAAAATCCGTTCAGTAGAAGCCGAGAACGAACATGCGGACGGACGGACGCTCAAGCTGAAAGCGAAAAGCGCCTAAAAACTGGTAAAGAGGCGGACGAAGGAAATTTAGAGGGAAGTAACAAAGGAGGCGAAATTTTGGCGATGGAAGGTCAATTTCATCGGATACCTGTTTTTGAAAGAGGCTCTTAAAGTCGCATTATACAACCGGTGCAATTTGAGAAACTTGCCGTATCAATTGAAGGACAAGATAGATTAAATGGATGGAAATTTAGAAATGACAATGTGTTAACTGTAACGCGGTGTGCATAGGCCAACCCGGGAAAAACTTTGAGACTCGCTTGAAAAGACACGGGAGATGTTTCCTCCCTTTCCAACTTTTCATACGCACCATTGATTCGACTATTTTACATTGTGAGAGGACACATTGAAGGAATTAGAAATAAATTATTGTGTCTAAACAGATCATTGACATATTTTTCCATCCATTTTTTCCGTTCCTAGAGTTTCCAAAAGTTTTTCCGCCCTCCAATAGCATAGAAACCAATAGCAAGAAGTCTCTTATTCCTCCCTACATGATGGTATACAGGCGGTTAATGTTTAATAACTACAAATTTAATACGGTCTCTCCCCAAGCGTATTGTCTTTTTTTTAAGAAATCGTAAATTTTCTGTTGATCAAAGGGACTTTGGTGTTTATTGCCGTTTCATAACGACCTTCTTCATTTCTCTTAAGATCGTAAAAATATTTTTCAAATTCCTCTTCAGAATTAGCTAATTTAATAATAGTATAGAGGAGGCAGATTATGGATTCGTGTAAATCAACTTTTTCATCTTCTTCTTCTTCACTTAGAGAAGGCATTCCGAATTATAGAGGCTCCGAATTATGTAATGAGGTTTTACTGCACTTAAATCATAACTCGGATGTAAACTATTAATCTTTTGATCGATCCTTTTGAAGATTTAACAAACTAGTTCATAGCATTCCAGTTCCGTTAGATTCGGTTCTTTAGGTAATAGTCGCGGCTTTATATATTTGGAACTCGACACATCAAAAGTAATGCACCAAAAATATTTTACGGGAACGTCAAGTAGGAAGAGTATTATAACAAATCATGTCGGCTAGTGCAGACTGACGTGAACCAGAAGACTGCGACCATAAAGGCTAATTTTTATATTTAAATATGTTTAACACGGAACTATTTTCACGCTTCAATTACATGCACTGGTATTAGAATACTCTTCGCAATTCAGGCGTAAATCCGGAAGTCGTAATTTTAAAGCATCCGCATTCATGCTTACTTATCTACACTCGAGTGTTTTAAATAGAACTCTTTCGTTCCGCTTTGGGCTCGAATCAACTTAAGCTGTAAAAAAAAACCGGATTAAAACAGTTAGGGGGAATGCACTGATCGAGGAAATTTTGGTGTAAATATTCTCGGAAAGAGCAATATCCCGATGTCTTTTTTTTCTCGGCTCATTTCAATTATCTTTTCGAAAACATTTGTGAAAAAAATAGCATTATGAAATATCGTAATTTTTCCCGTTGCGATCAATCTGGCTTTACAAAACATTATCCAATCGTAAGATATTCGTCTAATTGTTTATATATATATATATATATATATATATATATATATATATATATATATATATATATATATATATATATATATATATATATATATATATATATATATATATATATATATATATATATATATATATATATATATATATATATATATATATATATATATATATATATATATATATATATATATATATATATATATATATATAACTTACAGGCATTATCGCAAATAATTTAAACGAGATGCAATGGCGTTGCAAATGAAACATTTCATCGTCGTATATGTTACCTGTTTCCTAGTTATTGAAATTTTTTTCTTTCGTATCTCTCATTCGTTTGTTTTCCATGTGGTTGCAGATATCGCATTTCGCAGCCGTGTTGATTTTAATTGAAATTTTACTAATAAACGTTTTTAATGATATTTTTGTGTGACATAAAGTTCTCCAAAGCAAACTGTTTTTATAACTACTTAAGTAACTTAAATAATTAGACGTAAATTTTCCACAAATTGTGATTTCCACACCTTTGAATATATCGCCATGAAACTTCGTATAGGTAAATAATTTTACCCTGCTATATGGCGATTAAAAAATTGGGGGAGGGGATTCTTAATTCAGTAATTATTTTCCCATTAGTTAACCCGTAATTTTTGATTTTTCTTCTTTCATTCATCTAATTAGGTAAATATGAACCGATTTTCTCCATTTTCCTTTATTCGTCGGTTAAAACTGCGTACTGTCTTATTCTTGCGAAGTTTTCATGTTACACGGGTTCAATGGGTACTTCCGCTAATAATCACTATTTGACCGACATAATTTCCTTCAAATATGACAAGTTTTTCGGAGAATCCCTCGTGTATTAATGGAAATTGAATCCGAATCTTCCCCTCTCCACTCCCCCTCCTCTTTCTCCTCTCTCTCACCCTTCCTCTCCTTTCTCGTATCTCCACCCCCCCCAACCCCCCGTCTCAATTTCACCACGACACGTCACGCTCAAAGGGTCCCAAACATCGGATCGGTGCCTTCCACAAACTCCATTATTCCCAAATGCCTTTTACTCTTTTTATTGCTACGATGTGACCGTGCTGTTCCCTCCAACCCCACCCACCACCGCACCACCCCCACCAATTTCTCCCTCCTCCTCGTCGGCCTTGCGTTCCTCTCGGCTGCTGCTAACCCAGGCAGACGACAGGTGCTCTCCCTGGCCCGTGCCCTCCCCCTACGCCTTCCACCCACTCTCCTCTTCTCATGTTAGCCTCTGCTGCTGCGGCCTCCTCTTTTGTTCCGAGTGGAGTAGGAGCGGGTGGTGTGTGTCGGCTGCGCCACTCGTCCGCCCTGCAGCAGGGGTTGGAGGAGGGTGCTCCGCTTTTACTATGATACTAGAAAAGGCTGTATTTCAAATTTGAAATGTCAGAATTTTTAATAATAAACAGAGAAGATTGAAAGTTTATTGAATATTATTTTTTTAAATTTCATATCTACAATACTTAAGTACTTAGTGTATATGCCCGTCAGTATGATGGGAAAGAAAATTATATTGCCGTATCCCCCTCCCTTCCTCCCTCCCTCCCTCTTGATTGATACATCTACGTAAGTGCTTCGTATTTCTATCGTATGACGTATGAGTATTGAGGCAATAATAGGAATCTCGAGTCTCAGCAATGATATTCGTTCCCCAGGTAACTCACCGATATAGCGCGAGATTTGGTCAAAATTTGCCACATATTCGTTAAATATGAGTAATTTTGAACGTAATGCGAAAATCAAGGATAAGAATAAGAAACGTGGTGCATTCTTCTTTAAATCAGACAACGTACGGTCAGTTTGTCAATTTTTTCTCATATTAATTTGCAAAAAATCTGTGGCCAACACATGACTTTCTCCATATTTGGGGCATAGTTATTTAAATTATTATGAATACTGTTACAGGATATGTTAGCAAAATACGTAAGGCTATCCGAAGAAGGAGAGCAAGTGCCACAACCGAGTTTGATCATGAGAGAGAAAAAAAATCTAATGTGGCCAATACAACTTTCTCCATACTTGGGGTAGAGATATGTAAATTATTACGAATAGCATTATAAGGCAAAATTATTATTTCGTATCGTAAAAGAATACAGTCCTTATTGCCGTAAATTAAGTAAATGTTGAATATGTTTACAGAATTCACCGCTACATGGTGGTAGCACTATATACTGGTATTAAAAAAAAGAAAAATATCTCCGAAATGGATGGTTCTAAGAAAATTTGTTTCAAACAAAACTTGGAAGAAATATTATTCTCTACAACTTTGGTCATCAAGAACGACGTTTTTAAGGAGATACTTGACAGAAACCGAAAAGACCGATTATTTATAAGTAATTCCTAAACAATAACTCATTTGGAAAATTGTTTCAAATGAAAGTTGCAGTAAATTACATTCTCTATAACATTTGTATAGAATTGTATATACAATAATGATGTTTTAACGGAGAAATATCGCAAAACCGAATCGGGTTTCGAATAAACCTCGACTTCCAGTTAACCGTTATTGTCCAAAATTAATCAGCTCTTTGTGCTCATGCTAAAGTGTTATATATGAAATTTGGTAATGATATGGCAAGTACTTTTTGAGTTACAGCACCCACAATCATATACACTCGCACACACAGACATCATTCCGAAAATAGTCTAAACGTGTTCTAGGGACCTCAAAACGTGTATTTTCGTTGAAATCTAGAAGTCGATATTTTTCGTGATCACAATACTTTCCCATTACTACGTATGGAGCAAGTAAAAATCTGATATGGCCAACACATGACTTTCTCCGTAAATGGGGTATAGATATTTAAATTATTATGAATAGCATTATAAGGCAAAGTTAATATTTCGTATCGTAAAAGAATGCAGTCGTCTTCATTGCCCTAAATTACGTATATTTTGAATATGTTTACAGAATTCACCGCGAGATGGTGGCGCTGTATACTGTAAATTAAGAAAAAGCAAAATATCTCCGAAATGGATGTTTCTATGAAAATTTGTTTCAAACAAAACTCGGAAGAAATATTATTCTCTACAACTTTGGTCCTCACGAAGATTACCAATAACGTTGTTTTTAAGGAGATATTTGACGGAAACCGAAAAAACGGATTATTTATAAACCGAATCGGGTTTCGAATATACCTCGACTTGCGGTTAACCGATATTGTCCACAAACTAATGAGTTTTTTGTGCTCATGCTAAAGTGTTTTATATGAAATTTCGTAATGATATTGCAAGTACTTTTCGAGTTAGAGCGCCCACAATCACATACACGTAATTCCGAAAATAGTCTAAATGTGTTCTAGGGATCGATATATCTAATAAATTATCGGTTTTTAGAGAAATTCCTAATACATACACACTGTCAAACGTTTTCTGGATTCCTCAAAACGTGTATTTCGGTGGAAATCACGAATTCGTAGTAATGGGAAAGTATTGCGATTACGAAAAAAATCGACTTCGACATTTCAACGGAAATACACCTTTTGATGTCCCTAAAACACGTTTAGACTATTTTTGGAATGATGTCCGTGTGTGTGTGTGTGCGTGTGTATGTATGTGATTGTGGCGCTCTAACTCAAAAAGTACTTGTCATATCGTTACCAAACTTCATATATAAAACGTTAGCATGAGCATAAAGAACTGATTAGTTTTTGGACAATATCGGTTAAACGGAAGTCGATATTTAATCGAAACCCGATTCGGTTATTCGATATTTCTCCGTTAAAACATCATTATTGTAGATACAATTCTATACAGAGTTATAGAAAATGTAATTTCGTACAACTTTCATTTGAAACAAATTTCCATAGCAGTTATTGTTTAGGAATTATTTATAAATAACCGGTTTTTTCGGTTTCCGTCAAATATCTCCCTAAAAACGTCGTTACTGGTAATCTTCGTGAGGACCAAAGTTGTAGAGAATAATATTTCTTCCTGGTTTTGTTCAGGCAAATTTTCGTAGAACCATCCATTTCGGAGATATTCAACTTTTTTCGTAATTTCTAGTATACAGCGCCATCACCATGTAGCGGTGAATTCTGTAAACATATAAAAAATACACCTATTTTGCGGCAGTAAGGACGGCTGTATTAGTTTACGATACGAAATAATAATTTTGCCTTATAATGCTATTCATAATAATTTAAATATCTATACCCCAAATATGGAGAAAGTCATGTGTTGGCCACATCAGATTTTTCTAAGTACTGAACCTAATGGATAATTCATTTCAAATGATGAAAGAGTCTTGAAATTTTTTCAATGTTTTGCCACTTAGGCAATGCCACACAATTAGAGAATAGTAAAAGAAAGGCATTTTCACTTACTATCAACAAAACAAAACTCCCACTCATTTTTAAAATTGTACATTTTTGTTTTATTTTTCTCTCACATTTTATTGACGTACTTTATGAACACTATAACTAGAAAAGTAAGTGAAACAGTTGAATAGTTTGTGCCGGACAGAAGGGGCTACTGATAGATATCCAAAAATACTGTAAATGCAGTGTACGGGAGATCAGTTTCTTAGATGTACGTGGCACTACTTCACAGTGCACAGGCACCTTATCAAATTACGGTATTTTTAACACGGATTATTCCAAACCAAAGAAAGGAAAGGGATTAGAAAATTTACAACGCGTCCGAGCTATGTCTCATCCCTGGCCCAAGAGCTCGGAATTTTATAAGAGAAACTGCATTGTCTGTATGAAATATGAGCCACTTGTTCATACCAAATCTGCCTCCACTCTCTGTAAGCAAAACATTGGTCGTGAACTCATAGCTGTTGGCTCTTTGATTAAAGTTTTCAACCATGTCTCTCAGATATGACTATGGCTGAATCAAGGAAAATAGGCGCCTTTAGAAGAATTAAAGGTTCCTATTGTTAAATTCTTAGAAGGCGAGCGTCCAGAGGGTGAAAACAATCGGGTTCAGTTTATTGGATGGGAAGAGGCGGGTCATATCTCGCCGCCCATTTTCGAAAATATGCATCGGAAAGGATGAATGGCCGCCCCTGTCGAGGGGCCGCCCTGGGCGGTCGCCCAAGCCTAGGACCGGCTCTGATCACGAGTGTCACCTATCATAGTCAAAAATGAAATATCGCTCTCACCTCTCGGAACCTAAGAAAACAGTCGTTTACTTTCATTCGAGGCTGCATTACTTAATTCGGGTCGAGGAAATACATTCGTCAGCGCACTGTCAAAGAATCTAAACAAGAGGGTCTTTAATTTCTGTATTCCTGGTAATGCTCCTTACATTTTGACGAAGAAGAAACGAACTTCGAAAGGAATCTCTCCCCTATTCGAAGTCTTCGCCTCTGAGCGGCCGGGGTTCGATCCCCGCTCCTCGGAGTCTCTATTCCGTTGCTCGAGGCGCCGGGGCCTCAGACGCCCCAGGGGCCCTCGCTCGGTGCCGAAATAACGCGTTCTTAGTCACCCGCACCGCTTGGTCGAGATCCTTTACGGCTCGCCCCGATCGACTACTCCCCTCCCCCCTCGCGGCGGCAGAGAGGAGGCGGCCGCTCTCCCCGCATCCGCCTCCCTCTCTGTCGCCTCACCGACTTCCGCACTTCATTCATTCTCTGGGCCGACCACTCTCCCCCTCCAACAACTCTCTTTCTCCTTCTCTCCACGCATTTTGTCTGGAAGCACGGCCGCATTCCGCGAGCGATAGTCTTAAAGTTTTCCGCTGTCGAACGACCTCTTTCCCAATGTTCGATTGACTGCTGCTGCAAATAAATAGGTTTTCATTGTGAGCGAATTTTTTGCAAATCACGAATCGCTTTGTCCGTCTGTCCGTCCTACTGTTCAGACGATATCTCTGAAACGGTTGAACCTAGAGAAACGAAATTTTCAGGATAAGTTATCACGTGTGAGAGGTGCACGTGGTAAGAATTTGGTGGACCGGGATCGGCTGCTGGGGGCGAATTTTGCCTCATAAGAAAAGCAGGTAAATCGGTGATGAGGTTTATATAAATTGTTTTTACTTTCTCCATATAACAATACGCTCAACGAGAACTCTTCTTACGGCCCGCGAATCTTTGGTAAACAAGTAGATATTTAAAAAAATAAGAATACCACAAGTGTGGAGAAAGTCATTTGTTGGCCACATCACATTTTTTTCTATATCTCCTATAAAACTCGTTTTTCTTAATTGTTGTTATTATAAAGGTTGTAGATAATGAAATTTTCTACAAGTTTTGCTTGAATTTTTTTTTCATAAATCTGATAGTTTAAGAGATATGTATTTTGATTTTTCTTCTAAATTTGTTATAAATACGTCTCTAAGTGATATCATTGTTTCCGCGGCTATGATAATTTTCTAATTGTTGATAGCATTGAGTATGCTACCAAAGGTGATTTTAATTGCGCATCGAAATTTTGTTATCCACAGAAAAAATTAACAATTTTTTTACCTATTGTTTTTTAAATAAAGATTATTGAAAATGTTTTAAAATTATTCTAGAGTGTAATCGCTGCTAATTATTTCTGAGGACGCTGATATCGAGAGTTATTATATTCATTACTTACTCTGTATGGAAAGTCATGTGCTGGCCACATCACATTTTAAAAAATTATTTCCCATAAAGATTCGAACTCAGTGCTCGAACTGTCGGAATTTAAAAAAAGTGTAGTTTCTTATTTTTGAAGACGGAATTCAAAAGCCTGTAGATTTAGCGTAAATCTATAGTATTTATCGGGAAAAAGTGAGAGTTTTTCTGGGTCCCAACAATCGATTACCATGGCAACGAGTTCAATGCTTTTATATGAGTAAGCTTTTAATGGAAATCAGAGGGATATACGAGTATTATAATGCATTTAATATGAAGCAGCGACCAATCGAAGAAATTTGTTTCTATTAAAAATATCGCCTTATAATATTATAGTACTTTCCTAACTTCTTATCATTCTATAAAGTCCCGTTCACTTATAGTATGTGATTCGTTTTTTATAAATCTACGTACTAATGAATTTTATTAATGAACTCTTACTCTCTATTCTCCTCCCCCTATCTCGCTCCCCCCCACCAACCTTTCACTCAATCCCTCCTCTCACTCTCTATTCTCCTCCTCTCTCTTCGTCATATCTCCCTCCCCCCCTCTCTCTCACACCCTAGCCTCCTCTCATTCTCTCTTTCATTATTTTCTACCAACTCATGAAATATTATCCTTGTAAGTAAGTAAAGGAAACACAGCAACTGATTAGCAGATGGACGGCAACCAGTTACGTGTATCAGAGAGGGAGATAAGTGGAAACATTTGAGATTGTTGAGAAGAATGACATGTAAATAAGGTTCTATGAAAAATAAGAAAGGGTTAAGTGGCATAAACACATTGGAGGCTGTATGACAAGTTATAGTATGCATAAATTGCGGAAATTAAATTGAGAAGAACGATAGCGAAAAACCCTCTCACATTAAATCTCTCACCCGAATAGCTGAGAAATTTTTGGCCAATTTCAACTCACGTTATTTTTTACTTTCCTGGCTTCAGCAAATATCTTTGATATTTAAATTTAGACAAGAAGGGATTCGTGAAAGAGTTTATCCACATATTTCCTCTCTCGACGAACTATTCAAATTTCCTGTTCTCCTCAAATAATAATGATGGCCGTTTTCGACATCTTGCATGAAGTAATGTTCAATATCAAAATATATAGAATTAATTATCTACTTAAAAAATAATTACTTATATAAGTTATCTCCAATAGCAATTACAAGACTATGGTGAACTCGTATGCGCATTGCGACTTCCAGGTCTCGACATTTACAAACCCAATCACCGGACAACGGGTAGGGATAGTTTGGTTCAGGGCGAGGCGAAGTGCGCGGTAGCGCCCGGAGACGACAACTGACATAAAAACAAAGTGAGAAGATATAACATTGGAAGGATATATCGACGAGCCTTCGGGTCGCTTTGTTTTAATGGGTAGTCGTCTCCGGGCGCTGTCGTGCCCTTCGCCTCGCCTGTAACCAAAGAAACCCTCCCCGTTGGCCGGTGATTGGGTTTGTAAATGTCGAGACCGGCCAATCAGTTTCTGTTAATGTTGTTTTGAAAAATTAAAACACGATTTAAATGATATGTGTTTGTTCCGTATTTATAAAAATTATTTTTCGAAAGGAGTCCGGGTGAGCATAGACCGCATACGACAAGAATACCTAAAAAGTCTTTTTTTGACAATTTCTCATTTTCTTAGTTTGTTTTAATGTTTTTTTCCAGGAAAGGGTTATCGCAAAAAATTATTTTTCAGAAGGGGTCCGGGATAACCCAGTAGTGCCCGATGGGTAAATGTCGCCACAAGGAGTAGTTCTCATTCTGACCGATAGGCCGGCGCCACTAGTCTGGCGAGGGGATTGCGCATAAGAACCCGTCTTTCTTCATACAGAGCAATGAATGTGGTTACTCTCACGAAATCAGCGTCCTCAGGAATAATTATTGGCAATTACATTCGTGAATAATTTTTAAACATTTTCAATATTATGTATTTAAAAAAACAATAAGTAAAAAATTTGTTAGCTGATTCAATGAATTACAAAATATCGATGCGCAATTGAAATTAATTACACTTAACGATATAATTAACTAAAATTCAGACGAAAAATCAAAATATCTTTTAAACTATCGGTCTTATGAAAAAATGTTTCAAACAAAACTTGTAGAAAATCACATTTTCTACAAATTAGATAATGACAAATACTTATATAAATTAAGTTAAGGAGATATTTTGGAGAAACAGAAAAACGACAAGACTATAAAAGGAAGCGGCTAACCAACTCTGTATGTGCATTTTCCAAATTTATGCCCACTCCATACATTTTTACTTTCTCCATACGTAGTCATGGGAAAGTATTGTATTCATGAAAAAAATCGACTTCGAGATTTCAACGGAAATACATGTTTTGAGGTCCCTAGAACACGTTTAGACAATGTCGGAATGATGTCTGTGAGTGTGTGTGTATGTTATTGTGGGCGCTCTATCTCAAAAAGTACTTACCGTATCGATACCAAATTTCATATATAACACTTTGGTATGGGCACAATGAACTGATTAGGTTTTGGATAATATCGGTTAACCGGAAGTCGAGGTTTATTCGAAACCCGATTCGGTTTTTGCGATATTTCTTCGTTAAAACATCATTATTATGTATACAATTCTATACAGAAGTTATAGAGAATGTAATTTCCTACAACTTTCATTTGAAACAATTTTCTATAGGAGTTATTGTTTAGGAGTTATTTATAAATAACCGGTTTTTCGGTTTCCGTTAAATATCTCCTTAAAAACATCGTTATTGGTAATCTTCGTAAGGACCAAAGTTGTAGAGAATAATATTTCTTCCAAGTTTTGTTTGAAACTAATTTTCGTAGAACCATCCATTTCGGATATATTTCGCTTTATCTTAATACCAGTATACAGCGCCAACACCATGTAGCGGTGAATTCTGTAAACATTCAAAATATACGTAATTTACGGCAACAAGGACGTGTCATCTTTTATGATACGAAATAATAATTTTGTAATATTATTCATAACAATTTAAATATCTATATCCCAAATATGGAGAAAGTCATGTGTTGGCCACATCAGATTTTTATTTAATGTTTACCGTTCCAATAAACCAAATCACCCCCGTCATTTTTGACAGGCACTTATACTAGTTTCAGTTAAAACCTTTTCCGATCTCCATTTTGTAATAACAATCTTAATTATAATTTTTTGTGATGATATAATTAATAGTTTATGAGTTAGAGGACCCACAAAATTCTATCACACAGACATTATCGCGAAAATTGTGAAAACGTACTATCAGGGGACCTCAAAACGTGCATTTCCGTTGAAATCTCGAAAATGATTTGTTCACGAATAGTATGAATTCTTCTATACTACGTATGGAGAAAGTAAAAAGGATTAAAAAAGGCTAAAAAGGAGACAGTCCTTACTGCGGGGGGGAGCTGAAAGTTAGCGGCAACCATAAGTTCAAAAAAAACAGTGATTCCACGTCTTCAACGAACGAGGAAGATATTATCGATTTGAATAGAAGTAAACGATTATTCCTGTCCACTCCATCGCCGCTCTCCTATGTATACGAGAGAGAGGTGGTCTGGGTTGGTGCGGGTGGAAGAGAGGGGCCGCCACCGACTAAATATAATCTCGGGGGACAGAGAGGCCCCACAGCTTACAAGTCGCCGTGAGAAATGGGAGACGGTCGCATTGCGGTCACTCGAATCGAGTCTCTCCTTCGATTCATAAAATGGTCATTCCTTTGGAATCACATGCGTGAACCGAGGTTAGACGCATCGAGAGAGAAAGTGTGATTTTCGATTTGTGTTGCAGAATGAAGATCATTTCTCCTCCTTTTACGAGATTCTTTCGCGTTTCCACCGAAAAATGTATGGCCGAAGGAAAGTTATTTAATATTTCATGGAATTTCTTCGAATTCTTTGCGCAAAATACGAGTCGACGGATTAGGAACTTTTCGAATTACCGATACATCATGTAGCAGTATTTAGCCAAATATACGGCAACATTTATTGTAATTTATACGAGGAACAAAGTTATTCGGTGGAATTTTGTAAGACAAAATATCGTATTTGTAAACGGCGAAATTGTTACGAGTTTTAGAAAAAAATTATGCATATCCCAGGTATAATTCACCGTAGAGACTGGTGAAGCTCCGTAATGGGGAATGGGTGTAATTTGGAATAAAACAAATTGCTTACTAGTTTATAAACCTTGCACAATTTCCATACCTTTAATTTACACGCTTTCGACGAGTCGAATTCCGAAGATAAATGCCACTCTTCGAAACCATAACTTAAATTTATGGAAATAGTGCAAAGTTTGTACAATCGTGTGCAACTTGTTTCAGTTCAATTTAAAATCATTCCTCTAACTCGGCTATATTTCCCAATGCGAGTGCAGCCATTTGTTATTCGTATGGAGAACGAGCAATTTATAGCCATCGATCGGATCTATTGACGATTATCTTATTGTTCTCGATCCTCCAATCATAACTTCTTGCGGAATTTTTAACAATTATCGACAGTTTGATTTCATTTCGATGTGTTCGTAATGCACATTCTAATCCCTTCTCCCTCTTACCGACACTTTATAATCCGAAAACGGCTCTCTTTTCGAGTACATAGTTTTCGCAGCCTTATTCGCCTCGTAAGAGACCTCTGATTCGATTCTTCGATGCGTGGCCGTCCTCTATAGACGTAATTAAGTTCTTCCGCCGTATTAAGCACCGTCATATCCGAGACAGTTTTCTTGTGATCACAATAAGAAAGAGAGAATAACTTCCTTCGCTATGCAACTCAAGTTCAGGGCGGCAGACCGTGATGGAGGTTTTTTTTAATCGTGGAAGTCAAATAAAGGCGTCTTATTCCACATAGTCCGCTTCAGGAGCCGGAATTCTTTGCTATAATTAAACTTTTAAGGGAACTTCTCAAGAGACACCCGTCACACACCAGTACTGTCGCAGGATGACGCGAATATTTCTGGCCTCGCCCCTCCGCCTCCCCCTACCCTCCCTTCACCTCCCCCAAATGTTCTCTTTCTCTCTCTTCTCTGGCATTCTCTTTTTCTTTTTCGACATCGAAAGTTCGCTCCTTGCTTAGACAAACTGTCGCTTAGTATCTCTGAGGGATTCGCCTCATCTCCATCTTAAGCTAAGAGGTTAAGCGCAAAGACCTAATTAGGTGCCACAAAGGCGTGTGTGACCTATTGGCACTCCTCCCAAGGGGATGAGGCTAAAGTCCCTCTATTCTCGTGGGATAAGATTGTATTCCCAATTCCGATGGGGAAAATAAAATAAATACCCGCGTGTATTACCATTATTAAACATTCTGTCCTAAAAATAACCCATGCATCCGAACGCTGTATTTCCCACACCCTAATTAACTCCTTTCTCTCCCAACTCATCTTTCTGGTTCCTTTCATTATGCACACCTTCCTCCTCTCTCCTACACCCTCACATCTTTCCCCCTTTCCTCTCCCCCTTCCTCCCTCTCCCCCCCTTCCTCCATCTCCACTTTCTCCCTTATCCTCTCTATCCCCTTCGCCTCTCTCCCCTTCATCCCACACCCCTTCTCTCCTCTCCTCCTCTTTCTCTCTCTCCTTCCCTCCCCTCCTCACCCCCTCCTTCTCTCTCCCCCTTCTCCTCTCCTTCTTCTCTCCCCCTTCTCTCTCTCCTTCCCTCCCCTCCCCATCCCCTCCTATTCTCTCCCCCTTCTCCTCTCCTCCTCCTTCTCTCCCCCTTCTCTCTCTCCTTCCCTCCCCTCCTCACCCCCTCCTCCTCTCTCCCCCTTCTCCTCTCCTTCTTCTCTCCCCCTTCTCTCTCTCCTTCCCTCCCCTCCCCATCCCCTCCTCTCTCCCCCTTCTCCTCTCCTCCTTCTCCTCTCCCCCTTCTCTCTCTCTCCTTCCCTCCCCTCCTCACCCCCTCCTCCTCTCTCCCCCTTCTCCTTTATTCGGATTTTATCTAATATACTAGTGTAATGTCCGTTGAAATATCAACGGAAGAATGATAGATAGATAGATTATTAATATTTGCATTTTAAATAATTAATAGCACACTTATTACATACGAAATATTTCGTCATATACTACATTTCTAGTGAATATTCTGTTGTCGTTTAATAAATGCCTTTGTTTTTTATTTTCGGCTATAAAATTCTGATATTCTTCTCCCACCTTGTCCTATTCAATGCTTCATATAATTGTCGGTGTGCAAAGACAGGGAAATAATTATATGTATACATATATAAAGTAGGGGAAATAATAGGTAGGTATGATATTTACATTTACAAATAAATGTGCCACTCGAATATTAACAACCACCAAAAATATATTGTGATAGAATGCGTTCAGTATTAGGTAACTGACAAACATATTTTCAAGTGGTCTAATTAAATTGCGGTCGGCCATCTTGCGCTCCTTACAGAACAACATTTTTATTATAGAGCAACGTTTCCCAAACTGTGTTCCGCGAGATGTTAATAGGTGCTCCGCGAAAAAAAATCGATGCTAGCAATATTTTTCCTTCTAAAATTTATTTAAAAAAATATATATGTAAGAAAAATACTAAACACATTTATATAGTTGTTCTTATTATTATGCGATAGTCTGCCTTTAAGAGAACGCCAGGAAGTCGTATGAGAGAGAATAGCTCTACCAATTTTTACGTGGAATTCACTTTCACCAAGGGGAAGGTCGAAGGCTTTGTTTGCATTCGTTTTCAAGGTCGCTAGTTCGATTCTGGGAGGTTTTCTTTCTCCCAGTTGAATAACGAATCAGAATGAATGAATCATATTTTAGCTTTGCATTTAAAATTACTTATAATCGTCGCATAAACGCTGGACTTAGGCAAAAAATCGCTTAGAGGAGTTGATTTTTATTTTCATACTGTCGATTTTCAAAGCGGCATTACATTAATACTCAAATTCGACGTTTTTTGTGCTGAAATCTTTGACATCACAGAGGCCACCGAATAAGCTAAAGTATAGTACTCTAATTGTTATTCCTTCTGATTTGGTTATGTTTTGTTAGATATTGGTCTGAATAGCGACAAGCCAATCCTTTTTCTCCGAAGCACCAGGGTTCGAGTCGAAGTGTAATTTTCCCTTCGTTGAATCAATGAATCAGTTTTGTGGCATTCTCGAAGATTTATCCTAAAAGAAAATTGTAAATTGTTGACTCTCAAAATTTTGTATGGTTTTGTAGATCGTTTAGAGGCGAATGGCTACGATTCTTCGAAGTACCAGAGTTCAAGTCCAGCTGTAATTTTTCTTCGTTTACGGGACTCCCATGTTCAAAATTCTGGAATTTTTGTCTCTGAATAAAGTTTTATATCTCATCTCTCAAGTCTTGAAGATGTGTTGCTCGATCGTAAGTTAGTCCGAGGACCTGTAGTGGACTCCTGAATTCGAAAAGGAGCCGCGTTCGCATCACTCGCTCATATTTCGAGGGGTGTACCGTCAACTCGTCTCAACTCACCTCAATTAGTCGCAGGACAAACTCTTCGTGCGCCACTGCATTGCATCGCATCTTAAACTATGTAAACCGCGATATGCCATATACATATTATCAGAATTGAAATTTTAATTTTCCGTGGCTGTTTTTGCACCATTATTGCCCATAAGAAAAGCCCATAAATAATTAGACGTAGATTTTCCACAAATTGTGATTTCCACACCTTTGAAGATATCGTCACCACACTTCGCATTGAACTGTAATTTTACCATGCGGCTAACATTGGCCAGGGGTGTCAAACTCAATTCGACATCCGGGCCAAATTCTTACCATTGTAATCATGGCGGGCCGGATTGGATATGATGAAAAAATATGATTATCATTTTATGTGGTTTATATATTTTCAAAGTAATTTTATTTCAACATCCGTTCAAAAACATAATTACACGTTTTAACCAAATCTTTACAAAATAAATTATATACTCGTAAAATATAAACAAAAGAAATTACATAAAATACAAATATGAAACATAATAAATTATTTATTTACCGTTGCCCCGGAAACTTTTGGGCGTTTTTCGGCAATCAACGTATCAATATTTGGTTCCAGTGATTGTTTGGTTGTTATTCTCAGAATCGAAGTCAAATTATTTTCCGTTAGTTTTGAACGCAGATTTGACTTATTAATGTTCATCACAGAGAATAGTTGCTCACATAGGTAAGTAGTTCCAAACATGGATAGTATATTGGCAGCAAGTAGTTTGATTTCTTTGTACTTATCGTCCAAATATTTATAAAATTCTTGAACGGTAACTGATTTAAATTTCTCCTCTAATGCCGTATCGTACTGTAGGTCAATAAGTTCAATTTCCGTTTCTCCTGGGGAGTTTTCAATATTAAAGTAAAATAGAGCACTGAATAATTTAAATTGTATCTCATATCTTCTGAAGTCTGAAAATCTTCTTCGAAATTCTTCTTTCACATGTTTTAACATAGTTCTCCATAATATTTGCAGATATGTTAGTATTCTTTGTTATGGAATTCAATGTGGAAAAGTGGATTAGGTTTACAAGGGAGATTTGTTTTTCCCAAAGTTTCAATTTCATTTCATAAAAGTCGGTCACTATTTGGTTACATCTTGCATTTTTCTATTTAAAATATTCAGGTGCCCAACATAATCCACTAAAAATGCAAGATCTTTTATCCATTTATCATCTTTCAACTCAGTTACTGGTTTATTTTTAGTTTCCATAAATGTTTCGATTTCTGTTCGCATTTAGAAAAATCGTTTTAAAACCATACCGCGACTTAACCATCTCACTTCAGTGTAGTAAGGTAGTCCTTGATGATAATCGCATTCTTGAATTAATTGTTGGAATTGACGATGGTTGAGAGCTCGACTTCGTATAAAATTTACTGTTTTAAAAACAACACTCATTGCATGTTCATTATCTAAAATTTTCGTACAAAGAGTCTCCTGGTGCGAAATACAATGAAATGCAACAAACTCACGATTTGGATTCACACTCTGGATTTTATTTTTAAAATCTAGAAGCTGCTCCTAACTTACAGCCTACCATTGACCGTGCTCCGTCTGTTGCAATGCTCACTGCCTTTGACCAGTCCACACCAAATTTATCCAAAGAAGTTTTGACGCCATTGAATACCTATATCACCTCCTGTAGTGTTATCATTCATAGGTACTAACTCCACGAATTCTTCAGTGACATTCATTTCTGTGTCAACACCACGTATGAACACTGCTATAAGTACAATATCAGAAATATCAGTACTTTCGTCAGTCGCTATTGAAAACGAAATAAACATTTTCATCTTTTCTTTGTGCTGATTTACTAAATCGTCTGATAATCCGGATATCCGGCCGGCGACTGTACAATATTTGCAAAACATTGCTGTTTTTCTGGACATACAATATTTGCAGCTTACATCATACATCTTTTGAGGAATTCGCCTTTAGAAAATGGTTTCGAAGACGTTGCAATCTCTTGAGAAATAACAAAACTTGCTCTCACTGCTGCGTCACTACTATTGCGTACATTTGTAAAAATCGATTGTTGTGATTTCAAAGCCTTTTCTAATTCCGCAAACTTCACTCAGTTTTCCCGCATATTTTGAATATTGAGATATATATTATACGAGTCGTAATGCCTTTTAATGTTGAATTCTTTCATAGCTGCAACAGTTTGCCGACAAATTAAGCATAATGGATTTCTGTTCGATTCGATGAAAAAATACGATAGTTTCCATTTATCGGAGAACGCCCAGCATTCAACATCTACTTTTCTTTTAAGCGACATGGGTAGTATGTAATTATAACATTTATCATACAATAAAATTTTATTTTAGTGATATTGTTTAGTTCAACAATACTGAAAGAAGTAAAAAGAAGTACTGAAATCAGTTGATCAACATGAACAAAACGGTTTAGCTCGGAAAGTTCCGTATACGTGAAAGTTCCGGATACGTTTGAAAGAAATGACGGTCTACTGCTGTAGTCAGTTAACTGCCGACACTGCCGATTGCCGCTCTGACAAATGACAGCAATGTAAAAATATGACAATATTAATTTATTGCAAAATTTAATATATCGTATACTTAGCTATACTTGTAAAATTAAAAGTATTTTCAGAATTTTATGCGGGCCGGATTGATTCAATGCCTTATGTTTGACTCCCCTTACATATGTCTTTTTCAGAAGTAAATATCGACATTTCTGTACATTTTCTTCGCTGAATGTATCTCTCTAAATTAATTAGGAAAAAGGTTTTCCGCAGATCGACTTTTTCATGTTCCAAGCAAAAATTTTGGTGAATGAGAAAAGTAATTTGTTTTTCAAAGGCGTTTGTGTATAAATATTGTTATTTATTTCCGCCATTGTTATAAGCAATCTTTTATGAGGTACAGCAAAAACAATTGTCCCTATTGGATTAATCGAAACCGAGATATGACGTTTTATGTTTAAAGAGAAATAAAGACGTAGATAGCGGAACGTTTTATGAATAATGTTATTAATTTTTCAAAGACGTTTGACTAATAATACGTGTTTTTTATTTCTACAGTTGTTATAAGCAGTCTTTCAAGAGGGAAAATTAAAAAAAAAATGTTCCTATTGGACTAATAGAAGCCGGGTATTGACATTTTATGTTTAAAGAAGTGTAAGTACCGCCCGTTGAATTTCAACGGATTTTGTAAATCTACTTTCGCTGCCAATTCTAGGACGTGTGCGGAATATACAAAAACGTTTTATTCTACGATAAACTGAAAATCACCTAGGTATAAAGAATGCTTTTCCACTTAGCTTTTCATAACAATTAACCAAATTTATTTGTAAACAATCCGCTTCCAAGTGTATTTCATTCAAATGTAAGGATAATTTTATTTCCTATCGTATCACTTTCGTCAAATCCAGCTTCTTTTCTTGATTTCTTGTTTACTTTTATGTTTTGTAAGTAAGAAACCCTTGAAACAACGATAATTTCGTAATCTATTGTTGATATCCAGAAAAATTCCCATTTTTTCCGATAATCTTATATATCTATAATATATTTGAAGGGTGTGTTTGTTGGGTTGTGTTTGTGTGTTTGTTCATGGAACTCCTCCTAAACGATAAAAGCTAGAATAACCAAATTTGGTACGATTCTTCCTTACATACTAACTTACTGAATGGTTAAGGTTTGGTCAACCCGGATTAATCAGTGCTGCTAATGTAGGGGATTAACATTTTTCCATAAGATAACACGTATGAATCAATTTCTTGACTTGCAAAGGCATAAAAATATGTAAATATGGACCGATTTTTTCGCTTTTCCTTTATTCGACGAATAAAACTCTATACTATCTTATTCCTGCGAAGTTTATATGTTATACGGTCGAAGTTTTCAGAAATACGCTATTTGCTTCGAAATTTTGTGGATTTTTCGTAGTCTTTCCGGGCATTGCCAAGCGGCCGTCATTGTTACCTCCGATTCAGTTAGCTTCAATGAAGCCTACAAATAGACGAAAGTTTAGCGTTATTCGCTTCGCACTGTTGTTTCAGCAACGAAACGATCGATGTTTATGGAGAGCAACGTCAATAGATACTGAATATTATTCAGGAAGCGTTCATTGATGAAAGTAATTGAACCTTCTTTCGTATATTGAATACTGGAATCTTACATTTTTTGTAAGTAAAATCATTATATTCTACATTACAATGTTTATTTACGTAAATAAGCTCACGTATCTGGTGTACATTTACCAGTCAGTGTTCAATCATGGACAAATGTACGTTGCCTTTTCACGGGTGTCTTGCTTACAAGACGTAAATGTAAACATTTCATAGGCATAATTACACAAGAAATGAAGCTGGATTTGGCGAAAGTGATATATATGATAGGAAATACAATTATCGTTATATTTGAATGCAATACGTTCGGAAACGGATTGTTACAAGCAAATATGATTAATTGTTAAGAAAAGCTAATTGTAATTTAGACAGTATCATATATATAGGTATTTTAAAGGGTTTGTATGTTGTGCTGTAGAAGCTTCACTAAATCCGTTGAAATACAACGGGAAATTCTGCTAGTATATCCATAAAACAAAATGTTTGTACCTAATTTTAAAGCTCGAAAACTACAGATCGTAGAAGCAAGAGAAAGGTATCATTTTAACCGGAATAATGAGTACGGTGGTATAGTAAAGTTTTTATATCGATTTGAAAGACCTGTCTAATTTTTAAAAACTTTTTATTTTTACCATTTGAATAACATAGGGACGAGTGCAGCTTATTTTTCATTTGAATTTTAAAATTACTTAGAGACATGGTACGAACTTGAGACTTGAATGGTTGTACGAAGAAAAGAACAAAGTTTATTTTTATTGAAGACAGAATCGAAATCCTGATCGAATTAGCATAAAAGTGCATTTAGAATCAATAAAATACGTGATTTTATCAGTTTTATTACAATACGCATTACAAGCTACCATGGCAACTCCCATTGTCGCCGAAACTGAGAGATCAATGCATTTATAGGGGAAAAATTTTAACGTAATATCGTAAGTCAATTTCTGTGTACGATTTGAATTTGTTTACATGGAAAGCAAATACTTGTTGTTTTTAATTGAATTATCTTCTAATCTAATATATAAAGGAGAATGTTTGTAAGTTTGTTCGCTTTGAATGCTTTTAATACGAGATAGGGAGGGAGAGAGATGGATGGTAACGGAGGGGGAAGATGAAGAGAGGGATTTAGAGGGAAGGGGTGGAGAGAGGGAGGGGGAGTGAGGGAAAGAAGGGAGGGAGAAAGAGGGAGGGAGTATACTAACGTAAATATAAAAATGAAGCGCAAGAAGTCCTTTCCATTTCCTCCGAAAGTGTTATTCATGTCATGAAAGATTTCCTAACTAATCTGAAGAACAACTTTGAGGAACGATTTCGTGACTTCAGTGTTAATCGTGACGTTATGGAATTTGTAAGCAATCCATTTACTTTCGAAAGAGAAGACTTTTCTGAAAAGTGCAAGCAACTTCTTCCTCTTATTGATGAAGGTCCATTGCAGCTGGAAATCGTTGATTTGAAGTCGTCATCCTCTCTGAAACATCACTTCAAAGATGTGGGCATGGTGCAGTTTTGGATTGATATTGACTCAAACGTATTTCCAAATGTAAGAAAACTAGGTTTCTTACTCTTAACTATGTTTGGGTCAACTTATGCCTGTGAATCGGCCTTTTCCCACATGAATGCAATCAAGTGCAACACGCGAACCTCACTGGGAAACGAACGATTGCAGGACTGTCTCCGGATAGCTTTCACGACTTATGAACCTAACTTTTCCAAGCTAGTGAGAGACAGGAAGTGCCACTTCTCGCATTAACAAGACATGGTAGTGTTACAGTGCAGTTAACTTGGATGTGGCATGTAAGTTCTGAACTTAATTAACATCTGTTTATAATTTTTACTTGTCACTTACTTTCATTCAAATGGACAACATAAAAGTGAACTTACCATATTTTTTTACTGTTCAACGATTAGCATAAGTTTGTGACTTCAGAAGTAATATTGATCAATTAAAATTCAACATAAATCCATAAATAGCTAAAGTTAAATTTTTCAGTGTAATGTTTTCTGTTTCTGTTTTGTAAATTTACTTTTAACTTTTTGCATTTATTTACGTTAAATGGATAAATATTTCCTGTTTATTTTCAATGTATGTATTATTCTACTGGAACAATACATTATAATAAATACAAATGTAATCATCATATGCAGTTCTGTAATTATTACCTCCTCGTCAACGATCTAATCCTAATATATAATGCTAAGGCCTAGTTAACAACAAGTCTGGCCCGCCTAAGTACTCAAGATTTCTTAAGTGTCCCGTTGGAAAAACTAATTGACTAGCCCTGGTATAGAGCTTTAGCCGTCAAATAAAGCAAAAAATAAGAAAATCGGTCCATATTTACGTATTTTAACGTACGAAGGAAGAAAACCTTGCATTCTGAAAAATTGGAAATCCCGTTTAAACTTATGAGAAAATATAATTGTCTCCTGGATTCGAACCCGAGACACTTTTGAAAACGAAAATATTTTTCCAGGGACCTCATAGCCAGTAGAAACAAAACGCCGTTTACCGCATATCTTTACGACGAACGGTTCTCGAGAAATACGCCGATATAAATTTTAAACAAATGTCTATAGGCGTCAACTTAAAATTAATATATAGTTAGATTTTTGGACAAAGTAATTTAAAAAACAAACTTTTCAGCTTACTCCTGACAAGAGATACAACTTGGTAGTCTTTACAACGGTTTTAGTTTACCCACCCGAACCCACCTGGACCCGACATATTTGACAGGTCGTAAAACGAATGAAAAAAGTCACCGTTCCCCGAATTTTAAAATAAATAAAATAAGAAAATTCAAATTGTTGCCTGTCTTCTTCTTAAATATCCAATTCATCATTTCATTTCAATCAAAAAAATTTTTCCCTCTATATTTTTCGGGTGACCCGAAATTTTAAATTTCTGATCACAGCCGCGGGTTCGGGTTCGGCCACCCGATGCAGAGCTCTGATACTGAAACATATTTCATGGTAGATGAGAGAGGAAAAAGCCGGGAGGGAGGACAGAGATGGACGGTGTTGGCTTATTTAAACCCACGGCTATTTCGATCCTTTTTCATCTGTGGCATAATTATTGTGGCTTTCATTAAGCGCCCTTTGTCGTTTATGACTTTCTTTTCTCCGTCTGTTTTGTTCTGGCCTCTTCGCCCAGTGTGTGACGGACATAGTTAAACTTTGATGGAATCGTAAATGTTGTCATAAGAATGTGGTGGAATAATGCGATTCTAGGTGATCATTGTATCAAACTAAGTCTTACATAGGAATGCCCGAAATCGTCCGTAATACGGGGGGATATTATTATCCGCAGGCCGTGGTGGTTAGCAGAGCGACTTGTCCGATTTCCATGCCTGTGAAATGGCATCAGTTATAGCCAAGATCTGTCCACGGACAGAATACCTATTATGATATATATTTTTACCCTTCACCCCCTCTCCACCCCTTCCTGTGCTCCTTACTCTAATAAACTAAACTCCGAATTGAATTCCAGTAACAGTAAATGGTCGCATGTTGATGACTCTTTGCTCTGGTTCGCTGTCTAAAAACTAAATGGACTCCTCTATGGCTCTCATTCTCCCCACTATATATTACTACTATAGTCCCTTCACCATCTGAAGTCTCTTGGCCAATCACGAACGTTTCCCCTTCCATCGCCCCTCTCAACTTTCGTGCGGGAGAGCAGATGTCGGTGCGCGTTGCCAGCTCTTGCCGATTTCCGCCTTCAGCTGATATACTACGCAATTTCTAATGGCAACGCATCCCGATGTGATCTCTTCGAGAGCAGGAGTGAGACTGGGTTCCTCCCCACTACCTTCCCAAACAAACCGTCTCCTATTGGCTGCTGCTAACAGGCGTACGCCCCGCTTTCAAGGCCAAGAGACTTTAGATGTTGGAGCGACTATAGCTGAAAGTACCCGGCAATGCCCGGGTTATGCCAGACACCTAACCAAGTGACCAAGAGAAAGTCGCCTTTACACTGTAATCCATAAATCTTAATAATTTTAACTTGTAAGAACATTCAGAATGGGATCGAATCTTTAATAAAGCACACTTACCTTCTAATTACAGCAAATGCCCCATATATTGTATGTGCGGTATGTGTGTCATTTACCAACCAAAGAAGCATTTGTCACTTTCTGGGGAAATGTTGTCGTCCTAGAAAAACTTGTATAGATTATACGTTTTATTCACAACAACAAACTGATGTCGAGTGACTTCTATGGAGAGTATTATAAATGTGCGTTATTATGCATTAAAGATGTATAATATAAAGGTTTTACTTACTAAAAGGCAAGATTCCAGCATACAAACGATGAATTGTCGTTACAAACGCTTCCCATACGCAGTCAACAGAATAATTATCCTTAACTATGTACGTTGCTATACATCATTAATTTCGATGCTTAAACAACAGTTCGAAGCGAATAACGCTATGCTTTCACCTATTTGAAGGTTTAATTGGCATTAATTGAATCGGAGCAACAATTACGGTCGCCTTGACAACGTTCGGAAAGAGTAGGAAATATCCGCTAAATTTCGATAACAATTGCGTATTTCTGAAAATCTCGACCGTTTAACATGTAAGCATCGCAAGAATAAGATAGTATAGAGTTTTACCCGTCGAATAAAGCGAAAACGAAGAAAATCGGTCCATCTACGTATTTTAACGAATGAAGGAAAAAATCCTTGCACTTTGAAAAATCGAAAATCCCGTGAAAACTTATGGGAAAAGAAATTTGTCTCCTGGATTCGAACCCGGGTGATTTTGGAAATCCCAGGTACCCTATGTTACTCGTAGAGTCATGTGAAGTCAATTTGCAAAGTTTGGTCCCGATAGCTCAAAGGGCGTGGAAATGTATTAGGAACACACGAACAGATGGACAGACATTCAATTTTATTACATATATATTTTTACCCTTTTTATCCTTCCTAAAATCTTATTTCCATCTTTAATGGCGCGCAAGTCTCAGGCAATTCAGGCAGATTGGCGAGCGTTGAGCGAGCTGCTGTGTTTACTCGACGGGCGGTAAGCGCTGAGTTGAGTGCGGAGCCATCATATTCAAACTAATATGTAACGAGCCAATGCATTGAGCTAATCGCTGTAGAACGGTAACGTAGTAATGGCGTTTATAAAATAAAACACGCTAAAAGTGGTACAATTATACGTCCCGAAAAATTGTTCCGTACAGAACACTGTGAACTGGGACAATTCCGGGATGGTAGATATAGATTGCGGAGAAAGTAATCAAATAAAATACGGCGGTCACCCGGCTCGCCGCCCAAATATCAAATCCCTCACTATACAGGCCGTTCCCGACTTAGGATGCTTCCACTTACGTTAAACCCGAACTTGCGACATCGATACCTCGAAATCGACATTCGAAATCGTACCCAAGACACGATATTCGACATCCGAAGCGCTATTCGAGTATACTTTCTTGTGCGTATATTCAAATGGGCTATACGATTCGTTTACATTGTATTAATTTATTGATTGTTTTAAGTCTTAAAATGTTTAAATTGTTATTCGACTTACGATGCGATTTTCAGAAACGCATTAGAGTCGTAAGCCGAGAAGGGCTTGTATGCTATTTTGGCTTTGATTTTTTATTACCAGCGCTTCTCCGACTTTTGAATGCAATTTCTCAATGTCTTCCATTTCTTTGTCTACAATTACAGCGCTATAAAATGTCATGCGACGGAATAGAATGTTTCCTCTTGCTCCACCTGTTTCTCGAACGAACGGAATACCCAGCCGCCTCCTCGCCACACACCGCCCCGCCATTATACGCTCTATGGTTTTGTAACGCGAATTTCGAAACAGTGGTAGTAGACGGTTTGATTCTACCGAGATGGATAAACTGTTTTGAATGCGGCGTTCTTTAGCCTTTTTTTACGGTCGCTGGCCTTCAGAAACACTCGATGTGAATTTGTGAGGCAACTGCCACAAACAGACATAAAGGATTATCCTTCACGAGGAATATGCGAGAAATAATTTTTCAGAGACTTTTCGAAAGTTGGTTCTGATAAGTCGGAAAAAGAGAGAGTGTGAGTGTGTGTGTGTGTGTGTGGAGCGGAACACGAAAGTCGTGACGGAAGGAGTTTGTACAGTTCGCTGGGAAAATATTTTTTATTTAGAATTCTTTCTTTCTTATCTCTATATATTTAATGGACTTGGCTGTTTTTTGGCCAGTAATCGATCTGCCGTTCTTCAAATAAATCCTTCAAAAGTCGGATGTCTTCTATAGAAGACATCCGACTCATAGATGAGAACCGTACCAGCCACGGAGAAAGTCATTAATGTTATTGTCATCTCGTAGAGAACTCTTTAACCCTGGTCGCAGTCTTTTTAAGGGGGTGAATGATGTCCTTTATTTATTTTCACTGGTTAATGGTCTTTGAGGGTTATATATTAACTAGCTGTACCCCAGGTAGCATACGCCGATCTAGCGGATCTTAAGGGTTCTCAATTAAATATTCAGGCATTTATTTTATTTTTGGAACTTATATTTTTTAATCACAGATTTCTCTAAAGACACAGCTGTCAATTTCTGGGTTCTTTCCTGACATTACAGTAAGTGTATCAAACGATCTGACTCTTGATAGAGCAACATATAATCGTCCATGACTAAAAACAGGCATAGGTAGGTAAGGGCATTTTATCAACTGTTTGGCCATGTGACTTATCGATTGTCATTGAAAAAGCCCATCGTATGGGGAATTGTTTTCGTTTGCAGCTGAATGGTAAATTTGTATCTGATGGAATGGGTGGGATTCTTGGAATAAGCACCGTGTCTGAGTTTGCTCCAAGGATCACTTTTGCTTTGATTATGTGTGTTTGTATTCGAGTAACACAAGTCTTGTACCATTACAAAGTCCTCTCAATGGCATTAGGTTTCTAAGGAGCTGGATAACGGCTACAGTTCATGAGGAGGCGTGGAAATGTATTAGGCCCACGGAAATTTTGAATTCGATAACTTCAACGGTGTAAAAACGTATAAAGAACATACATACACACACATTCACTGTAAAATATTTATAAGATTGTGTTATATTAGATATCTGTTCACTGTAACTACTCTTGACGGGACTAAGGAAAGCTGCGCTTCACTTTGATTCCCGCAGCTTTTAGTTTTGATTTTACTCAGCACACACTGTGGCAGTTTGGGAATTTTTGCTAAATTAAAAAAATTATAGAATCAGCTTATTCATAAACATAATACTGCTAACGATGGTGAAATTATGAGAAGAGTCATTGGTGATAGTAATGGAGACAGGAAGGAATATTTTGAAGATGAATCGAAGGCTGATAATTTAGCATGATATAGAACAGGTGTTTAAAACCGGTGTTACGCGTACCCCTAAGGGTGCGTCAAGAGTTTTCAAAGGGTTCAAGAAAGTGTTTTAAAGATTATAGTTTTCTTCTTCATCTTTCATGCATGACTTTGGAATCAAAAGTTGCAATAACAGGAAGTGGAGGTTAATTCTTGTCGTTTTTCCGTTCCTCCAAAATATCTCCTTTAGAATTTAATTTATATAAGTATTTGTCATTATCTAATTTGTAGAAAATGTGATTTTCTACAAGTTTTGTTTGAAACATTTTTTCATAAGACCGATATTTTAAAAGATAATTTGTTTTTTCGCCTGAATTTAAGTTAATTATGTCGTTAAGTGAAAGCATCGTTTTCGTTGTTATGATACAATTTTCTAATTGTTGATAGCAATGTTTACGCTGCCAAGGGTAATTTCAATTGCGCATCGATATTTTGTAATCCATAGAATCAGCTAACAATTTTCTTTACTTATTGTTTTTTTAAATAAATAATATTGAAAATGTTTAAAAATTATTTACGAGTGTAATTGCCAATAATTATTCCTGAGGACGCTGATTCCGTGAGAGTAATCACATTCATTGATCTGTTATATGGAGAAAGACGTCTTGGACACATCAGATTTTTTGAAATTATAACTTGGACCAGATAACATCTTGTCGGAATAACGGCATCGTATCAGGAGAAGGAAAAATAAAAATTTCAACTCATAAATCCCCCAAAAAGTAACAAACTAAATTTATCCTACGATTATGGCCTGAGTTATTCTTACTTTATATTCGCATCAGTAGACCATAAACTTACGTTCGTGTCCAGAAGCGTAACTACGATTTTGGGACCCCTATGCAAGTAAAATATCTGAAGCCTCCGCCTATGCGAAAAAAACGTTCCAAATTACTTTTATCTGATTTTAATTTTTGATTTTTTTCGACATTTCATTTCCGAAAATTTCTCAATTGCCTTCTCAATGTTCATTTAGTATGCCTCTTGAATTTTCTACTGAAATATATACTTTAATCTACTTCTAGGCATACAAGTGTGTAGTTAACAACTTTAGTTTTGAAAAAGGCAGTTTCTTTGACGACACAGTGAATGAGAATGCGAAATCACCATCAGTCAATCAAACAATAATAAAAATTTTCAGTTTCTGGACTTTTGTCTGTGTCTTTGCGAATAAGATTTCACCTCATCGATTGGTGCTGCCACCTTGCGGCAGTTATTATAACTGCTAGGAGCTTTCAGAAGACGGTCAGGCTATTTCCTCATTTTTTAAATATTTTTCCCCTTATTGTTATGTTTTCATTTGTTGGTGATAGAAATCTATCACCCAACATTAGATCTGAAATATGGATCTTTAAACTAATATAAAAGAGTGTCACTTTGTCAGTAACGCTTTTTGAAGCTTAATATCTCGCAAACGGCTGAACCGAATTTGATGAAATTTTCAGGATAGAATTTGATATAATAACAAAACGTTTTAATGTATCAAACTCGAGATCAATGACCCGGGTTCTACTCCAGGGGATAATTTTAATTTCCAATAAGTTAACACGTAAAATCGGCTTTACGACGTTCGAAATCGCTCATTTTAAACGTTTAATTCACACAGTATGAGGAAATCTAGGCATTTTAAGGGGATGTTGCTTTGCCTACCAATTCCATTGTTAGACCTCGATATCATATTGTTATTTCAATCCTTATGGGTATAAACGTGCTTTGAATGCTTTTAATGCGAGAGAGAGAGAGAGGGAGGGGTCAAAAAGAGGAGGAGACCCACACTAAAATCCCATATATGGCCAATATGTGGGAAGTAATATATTTATACATATATTTTAAAATATATGGATTCTGTTAGAAATTGGCCCATTTCATATATATTCACATATATTGAGCCATATATGGGCAATATATGGAAAATAAGTGGAGCCAAGGAAGCACATATATATGTTAAATATATGGATCCATATATGGAGACTATATTATGATGATGGAACCAATTTAGGATTCTTTGTACTGACTGTGAGACATATTGAAAGTATATTTTCATTCCAGATATCATACATAAATAGTCATATACTGTAAGATGTATAGTTTATATTTTGAAGGCATATATTTAGCTATGTGTTAACGAAAAAGTCTTATTTTTCATACATGGAGAATGTATGAAATATTTCCGAAATTCACATATATTATTCATCATATACCTAAGGCTAAATATATGGACTTCAAATATATATATTTATTCAACATGTTTCCCATATATGAAACCAATATGAAATATTAAATATATTTACATATATTTTAAATCCGTATATGTATCCATATGTGGAAGGAAAATATATTTTTTTCACATATTTCCCATACATGATAGATATATAAAATACTAAATATAATTTCATATATTTTAAATTCATATATTTAGCCATATATGAATGAAAAATATATTTTAAATCCTCATATTTCCCATATATGTAAAATATATGTATACAAAATATATGGTAATTCCATATATTGTTGCATACATTTGACATATATTGGCCGCTCATATATCACAAGCCCATATACAGCCCATATATCTACATATATTGACAGTATATGTTTCATATATGGGGCTTTAGTGTGGGGAGGGAAGTAGAGGAAGGGAGAGGGAAAGGAGAGAGGGGAAGGAGGGAGAGTGGGAGAGGGAGATGGAGAATGAAGGAGAGGGAAATGACTTTCAATACAATTTATGTTTCTGATGCCAATTTGATCTCCATAAATAGCTTGAACGATCGAATCTTTACTCCCGTTGATATTTCAACGGGAATTACACTAGTCTACATAATAATTCCGTTGTTCATGTGAGGCGAAATAATAACCAAGGGAACAAACAAACAACTATCAAGCAAAGCTAATAAGTGGAAAACAGTTATCTACGCCAATTTCTGTCAAACTTTCACCAAAATAGATAAAAGTTTTCTTTCCTCAATGATACAAATTTCTCCCGATAATTTTAAATACTTGGATTTTTGTGATAGTCTTTTCACCACCACTTATCCCCCGTAAGAAGTGAATAGAAATGATCTCGCGGGACTTTCTCGATTTTTTTATCTCCGAAACAGTTAGTCTTAATTATGTGCTCTCGCAGACTTTTTTGTGGCAATTGTTGTCCTTTATCGGAATAAATTTAAAAAACCATATCTCGCTGATCATGTAAGACTATGGGAGAGGAAAATATGGTTTTCTAGTTGTTGTCCAACATAGAATAACAACCGTAGCAACGCAGTGTCAACAAACTACGTATCTATTACTGCAATCTATTTGCTATTATCAGTATTTCAACTTATGTTCTCTACTGAGGGAAAACAAGTATGTGTTTTATATTTCATTTTAATAGGCGTGTAAAATCATTAAAGCATAATATTTTAACAATATCATTAGCATTTATTTTGTTTTCCGCATGAAATGATTTTAAAAGGGGAATAATTACATTTTATTACGTGTGGTTTTTAATTCTCTCATTATGCGGTCTCAAAAATTATTATTTCTTTGATACACAGTTGACGGAATATTTACATTTTATTACGGGTGGTTTTTATTACTCTCATTATGTGATGTCTAAAATTATTATTTCTTTCAAACATAGTTGAAGAAGTATTATTGATATAAACAAATTCGTAACGAGAACACTGCTGCAATAAATCACGTCATTATATACACACACACACACACATATATATTTATATTTATATAGTATTTCTACATTTCGAACTAATATACACAAACAGAGTCATTGCAGGTAAAACTGTAACGGGCTTGCTAGTATATCATCAAAGCTGTACGTGCATTGATAGATAGATGATGCCAGTCTTGTATTAAATCACTATTAATCCAATAGTTCCTTGGTGCCCATATTTTTTTCAATCTCATCTTCCAAAACAGTGTTTGTTGATAGTGTGAGAGGTTCGTCAATAAATCTATAGATCTATAGATATCTATAAAGTAATGTGTTTGTTAGTATGGTATGTATGCGTTTTTTAAACTCAGCAACTACAGCACGTAGAAACAAGAGGAAGGTGTCATTTTAATCCGAATAAAGGGTTATATGGTGTAGTCAGGTTTTTAGACCGATTTGATTGACATATCTAATTTTGAAAAATATTTTCTTTTTTAATTTTCTCCATTTGAATAACATAGGGACGAGTGCATCTTATTTTTTATTTGGATTTTAAATTACTTAGAAATATGATACGAACTTGAGACTCGGATGGTTCTATGCAGGAAAGAACAACGTTTCTTTTTATTCAAGACAGAATCCGAATCCTGATAGAATTAGCGTAGAAATGCGTTTAGAATCAGGAAAATACGTGATTTTATTAGTTTTATCACAATACTAATTATAAGCTATTATGACAACTCCCATTGTCGCTGATGTTGAGAGTCCAATGCTGTTATACGGGGAAAATTTTAACGTAATATCATTTTACAATTTCTGTGCGATTTTTCTTTGCAACCGATTATTTGTTCATTTTAATGGAAATATTACTAATAAACGATATTTAATGATATTTTCGTATGGCGTAGAGTTCTCCAAAGCAAGATGTTGTTAATACTACGTAAGTAATTTTAATAATTAGACGTAAATTTTCCACAAATTGTGATTTTCACACCTTTGAATATATCGCCATGAAACTTCGCATGGGTATATAATTTTACCCTGCGGATAACAGGCCATTAGGCGATAAAAAAATTTGGGGGAGGGGGTTCTTATTTCAATAATTATTTTCCCATAAGTCTACACGTACTTTTCGGTTTTTCACAGTGCAAGATTTTCTTCTTTCATTCATCTAATTAGGTAAATGCGGAGCGGTTTTATTCATTTTTGATTTATCTATTAGTTAAAACTGTGTATGTACTATCTTATTCTTGCGATGTTTACATGTTACACGGTGGAAGTTTTAGATTCACTAAATCCGTTGAAATTCAACGGGCACTTCTGCTAGTTTCTTATAAAATTTTGTGAATATTCTTTGATTTCCTGTTCTTTCAATTTGGGTTAGAGTCTTCTAAGCATTAATTTCGGTGCCCGAAAAACTTTGGGCCTCCACGAACTGCGTGGGCCTTCACCCCCTAAAGTTTCGCCCCTGTTCGTGGCGTAATCTCGATAGATTTTCGATCGTGCTTCGGGAGACGCCGAAAAACTCTCTCGGCGGTACTTAAGGCTAGGGCCACACGGGCGTTTTTCCGCGGCGAAGACTGGCATCAAGATAACGCTACAAAATAGGTCTTATGTTTCCTTATGGAATATGCCACACGGGCGTTTTCCGACCGCGGGAGGAACGCATTCTCAAGGTCGAACGCGGCGGCGCGCCGCATGGGCCAGGGCGCGTTTCGTAAGCGTGTCGAAAACGCCCTCGGGTGGCCACATGGAGCGTTTTCCCGTCGCCCCTCTGTCGCGGGAAAAAGTATGAAATGTATGCACTTGCAACGCTATCTGTCGGTCGTTTTATTACCGGCTCCGTCTGGCACTCGAGTTTTTCAACGATCGTTTCCGAACGCCTCGTGTGGCCGCCTCTAGGCGTCTAATTGCACCGGCGGTTTCTTCACGCTCACCATCGCCGCGAAAAACGCCCGTGTGGCCTTAGCCTTAGCCTGATTCATAGCGGTCGACTCAATTTCCCTCGTTTCGATTAGAAATGCGACGCCATTTTTCGCATGCAATGAGTATGCTACTCAAGAATGGCGTTCGAGTGGGAAGTCGCGTGTCCGGTGGCCGTGGCGTGCGTGGGACCAAAGGGATCCACGCAAGTGATCCCGGTTGATTAACGGTTTCCTCGTTAAGAGAAGGCGAGAGAGAACACCATTCCTTCTGATGAGAGGGTTCGCTTTTCGACCAAAATCCTTCGCATCTAGCCAAGTGCATGTTTTCGTGCGGATGGGACCTTTTCGCCCACGGGCCTTATTCCTATGGCGTAAATGGGCGCCCCTCACGCGCTTGGGCCCTGAACTTCAAAGGGGCCCAGGTCAAATGTTAATATTCAGTTATTATAAGAAATATACTGCTAGTGCATTTCTGAAAATCGCATCGTAAATCGAATATCAATCTTCCATAGACTTACATGTTATAAATTGAGATACGTTCCAGGACCTTGGAAAAATATCTACCAAGCCGTATTTAAGCTATAAATTAATAGTTTCAGATATAATTAGTGTTATATTTATTGTAAAATAAACATTTTTAATACATAAAATAATCAATAAATTAATACCTACAATGCGGACGGGTCGTATCGTCGTAAATACGGGTTTATCGCAAGTAGAAACATCGTAAGTCGGGAACCGCCTGTACTGTTATAATTTTTATTTAAATTATATTATCTTAAATTAAAATTACTTAACGCCGATCATTAAAATCTCCAAATTTGTCGCGGGGAAAGCAAAACTTCATAGTTAGCTTAAAATTTCACCTCAGATACGAAAACAATAATATGTACTTAGTTTTGCTGAAAAAAGGTGAGAAAATTGCAGCTGTGATGTTGAAGACAAAAAAGTTTGGTTTTTATTGCTAAATTTTTGTAGGTTCGATTTTACCTCTCAATAGTCCGCTTTTATTCTATTATCTGTTATGCGAGTAAAATACGAACATTTATATAAAAACCAACTTTTTTATTTAAACAATTTTTAGGAACGATTGCGCATTAATTGAACATAACGATATATAGATATTTTTTGTTTTTATTCACGTTTATTTACAATGGTAATAATCAATAGTTGTTTATGAAAATTAGCTTTATTTATAAACATTTCTACTAGCGTAATTGCCCGTCAAATATGACAAACAATCATAGCGCGCAATACGACCCTATAGAAAAGGGTTAAAACGCGCAATTGGTCAACAGCGTTTCAGACCGAGCAACCGCGCCGCTAATCGCTGACGTAAAGGTTTCCTACACTGTCACCCCCTGCCCTCACTCCCCTTGAGGACAATGGCTCTTTCCCATCTATTTCACCCCAGGAGACATCGTTTTGTCTGTAGTGAGATAAAATCTATTGTACACTTCAATGGCCAGAAGAAACTTCTATGAATGTGGGACAAAAAATTAAGCAATGAATTCTTCTTATCTTTTCCGAACAACCCTCGCCCCGGAGTGCGCTTCTTCGAGAGTGATATTGTCTCCATTCTGTCAAAGTGGTTTTCCTCACCTACTATGGATGAATGGTGAATTCCTTCACCAGAGGGCAATGTGCAACCGACTTCGACCCCTCCCTCACCCCTTATCCAGATAAATTTTTAAGGGAATTTCAGTTTTCCTTTGGCAGTGAAACGGTGATATTCGTGATTTTGTGCTACAGTAGAGCGCTGATTATTCGGGACCCAATTACGTCGTGTGCTGGTAGTCGAATAATTTCCACAATTTCATTGTTGGAGTCTTATCTTTAATTCTCACTTCCGTTACATTTTAAGTTTAGTTTGTCGTCGTGCTTTGGCCATGTATTTACACATTTACGTTTGAATATTTTATTCTCCGAATAAAAGACTACGGCATGTGAATAAAAGTCTGGGTGAGTGAGGTATTAATATTGCATTTTAAGTTTTTTACTTTAGTTAGTCGCCGTTCTTTGTCGAGGTTTTTAATGGTTTACATTATTGGAGTCTGATCTTATATTCACATTTTGTTATAATTATATATCATATTAATGTAACAATAATTCCAATAAATACCTACATTCAGTTTGGATTATCCGTGTTTTACGATTATCCGGGTTTCGGTTCCTCCCAATTACCACCGATAATCGGCGCTCTGCTGTACTTGTTAGTTTTTGACGATTACTATTTGTCAAGTCGTTAGTTGAAGGTCAATATATATTCTATTTTTGAAATGTGTTAAAAACTTAATATTATTTGCGGGTGGTGATATAAAAATATTGAAGAATTATCAACGGTTAATTCCACTTTTGTTTACACACACGCAGGCATCATCGAAAAAATAGTCAAACATACTAAGGGGACCTCAAAACGTGTACTTTTTGTTGAAATCTGGAATTCGATAATTTTCACGAATACAATACTTTCCATACACTACGTATGGGGAAAGTAAAACAGAAATTTTCTAAAAGAAAATTTCCGTTTTACTTTCTCTATACGTAGACTTCATTTTTGTAATTGAAAAAATTGTAATTCATGTAAAATTTTACCAATAAAAAACACATTTTTGTAGAATTAGGAACGGTTCAGGAACCGTTCCGGACACGGGTCCGAACCTTACCTTCTTTTAATCATTCGGAACCGAACCCGGAACGGAACGAGTTGGAAAATTTAAGGTCGGAACCGGAACGTTCGAAACCGAACCGGAAATTCCCAGCTCTGATAAATATACGTGACATTATCCACAATAATAATTGTAATGAACTTTCATTTGCTCGTTTTCTCGCATCTGTAAATCGATTTACTGTTGCTTCTGGCGACTCATTATCTCTATGCGTCGTTTTTCATTTGTTCTGATACTTCAATCAATTTCTGTCTATCCTGTTCCGTTTGTCTTCTCCTAGATTCAGCAATATTTCCATTTGGCGATATCTCCAGCGACTTTGTGCTACTCTATTAAGTTTTCTTTTCCTTTCATCTTGAGTTTCATTACTTTCCATGATTATCAACTCTATTAATTGAAGGATAACGGTAAAAAAAATAGGTTATGTCAATTGTTGTTAAGAATTGGTTTTATATATTAGGATATCTGTGATTATTCATGCTTAGTGTTTAATATGCTAGTAGACGGTGCTCTCATTTTGCAAGCATTTTTAAATTTTAGAATTTTCACAATTTCGAAATTTTCCCAATGATTTTGTCCAAAATAATATAACCGTGACAAATTTCAAGTCTATAGCTTCTCTAGAAGATAACAATTTTTATCCTCGTATGGGGAAATAATTTCGATTTTTTCCCAACATCGGATTTTTTCCTTCGGTTGTGACCTACATTCTATAATCGTGCCAAATTTCAAGTCTCTAGCTCATCTGTATAATATTCCTTAATATCTGTATCCTCGTATACGGCAAAAAGGGGGCAAAACAACCCTTAAAATTTCGAATTTTTACACCGGATTTTTTCCATTGGTCTTAGTTTAATATTAATGGCAATCTACATATAGATATCTATAAAGTGTAGTGTTTGTATGTTTTATAACTCAGCAACTATTGCACATAGAAACAAGAGGAAGATGTCATTTTAACCGGAAGAAAGAGTTAAGTGGTGTAATAAGGTTTTTATACCGATTTAATTGACCTGTCTAATTTTAAAAAATATTTTCTTTTTTCATTTTCTCCATTTGAATAACATAGGGACGAGTGCATCTTATTTTTTATTTGGATTTTAAATTACTTAGAAATATGATAGGAACTTAAGACTTGGGTGGTTCTATTCAGGAAAGAACAACGTTTCTTTTTATTCAAGACAGAATCCGCATCCTGATCGAATTAGCGTAAAAATGCGTTTAGCATCACAAAATTACGTGATTTTACTGTTTTATGACAATACTAATTATAAGGTACCATGACAACTCCCATTGTCGCCGAAGTTGAGAGTCCAATGCATTTACATGGGGAAATTTTTAAAGTAATATCCTTTTTCAATTTCTATGTCCGATTTTGTATGTTTTGTATGTTGGGTGGTCTATATCGAAGGGGCAATCAAGTGATTGATGGTCGTATATATATTAGGCCCTAATAATTAGGGATTTGTTGTGCAAGTTGGGTGGCATATATTCCAGCTGATTTTTGATGCGTTTTAGTGGCGCGCGCGCACACGCACACGCACGCACACACACACACACACACACACACATCATCTCATTCACCCAACACACTGTTTTCTCTCACGCATTTACAGGCAGTCGTTTTCGCTCATTCACTCACTCACGTATACTTCCCTTCACATACTTCTTCGTACGTGCTGGGATATCAAAAGAAATTTTCTCATTCTATTGTTGCCGTAATATCCTCAGGCTAGCTTAACCCATCGATACGGCTGAAGCGACCGCGTAAATTAACCTAATACATCTCTGAATATTCCATTTAATCTTCTTCTAGATACTTCTCAGTCTACAACGTAGCAGCGAAATTAGTTGAACCATGTTTTCATCATTTTATAATTCCTTTATACCAACGTACAAATCATTCATTGCATTATTTATCCTCTTCTCTGGTCACATTAGCAGGTATAACATGCTCCCATGGCAGCGGGCTCTTATGGGCGCCAAATTTGAAACCCTCGTTCGCTTGCGTGTTTCGGATACCGTTGTCCTCGCCTGGTTGTTGTAGGATGGGCTTGGTTGGGCAAATCGCAAAATTCGACGCACGATGCGTACAGGATCCCTCATGTAATTACACATACCTCATATGATGGAAAGGTATTAAAAACGTAAAAACAATGTATCGCAGGAAAATGAATGGCGATTTTAACATAAAACATGAGCCATCAATGTTTTAATTCATATCACTGTTTTTTGACATATTTATTAATCTTCCTTTGCTTTGAGGCCGTATGTATTTTGAAATATGATATGAAATCGAATAATTTCGCCATCTTTGACTACACTGTCATCTACGTCAATACATGTCATAACGTTATTCGTGTAAAGCAAGCGCTCTGAAGGCCTCTTTGCGAGCTCAAGGAGTCACTACTCGTCATCATCTTCTCTCTCGATCGCTGGAGTTTCTTTGGGATCATTCGAATCTTAGCGATTGCTAGAATATCCACTTAATTGTGAGGAAGTTGCTACCATGCAGTCGTCGAAATGTGCCGGATGGTGAGACATTTAGCTAGTCCAACAGAAAAACATTTCTTTCTTCAGAAGTTGCTATTAGCTAATTACAGGTTTTTTGGAAAGTGCAAATGATTTATTGTATTAGCAATTCCACTTCTTGTTAACAATAAAATACAAAACCAAAAATAAGCTAGGAAAATACGGCGAAAGTAGATATTATAAGAAATATTATAATAATATGTTATAAGAAATATTAGAAGAAATATTATTATCTACAACTTTGGTCCTTACGAAGATTACTAATAACGACGTTTTTAAGATGTTTGACGGAAACCGAAAAAACCGATTGTTAATAAATAATTCCTAAACAATAACAGCTATGGAAAATTGTTTCAACTGAAAGTTGTAGTAAATTACATTCTCTATAATCTTTGTATAGAATTGTATATATAATAATGATGTTTTAACGGAGATATTTCGTCAAAACAGAATCGGGTTGCGAATAAACCTCGACTTCCGGTTAACCGTTATTGTCCAAAAACTAATCAGTTCTTCGTACTCATACCAAATGGTTATATATGTAATTTGGTCTTAATATTGCAAGTAATTTTTGAGTTAGAACGCCCACAATGGCGTACATCCACACACACAGACATTCCGAAAATAGTCTAAACGTGTTCTAGGGACCTCAAAACATGTATTTCTGTTGAAATCTCGAAGTCGATTTTTTTCATGAATACAATACTTTCCCATTACTACGTATGGAGAAAGTAAAAAGGAAAATATCTCCGAAATGGATGGATCTACGAAAATTTGTTTCAAACAAAACTTGGAAGAAATATTATTCTCTACAACTTTGGTCATCACGAAGATTACCAATAACGATGTTTTTAAGGAGAAAACCGAAAAACCGGTTATTTATAAATAACTCCTAAACAATAACTACAGTAGGAAATTGTTTCAAATGTAAGTTGTAGGAAATTACATTCTCTATAACTTTTGTATAGAATGGTAAATGCAATAATGATGTTTTCAGGAAGAAATATCGCAAAGCCGAATCGGGTTTCGAATAAACCTCGACTTCCGGTTAACCGTTATTGTGCAAAAACTAATCAGTTCTTTGTGCTCATGCTAAAGTGTCAAATATGAAGTTTGGTAACGATATGGCAAGTACTTTGTGAGTTACAGCGCCCACAATCACATACACACACACATACGGACACACACAGACATCATTCCGAAAATAGTCTAAACGTGTTCTAGGGACCTTAAAACGTGTATTTCCGTTGAAATCTCGAATTCGATTTTTGTCGTGATCACAATACTTTCCCATTACTACGTATGGAGAAAGTAGAAATGTAGAAAATATAATTTCCTACATTTTTTATTTCAATCCATTTTACATAGCAGTTATTGTTTAACAATTTTGTATAAATAATCAGTTTTTCGAGGGAAAATATGTTGCTTGTGTTCCCGCGTTGTACAAATAGATGAACGAGACGGTCCTGTAATCGAACTAGGGCCATTATACAGGATGATTATAAATAATCATCCCAATTTTAAAAACTTATTGTTAAATATGTGACATATACGAGGCTCTACCCAAAAGTTTCCGCATTGGCCCAAAAACCAGCCGTAGGCTCACCTTATTTGCAGTTGGCTGTTGTCCCTTTCAAAGCTCCCTTGCGAGTTAAATCACCGAGTCCAGCGTGTGTGTTATTACTCAATACACCGCTGGAAGCCTTCCTTCGATATGGCGTTCCGCACTGTCTGCGATATTGCCCGAATCTCGGAAACGTCTTCAAATCTCCAGCCTTTGAGCTTCGGTTTCATCTTAGGAAACAAAAAATGGCAGGGAGCCAGGTCTGGAGAACACGCCGGGACCACAGCCATGTTGTTCTTGGTGAAAAATTGTTACTCAGAGAAAGCAGTGTACGCGGGGGCATTTTCTTGATGAATCAACCAGTCCTTTGGTGCGCCACTTTTCTGATTGTTTACGGTGAACATCTCCCATTAAACGCCTAATGACCCCTATGTAAAACTGTTGATTGACTGCTTGGCCTGCAGGAACGAATTACTTTTGAACATCTCTTCGCAGTCAAAGAAAACAATCAACATGTTCTTGATGTTTGAGCGGACTTGCCTGGCCTTCTTTGGGTGCGGTGGTGACGCACTTTGCCACTGAGAGGACTGCTGTTTGGTTTGGGGATCGTACCTATAAACCCAACTTTCATCATATCCTGTTATTATCTTTGACAGGAAGTTTGGGTAGCTTCTTATATGGTTTTGAAGATCATGGCACCCAGACGCTCGGATTCAGGCAAAATCGCAAACAGTGCTGAACGCCATCTCGAACGAAGACTTCCAGCGGTATTTCCAGTAATGTCAGAAATGCTGGACTCCATGTCTTAACTCGATCTGTAATTAAGGTTATTGAGCCAGTCCGGGAACTTTTGGAAAGCACCTCGTATATAGAGGAAAACAAGCTATTATAATAATGAAAAATATTTCTTTTTTATTCCCGCTGAATTCGATGGTAGAGTGGGTGGGGTAGGGCGACTGCCTCCTCCATCATCTCCTCGTTCCTATTTCCAGGTCATGGATGGTGAGGCGGCGCCGCCCGGTCATCCACCCCTCCATCTGCCACCTCATTCTGCCTCCGACCGCGCCGGCACGCACCTCCTCACGCAGCCACGCCACACCTGCAGCTCCTAGCAAACATGGTGAGAGATCTCATTTAAGCGATTTGAGCCGCTTTCATTAAGCTCGATTGGCAATCTTCGAACGTGGATTAGATCAGGACTTGCGATGTTTACATGTTACACTGTCGAAGTTTTCCGAAGTACACAATCGTGAATCTTCATTTCATCGTTTGAATGCTGCAATCTTACAGTTTAGTACATAGAACCATTATATTATACATCTATAATGCTTATTAACGCAAATAGTCTCACGCATAAATTTCAAATTAGATGAGAATAGAGACATACGTTATTTTTTTGACACATTACATGATTATCTTCTCTTCATTGAAATATCTAATGGAAGTGGAAAAATATACCTCTGTGGAGTTGTATTATCCATTGTTTACTTTCCTCTGTAAACTGATCTTACCATTTCAATTACCCTTTTATTTTCCACTTGAATTCCAGTATTACATGCAATAATCGTTTAACTTGAACTATTTCGAACTGTAGGCGAAAAATGATGAACAGAATAGGAAACTTTATAATGTTTTATTGAAAATGGTTCATAACCGAAGATTGTATGTCAGTACTTTATTATTTTAATCTAAAAAAGAATGAAAACCTGCAGGTAGAGAATTCCATTTTTACGTGTTATTTTATGGGAAATGGAAAAGTTCGCAATCAGTTACTGCGTAGCATTAATTTCCTCTCTAATATGAAATTTAAAATGCAGATTTCTGACTGACTTCGCATAATAAATTGTCAATTCGCACACACAGTCGTGCCCTCAGCGAGATTCGAACCCCCGAACCTTAATAATACCTGGAAAATGCATTATAATAGTTAAATGTGAATTATTGAGATCAACTTTTTTTACGCACTCCTTAATTTTTGATAAATTAATTGAAAAAAACGCGCAAACATTTCGCGGGTTCAGCCAGTTAAAATGAATTTCCATGATTTTCGATCGATGTGTTTCTCTCTTCCCTTTAGGTTGGAAATTTCTGATTTTGACTGGAATTTAAAAAATATCCCTCTTGAGAGACTCTAGCGCCACGTCAATACTCGTCGCCGATGGATGATTTCTTTGTTTGCGGAAAGGAAAATAAAACGACTATTCGGTTGATTTTTACGTAAATTAACTGATGTACGAATGGAAAAATTGAATGATTTTGCAAATTTGGTTGTTCATTTTATACAGTAAATCAAAGTAAAAAAGTTATAATATTAATTATGTTGAATCATTATTTCATTTTCACATAATAGTTTATTTAATATATGCACCTGTACGTAACTAACTGCACCTCGAATCTTTTACCTCAAACCGCAGAGGATGAGAAGAAAACTAAAGTCAAAGAGATTTGGGATAAATCTATGTGGAAGGCGGTAAAATATCTTCGAATTATCGAAGATTTGCTCAACAGAATTCGGACTATGCTTAAAAACGAAAATGATGTCATATGCAACTGCGTATGGCATACATGTGCCTGTTTTTTTTTGTATTTTGTACATTCACATAATTATTTAAATTCTATTATCATTTTAAAAAAATCAAAAACTTGAACTTTCGGTATTTTTGCCACAAGTTTCTATGACTAACAATGAAAACAAATACAGTAAACTCCCGAATTACGAACTCCATTAATTTTTTAATAATCATGGTTTATATTCCAAATGGTCATTTAAAACCACCTCGGAACACCATCACTGGTCACATTAAGCCACCTATTATCCATTTACGTGTATATATCTAATTGTAAGTCTGATTGAACAATAATTGAACGCCATTGTAATATATCCGTCTTTATAATCTGTATATTTTCGAAAATGTCCCTCTTTAGCCTTCTGAAAAGTAAGTCACTTTAGGTTACACACGAATAATGGCATTCCTACCAACAATCGACGAAAAACGCTCTAAAGCAATTATTGATACGATGCCTGGTCAAATATAGATTGAGGAATATTTTCTTCCGCTGAACTATATAGTACAGAACATTACTAAAAAAACTACGTAAATGCTTTATTTATCACTAATTAGACCATAGGTAAAATACGAGTATGTAGCATCAATATGATAATAGCCATATAATGCAATTAGAAATAGTGCATCGCAGGGCAGCCAGTTTCTTAAAACAAAAGTCCAAACATAAGGAAAGCGTCACTTAATTATTGGTGAAAAGTTGTAGAATTAGTTATTGAAAATGTGCATAAATCGCCTCTGCGTCATATGTATGAACGCATGAAACATGCATCTTTTTTGACTGTTTAGTAGGAGCTGGGTTCATATTTATCGTATTTACGGAATCGCCAATGGTGGAAGGTTCATGTAGCCGTCATCTCACTTTCTATAAATCCCAAGTCTCGAGTCTCAAACACGTGGGTCGCGGGCCGAATGCGGCCCTCTCGTTACTTTGCTCGGATGTAAAAGAAGGTGTATATGAAACGATAATTGAGTAACAAAAGGGTACGGGACAATATATCAATGTTTAATAATTAGAAATCGCGTGATAATTTGTTCTTAATTAAAACATGAACCACTTAGAGTCGTGTCTTTTTAAACTCCAACAAAATTGTCAGACTCGTTATTATTTCGAGCGGCTCGCCATATATAATGAAATTATCACATGCGGCCTCATATCTATTTCAAAATTATCAATTTGGCCCGCACGCAATTTGAGTTAGAGAATTTTGACCGAAGTTTTTACCGCTTTTAGTGCGCGTTGAGCCCGAGAGATGGAGGGTCGGTGAGGTTTTGAGGAAACACTGTTTTTACTCTTCGGGATAGTTCGGTGAGAGTCTCTTTCGAAAGCGGCGAGCGCGTGATTCTTGTCGAGTCGCGTTCCCATCGTTCCGTTCCAGGGATGAATCTTACGGAAAATGCCGCGTCGATTAGGGATCGGCTGAGCGCGTTAATTACCGATCCTAACGCTCCCTTATGTCCACGTCACGATCGACCATATCTGGAACGAAATATCTACGGCTTTCTTATATTTATGTCGTTTTGCTGGAGATTCTGCGCGTGTCGGTTATTATGCCGCTCCTACATCCGATATCGACCCCGAACATACGATATTCGACATCCGCTGGGATATTCGAATTTACTTTCTTGTGCGTATTTTCGGCCGATATTGTTGTCATTGTGTCATAATAATGCAAAGGAACGTATTGCGGTAAATCGTGTTTTTTAGTTAAATTTTGAGGAGCCGGGTCGAATATTCGGCGGAAGAACATGAGTTACGCTCTCATACTACGAAGCTCCTTATTTCGAGACCTTACCGAATTTACCACTTGTAGCTGGTTCTTGTCTCGCATTGCTTCTGAAACCATAACAGCACTGTTGGAGTGAAACAATCGCTAGTCCCTTTTTAAAAATCATCCTCCGAAAACCGTTCGATGATGATGAAAGCGATCGTCTGTCGCCTCTTCTGCTGAAAACGAGCGAAATGGCCCAAAGTGGACCCCTCGAGTAGGTCCCTCCCACCCCCGCCGCCTTTCCCCTCGAGGGCGCATTCCCCCCCCCCGGCAGGTGCGCGCCCCTCCGTCCCATCCTCAATTTGTGCCCGCCCCCGAATGCTCTACACCCGTCGCCGCAGCAACAGAAGCGTGTTCCCCGAGGGCCCTTTTGGGCGCGGGTGTTTCGTCCCATGGGAATAACAACGCTCTCTTCGGAATTTTTCATCGTTGGTGACGTAAGTGACTTCGAGAACCACTAAACCAGGGATGGCAAATGATTTTTGAGTCGTGTGCCAAGAAAGTAATGTCAACCATGAGAATTTTTATTCGAGTGCCACTAGTTTACTCCTCTAATAAACTTCATATTTTCTACAGAAAATACGAGCTTATGCGTTCCATTTTTGGCACGCGTGCCACGTATTTACCACCCCTGCACTAAACTGTTGGTAAATTCTTATACCTTAGTGGTTATCCATAGATTGTAGGATTCTTTTTCTACAATAGACGATCTGTGGTTTTTGGGACCAAAGGTTATCCAATTAATTGAAATTCCGTGTGATTGGAAAAATTAAAACTATATACTACTATATACACACAGTAAAGGGGCTACATTTATTTCGAACAATTTTTTTAAATGCGTATTATTTGTTCATTAGTCAACAAGAACACATAATATTACACCAGTAATGAACAAAAATACGTTATAGTAATTCAATATTCAACAAAAATGCATATGGGTGTACATGACACCTTAAAGTAATTTGGATTTCTAAGCGATATTAGTAGAACAACTTATGGGTACGCCTCGTCTGTCTGCTTGTCGCCTCTTCCATCTCTATGATTGACAGATTTCGATTAAATTTATAGCTTGGAAGATCCTTCATTCATCAGAGGTTATACTTCAATAAACTCATGTCTCGTAAAATGTCATCAAAATCCATCAAACGTTGGTCGTTGGAGATCCTTGGCAACAGATAAGAAATCGGCATTATCTGTTAAGCAAAGAACGCCTAAATATTTGCTAATAAGAATGGATACCTCACGGTGTATTACTTTTAAAATGTCTTTTTAATCTATTCTAAACCCTTAATCCCATGTCGTAATTATAGAGCCGAGGATAGAGAAACCGATGTGGAGTAAAAAGAGACGATGTGACAAAAAAAACGATATGAAAGGCCGGAAATACATCCAGCATCGAAACGAACAAAGAATACGATATGCTGCATTCCATCGTGAGGCAGGAAGCGACCGGGAGAATTAGCAGGACAAATATATAACGTCCCTATATAACATAGTAAAGAACTCCTTTGAAGGATTATGGAGTGCATATTTCCTTCATGTTTTACGTCACATATAGTTGGTTCCCGACTTACGACTCTAATGCGTTCCTGAAAATCGCGTCATAATTCGAATTATCGTATGTATCATGTTATAATAGAGAGATACGTTCCAGGACCTTAGAAAATATGTTCCAAACCTTATTTGGGCTATAAATTAATAGTTTAAGAACCAACGAGTGTTATATATTGTATAATAAACATTTTAACACTTAAAACAATCAATAAATGAATACCTACAATGCGGACGAGTCGTATCGTCCAGCTGAATATCGGCCGAAAATACGCACAAGAAAGTAGACTCGAATAGCGCATCGGATGTCGAATATCGAATGTCGATTTCGAGGTATCAATGTATTAATGTCGTAAGACAAGGTTCATCGTAAGTCGGAAACCGCCTGTACTCTCAAACTTTTTTTTGGCAGACTCAAGTTTTTTAAATCGTTCACAATGTCCGTTTTGTCTTTCAGCTAAACAATCACTCTTTTGCGTTTCATAGACATTTTGCATCCCAACAAAGAACAAATTTCAGTCAAAACAATAAACACACGAATTTTATTTTCAAAGTCAAACATAGCGGTGCTATAGTCTCTCGATAGAGGCTAATACCGTGAAAAGGATAAGGCTTACATGGGGAGGCCATAACATTAATATTGAAATTCGTAAAATCCTTTTAGGAATATCTCTCGGCGTCTTTGCCAATGGGTCTTTATGTAAAAGATATTAACAATTTAAATTCTGCTTTAAGCATGGATGCGTCATATGCCATCAACCTTAAATCCTCAAGGAGAAGCGGCGATAGCCGAACGGGTAGAATGAATGTGTAGTTTTAGGTTGGGACGGTGTTCGATCCCAGTTGACAAGTTTTTTTCATAAATTTTCAGAAATAGTCTGTACGTATATTAATTAGTAAAATTGTATTATTATTATGTTTTTATTGTATTTTTATTTGTTTTTTCGTGTACTTTTTGTAATTTATCACCTACTTTTTTGTACTTAATTTATTTGCATTTTCCACATATAATTATAACTTGCAATTACTATGGTTAATTCCGATGGGGTTTTCCTCTTCTATCTCACTTACTTCTACAGGATTACAATATTTCGGATGGTACAATTCATAAAAACAAAGTAATTGTTTATAATAAACATTTCATAAATGTCATATTAAAGAATAGATATTTTAATAAACAGTCAAATAACGATTATAAAATTCTAAATTATATTATTTATTTATAATTATAATGTTATAATTATATGTGGAAAATGCAAATAAATCAAGTACAACATGTATGTGAAAAAAGAAAAAACAAAAAATACGCGAAAAAAAAACAAAAATACAATAACATAATAATAATACAATCTTACTAGTTAAAATGCGTGTACAGACCATTTCTGAAAATTTATGAAAGAAATGCTGGCAGCTGGGATCGAACCCCGCCCCATCCTATTACTAGACATTCACTCTACCCGTTCGACTTTCACCACTTCTGATTGATAGCTTAATGTTGACGGCATATGTCTTATCCATGCTTAAACTTGAACTTTAAATTGTTAATATCTTTTAAACAGAGGCCCAAAAAAAGCCGAGAGACATTTGATATTTTAGTTCTAGTTTCACCTCCTAAAAGGGTTTTACGAATTTCAATATTAATGTTATGGCCTCCCCTTCTTAGTTCAAAGGTGCGATTTTATCTTTTCGATTTCTTCCCTTTACTCTCTGCCTCCAAAATAGGCCTCGTTCTTTCAAGCCGTCGCATTAAACAAGCTTTTTTGATGCATTCGGATGAGCCTTTTTCGCTGATGGAATAGGGATTTTTTTTTAATGAGAGGAGTTATGCGGTGGACTTTTTCGTCAAAACGACAACGGTCGGGAAATATATCAACTTTTGATGAGGAAAAAATCGATTGCTGACGTTAAAAAACTTTCTGAAATTTAAGATTTGATCGGGATAATTGACGCTCTATCATAGTAATGAAACGAATGATGCATGCATTCAAATACGCAATTCGTGCTTATATACACGGTGTTCCTAAAGTAACGCAACAGCTTTAATTTTGTAAACTTCATTTTTAATTATTATTATCGATGACTCTATGGCCTCAGATAGTTGTTTCGTTAATGATTTCTTTAATCGCCGTATATCGTAAGTCGCATAAAATATTCCATCTCCCCTTCTTTTTTTCTCACTCTCTTGTATCGCCCATTGCGATAAGAAGAGGTCCAAAGGGAATCTGTGTATGTAGGGATTTGGGCTCTTTCCGTGCAAGGCGTTTTTAGGAGCAGGCAGGTGTGAGGTGTGGGCGGATGCATCGGACTTTTTGTGCGTGTGTGCGCGCGAGCGTGTGCGCTCCACGGCAGAGAGACCCTCGCATTATCCCCTGCCCGAACGTCTTTCCTACCGCCTGAGGGAGATCCCGTGGCAGAGGGTAACCGGAAACCGTCACCTGTTCCGGAAGTGGGGATCGATGGCACTCTTTCCCTCCTCACCCCAACCTTCCTTTTGGCAGCCGTTTGGCGGCCCACTGCCTCTTCGTCCTGCGATCAGCCTGCCCTTCCTCCCCCATATACCACCGACGCCCTCGCCTCCGATCGGGGGCCGTCAGATGGCCCGCGTAGACTCCCCCGCCGTAGCCCTTTCTATCGGACCAAACTACGTTTCTCGCTTTCCACGCGAGGATAGATAACAGATCACGTGGCGAGAGCGTGTTTCCACCTTATACGCCGCACATACTTCGGGAATTGTTTAGAACAATGGTGCCCAAACTGCGGCCCAAGGGCTACATCCGGCCCGCCATGGGTTTATCCATTAAGAGACACAATGTAACATAAAAGGAAAATATAAAATTATAAAAACATTATATTTTTAGTTTCTCTTTCTAATCCCATAATCATCATAGGTAGTCTGTCCGGAGACACGTCCGTGATTATTATTCATGGTTAAACCTGGTTCTCCATATACTCCTATTTTCCGCAGTCTTCTTCATGTCTTGATAGCTCCCTTTCCATTTCAAGTCGTCTTTCTGCTGAAACCTTTTCCTGCCTCTTTCTCTTTTTAATAACTTTTATATTAACCTCACTCGATGTGTGTGTGTGTGTATATATATGTATATAACTTTCCTCCTGAAACACCCTGTATATATAGGTATATATTTCGGTTTGTAATCGGTATACATATATATATATATATATATATATCGGTTTGTGGCCCCTTTATGAAGGCTTGTATCACCCTAGCAGCCCACGGGAACGGTGCAAATACATCCGGTGACGCTTCCGGCGCGACAAATGAGATAGGGATTAATTATTTATTATTTTAATAACTCAGAATCAGTAATATATGCTATTAAAATGACAATTACTTGTAATTTTTACTTTTCCTCTTTGTCTGGCATCTAGCGGGTATCCGAAAAATCTGAGCTTCCTCAGATGGGCGATAGATAGCGAGGTACACACAGCGTAGTTGAACTATGAAAACATTGAGGAAATGTTTGTTTATTATATCGTATATTTCTACATAGTAAACTATTTCGTAGTTTGACACATTTTGTAATATAATTAATAACTGAGAACCAGTAAGGGATAGAGCAACGATTTCTTACGTCTAATTAAGTATACCGACACTCGTAAATGTAGTTACTCGGTTGTCTTCATTCGTTTGTTTCGGGTTGTTATAGAGCTTTTAACTTACTGACACTTTTCATTATGCTACGTCATACTGGTTTAGAGGGCTTGAATGGTGAATGTTAACATTTTTAGTTACATCAACAATTAGTTAAAGATAAAATTTGTAATTTAACACCCTTACCTATAGAAACCACGGAAGAATATGAAATTTCATTGCTTGAGACTAAAAAGAAAAAAAATAATTATTAAAAAAAGGTTTTTTAAAAAAATAACTTTATATTATGCACTAAAAAGGAAAACATAAATTTTTATTTATTTATCGATCGTGAGTTCGTCTGGTCAGGAGGAACAAAACTTACAACAATTTCAGTGGAATAAATTCCTTCTTGCTCAACAATGTTGATTTACTAAACTTTATTAGAACTTTTGTAAAAGTGATATGGCTCCTTACAGGTTTTATTATCTTGCGCCATATCACTTTTACAAAAGTTCTAAATAAAGTTTAGTAAATCAACATTGATGAGCAAGAAGGAATTTATTCCACTGAAATTGTTGTAAGTTTTGTTCCTCCTTACCAGCCGAACTCACACTCACATAATATGAAAGTTATTTTTTAAAAAAACCTTTTTTTAATTAAGTTATTGGTTGCTTGTGGCTCTAGATATTTACCTTGTTATGGTTAAGGAGTTTCTGGTATTTGAAATAACTAATTCGCCGTAGTCTCCAACCCACCCTTTCCGGTCAAAGGAGTTAAACCGATTTCACAATCTGTCCACTCAAATCCGGACCATCGCGGTTGACATTAAATTCCTCAAAGACTGCCAAAAACATAAGGTCTTCCCTAAATTCACAAATATATTTCCGAACACCAAAAATTATATAGCTTCCAAAGCCATACTCTTTGCAAAACAAAAATTGATCGAACTCGAAGTCAGCAAACTTTACGGCAAACGTGCCTACTTGGAAATAGAAGCATACGATTTACACCTGAAACTTACCAAAAATAATCAGGCTTTGAATTGTCCATCTGAGACCAATATATTAACCACATTCACTCCGTCATACAACATAAAGTTTCCAACAAAACAGAAAAACTCCGCAGAAAACTCAATTCACTAAACAACAAAACACAGCGAGACGGACAAACCACAGAACAACAATATAACCAACCTTTCCGGTAAAACTTTCACCAAGGCAGAAATCTCTTTACTAGAAAAAGGTCTAAACTATACCCTCCTTATAAAAAGCACCCAACAGAAGATTTAGTCGCGGACGTTGAATCGTCTATTCAATCTCTACCCGAAAACACAAAAAATATAATTAGAAACACCACCCTTGCACAAATAAAAGAGAATCTTTCCAAAACCTCCCAGGAAAACCTCACAACTATCAAGACTACAACACCGTAAGAACATTAAACAAGTTAGGAAAGTGTACAACGTATCACAAATGGGCGCGTTTCGTGAAATGGAGTATTAGAAAGCAATTATATACCTGTACGTAAGGGAAATAGCGTTTTAACCTTCTTTTCTTCATCGTAAATAATCCATTTTCTTCCTATTTAATAATATTACATGCACACGTAGGGAAATTAAACGTTTGTTTGGGAGATTGTTTATGTTAGCAACAATGAAGTAACCATGCAAGAAATTTTTAAAGTTCAACTCGATATAAGACTTTCTTTTTTGATTTTCTCGATAACGGCTACTTCTACGATAAAAATGTGTAGGAAAGGAAATACTCTAATTTATTACTTCTACAGCTTTTATTTGAGAAATATTTTGATATGAGCAATACTTTACGAGATATGAGGAAAATTTAATTTTTTGTTACGTCAAGTGGTACCCCTGATTGGCGTACGTGATTCATTTTTACGATTTTCTTATTATGTTTGATTGAAAGTCCTTAATATCAAATTTCATGAAAATCCGTTCTGTAGAAGCCGAGAACGAACATGCGGACGGGCGGACCGACCGACGATAATAGGCTCTCACGCTGTAAGCGAAACGCGCCTAAAAACGGACAACATACATTGTACAAACTTTCTCATATATTAATGCGTCGTTTAGTTATCTTTAGAAAATAAAAATCGTATCAGCCTGTTTTTAGGAAATCAAATTTTTGTCAAAGTTGCTCAAGAATATTTAGTTATCTTTAGAAAAATATGAACTATGATCGTTATAAACATCAACTTAATTAACTATACAGAATTTGATGAAAATAGTATGAGCCGTTTTTCAAAATTCGAATTGATGTTCAAGTTGCTCAAGAATAAACTAGCCTTACATTTATTCATTGAGGAAAATGAAATATGTAGTATTATTGAAGACGTAAACTCAAGTAACTGTACGAAATGTGATGAAAATCGTTAAAGCCGTTTTTGAGAAAATCGGATTGTTGTTAAAACTGCGTAGAATACACTTCCCTTAATTATTGAGCAATGTCAACCATTTCTTCATAGCTTCTGCTCAGTATGGTAAAATACCATTCATTTTCGCTCTACCGTTCTACATCTACATCTACATGATACCCTGCAAATCACCAGACAGGTGGGTGGCAGGGGGTGCAGCACACCAAGCCCTACCTAATAACGTCCCTCGTGGGAATCACTCTCCTGTTATGATCCCGTATGGTCCTTGGAAAAAACGAGCTCTGGTATCGCTCGGTCCTACAGTCGATCTCTCGTATTTTATTCTCGTGATCGTGCCTGCCCATGTCCTGAGACCTCCTCTAAGAGAACTTCCGACCTAAATTTCTCCAGAAGCCTTAACCTAGCGCTAATTCTGCGATCCTCTAGCGATATCCAATTCAACTCCTTCAAGAGTGATGTGACGCTTAATTTTTGCTCATATTTTTGCTTAACGAATCTGGCTGCTCTGCGTTGGATTCTTTCTAACTCAAGTATCTGTCCCTTTTCGTACGGATCCCATATGCTGGAAGCGTATTCGACCTGAGATCTGACCAATGATAAATAACACGTTTCTCGTACCTGTTCTGTGCTACTTCTTACTATTGTGCCTACGAAGCCCAATTTCTTATTAGCTGCGCCTACGATCCTTCGAATATGCATATTCCACGATAGATCAGGACAAATGGTGACTCCTAAATATTTAACGTACTCTGCAGATTGGATATTCAATCTATCAATTCTGTACTCCGAGTTTAAGTCATTGTTCTTACTCTTCCAGAAACTCAATAGGGAACATTTGCTCTGATTAACTTCGATTTTCCAATGTTGACACCATGCTGAAAGGGCTCTAGAGGCATTAACAGACAGAGACAGACAGACGACATTGCGAAAACCACTTTTTCGGAATCGGCTACACCTAAAACGTATATTTTCGTAAAAATCTCGTGGTCGAATTTTTTTCGCGATTACAATACTTGATCAAAATACTTCGTATATGAGAAAGTAAAAAGATAATACTTTTGGGGAGGGATCTTATAAATCTGATTAATTTGTATTCATTAACATTAATTAAACTTTATTGTCTAAAATATCGTATTCTTTGTGTTCTATTTGGTTTGAATTCTTTATTTCAATTTTGGGTACTTGTGGTTTATCCCGGACCACTTTTCAAGTATTGTCTGTAATTTAGGAAAAATGTTTCTGTTGATGTTGTTATGTTGACGTTGTTGTGGAGTAATGTTATTAATAAATAAAAAACATTTAATTAATTACGCTTTTTAATAGAAATACATTTTTTACTTTCTCATGAGAAGTATCGAGAAAATATTGTTTTCGTGTAAAAATTCGACCTCGAGATTTTTACGGAAATATACGTTTTAGGTGTCGCTGAATCCGAAAAAGTGTTTTTTTCAATACCGTCTGGATCTGGAGCCTAGACGGTAGAGCGAAAATGAATGACATCTCGTACTTAGGCATTTTATCATACTGAGCAGAGTATACGTAGAAATGGTTGACATTGCTCAGTCATTAAGAGTAGTTTATTCTACGCATTTTTAACAACAATCCGATTTTCTCAAAAACGGCTCTTACGATTTTGATCAAATTTCGCACAGTTACCTAAGTTTACGTCTTCAATAACACTGTGTAGTTCATATTTCACAAAAAATGAATATAAGACTAGTTTATTCTAGGCAACTTTAAATACATAAAAAAAGACATCCCACTAAGACTCATCGTTTCTGCTATAAACTCTCCACATACAAAATATCACAGTGGTTAAATAAGCAATACAAACAATGGCCCCTTACGCAGACCTCAAACATTAAGAACAACATCCACTTCATCAACCAAATTAAAGACACAAACCATAATGACCACGAGATTTTAGTCTCCTTTGATGTGGTTTCCCTTTTCCCCAACGTCCCAATTGACGAAACCATGAAATGTCTAGAAACTTGGCTCAAAGAGCAAAACCTAACCCAAGAAACAGTCAAAGATTACAACACCTGACACGCCTTTGTATGAAACAAAACTTCTTCAAAGTAAACAACAATATTTACCCACAAACCCATGGCACAACCATGGGAAACCCCCTTTCCCCATTTCTAGCTAACTTGTTTATGACTAATTTCGAACAACAATGCAAATCCACCTTTAACTACTTCCCAAAAACATGGTACAGATACGTTGACGACATCTTTACCATCTTAGACACATAAAAAAATAACATCACCGATTTCTTAGAAAAACTAAACAAACAATACGAAACCATAAAATTCACACATGAGGAAGAAAAAGACAACAGGCTTCCCTTCCTTGATATACTAGTAGAAAGACAAGACAACAAACTTAAGTTTAACATATACAGAAAACCCACACATACAAACAAATACATACCTAATGATTCTCACCACCACATTTCACACAAGTTAGCAGCTTTCCATTCCATGATACACGGACTCCTACATATACCACTGTCCAAAACAGATTTTCAAAAAGAACTCACTCTCATAAAAAACGTCGCAACACAGAATGGTTACGACACAAACATAATTCAAAACATACTACGAAAACATAAAAATAAACTGTTCCTCAAAACACACACAACCCTCACAAACACTATTTCCACTAAATCAAAATACATTAAAATTCCTTTTGCCCCAAGAACCACAAACAAACTTCGCAACATATTCTCCAAACACGATTTCAAAACTGTACAAGTCAACCACAATAAACTCACCAACCTTCTCCTCAATCCAAAGGACACCATACCATCCTTACAGAAATCAGGCATATATAAAATTTCCTGCAGTAAATGTGACAAAGTATACATAGGACAGACAAAGCGTAAATTTGAAACAAGATTCAAGGAACACATTGCACATTTTAAACACAATAGGTTTAATAATTCAAGTGTAGCGACACACATACAAGAACACAACCATCCTATCACCATTGAAAACTTAACACTTTTTAAATCGGTCCATCATGAAAACAAACTGGATGCCTAAGAAAGCATGCTTATTGAAAAACATAAACAAACCGTTATGAATAACGACCGCTGTCCTCTCCCCCATTCCCCTCTCTCTACAGTTTAACCGTCCACCCTCCACCTCCTTTCACTTCTACACAAACAAGCCACCGTATAAATACCCCGAACCACGTACCACACCGTCATTCTACATCAGCTACTGATGAAGCGAGCCTTGCTCTCGAAATACGTATCTAGTGTTTTACCGGATATCTAGAGACTTGTGATTGTTGTCGTGTATGCGTGTGAGAGTGAGTGTTTTGTCTGACAGGTCCCTGTCGTTGTCGGAAGACATATAAACCTACAGACATCGTGTGCGATACCGGATCACGGGCGAGGAGTAACTTCCCGTAAATCCGGTATTATTTCTTGTGTGAGTGAGAGAGTGAATGAACGAGTGACATTGGGTCCCTGGCGAGGATTAAAAACCCGCAAACCTGTAAGTAGTTATATATATATTTTATTATTTTGGTTGCTTGTGGCTCTAGATATTTACCTTGTTACGGTTAAGGAGTTTCTTGTTTTTTGAAATATTCCATCCAGATTTCCTTCTAGCACTTCTTTAATCATGCACTCTCTCCTCAGGTAATGTCCAATCCAGTTCGCCTTCCTCTTTCTGATAGTCTGTATAATCGTTCCCTTCTCTCCAAGTCTTCGTAGTACTTTCTCGTTTTTCACCCTATCTGTCCATTTATCTTCAGCATTCTTCTTCATGTACAAATTTCGAAGCTTTTCATGTATTTTATATCATTTTTCCTTGGCGTCCATGTTTCTGCCCCATATTAAGCTATACTCCATGAATAGCATTTTATCAACTTCTTGCTGATATCCTCCCTTACATTTCCCATTAGTAGGAGTTTCTTTCTTTTGAAAGCAGCTTCTGCTTTCGTTATTCTAGTCCTGATACGATCGGTACATTTTGCTACTGTCGTAATGATGCTTTCAAGGTATTTATAGTGTGAAACTTGTTCTAATGGCTTTCCTTAAGTAATTATTTTCAAATTTTCTTCTTCTTTGCTTGATATTCGCATGACCTTGGATTTTTCTGTATTAATTTCCATACCGTATTTTCTACCTGTTATCACTAGTCTATTTATCATTTTCTGGAGTTCCTTTTCCTTTCTTGCTAGAAGTACTTGATCATCCGCGTATTTCAGTGTTCTTATAACCCTTCCTCCGATTTTGAAATCTCCTGTGACTTCTAACGCTTCCTGCATTAGCCTCTCTCCATATATATTAAATATAATCGGCGATAGACAGCAGCCCTGTTTTACTCCTCTACCGATATTTAATCCGCCGGTGTCCGCATTCTCCAACCTGACCTTTACAACTTGATTCACATATAGATTCCTGATCATTCTCCTGTCTTTCCAGTCTACACCTATAATCGGGCCTGCGAGAGTTGATCCCTGAGTGTTTCAGTGGAAAGGATGCAGTGTTGCCGCTTTGAACGCCCCTCCCCTCCACACGACTGACTCGTAACCGCCCCGATCCAGAAGCGTGGGATAGTAAATTTTCGAGCAGCATAAATGGGTGTATAGATTTATTCTTGGAAAGAAAATTTTTCAAGGACGAGTTTATCGAACGATTAATTTTTCGAGATTAATGCTTCGTTTTAAAAAATTAATCAATCATTGCTTTAACTGATTAAACCGTTTAGAAATACTCTAACCTATCACTTCATCATTCTAATGAAACATTAGGTCATAAAGATTAAATTAATGAACAATTATTTTACTGATATTCTATTTACTCATAATTATACAGTGGTTGGCCATATTGTTAGACTCGGTCACCAAATTTCGTATTTTCTGAATTGAAGCACTCGTACTAAATTATCGGTTCATGGACTGTAAATTCACAAACAAAAAGGAAAATCTACGCGGTAAAGTTCAAGAAATACAAATAGTAATATTATGTGCAGTAGATGTACAGTACAGGAATCCTTCGTTTAATGCTGTTGATGCGTTCCTGAAAAATACCCCGTTACTTAAACACACGACAAATGAAAATGAATTTCCAATAAGATTAGATGAATGATAGGATGCATTTCTGGCAAAACATTACTGCGCATATAAATTTTAAAACGTGGTTTATGGTTTTAATAAATGGAAATCATCAAATACGCGTTACTAAACGAACCTTAACTCCGGCGTCCGGTCTAAATAAATGAAAACTTCCGTTATGAAAACGGTTCTAATATGTAACGCGCAATTCGGGTTTTCATTTATTGTAATAATATGAAAATTAAAAGTAAGAAAGGAATTAAAATAAAAAATAAACGAACTGACTTAATCAAGTTGAGACTTAGGACTTTTAAATCCTACTGACACAATTTCATTCTCTGCTCGAGACTCACCGACGGGAGGCCACGGCGAACTTTTAAAGAACAACTGCATTGAAGTGTTTACATTTTTTTCCAAACGTGTTTTTCAAGTGTCAATATGTAAGAATCCGTTGTAAGACGAGGAATGGGGGAAATCCCTTTGGGTTTTTGACTGCTATGTTTAGAATTGCGGGAGGCGGGAAAGTGGGAATTGAAAACTGGTAACAGCTCCTTGCATAAAGGCTCCTGATAGGCCCATTTCACTTCCTCCTCTCCAGCTCCGCCCAATAACCAGAGATCAACTCTCTCAATTTCTTTAAGTTATTCGTAAACTCTATTTTCTACTGGTTTTGGCCTGCGAAGAGAATGAAATTGAAGTATGTGGCTCGCGATGAGTGCAGCAATGGGTTATGCGGCCCATGGGCCGAAAGGTTTGGGCAGCACTGGTTTTGTACTGGGTTCTCCAGACTGTGTTCCGTTGAACCCAAGGGTTCCGCAGAAGCTAAGTGGAGTTCCGTGATAGACAGAGGAAGAGATCCGATTCGTTCTTCTTTCTCTTATTTACAGCAGGAAGCATGAGCCTCCCTTGTAAACTGCACACTGTAAGATACAGGAGCTATATAAATAAACACTACTATGATTTTAAAGTGGACTAGCAGAAATACCCGGCGTTGCCCGGGGAAATTTGGTTCAGATCCGATCGGAATCCAAGATGATACATGGTATTTAAGAATTCACTCGGCTGCCGCTTTGAATAAGACGGTCAGAGAGAAACAAACCACGTATGATTTATTTCTGGGAGCCCTCCACAATCGTACCAAATTTGATTCAAATCAGTAGTAGGACTTGGGAAAATACGCGTAGTTTAATCAGTACCCGACGTCCAATTACGGATAAGGTTGTAGTCGTGTCCCACCTTTCTCAATGTGTATAAGATGTAGAGTTACCTGTTCTTTGAGAACAGGAAGTTTATGAGAACAGTTATTTTATTGAACAGTTTAGGCATCAGAACAGTTCGACAAGAACTGTCCCGTTTTTTCTGACACATCTCTAGATGGCAATGCATTAGCATGCAAAGTTATTTTGCTTTTTCTACAATTTATATAAAACATTTGGGATTAAAAGGTAGCCCATGACTTTCCTATTTGTGAAGAAAGTACTTGTTGAAAGTTGGATTATTCTAGCTTTAACGCTGTGGAAATGTATACATGCACAAACAAACAAACTTTCATAAATATGTAGGGATTGATCTTATACTTGTATTGAAAGTGACAAAATTCAAATTTGAACTATCTAAGTTAATTTATTCGAGAGTTATCCTCGAAAAACCAAATCGATGCCCCCCAAAACCCCCACTTAAAATTTTTACTTTCTCATACGAAGTATCCTGAAAGTATTGTTTTCGCGAAAAAATTCGTCCTCGAGATTTTTACGGAAATACCCGTTTTAGGTGTCGCTGAATCCGAAAAAGTGGTTTTCTCAATGCCGTCTGTCTGTCTGTTACTGGCTCTGGAGCCTAGACGGAAGGACGACAATGAATGAAATCTCGTACTTAGGCATTTTATCATACTGAGCAGAGTATACATAGAAATAGTTGACATTGATCGATAATTAAGAGAAGTTTATTGTACGCATTTTTAACAACAATCCGATTTTTTTGAGATACACCACATCTCCTATAATATATTTTGAAGGGTGTGTTCCTTGGTTTGTTCATGGAACCCCTCTTAAACGATAAAAGCTAGAATAACCAAACTTGGTACGATTCTTCCTTACATCCTAACTTAGTGAATAGTCAAGGGTATGTTTCTGTCCGTTACTTTGATTCGAAATGGCGAACGTTTTAATTATCGAACGTCACGTATTTTGCCGCGTCCTGCAACTGAAATACAGGGATGAGTGTAGACTACCTTTAATTTGCACTTTAAAATTACATACGTAAAATCACGGTACGAACTTGAGACTTGGATACTTCTTTGCGGGAAAGAACAAAGTTTATTTTTATAGAAGATAGATTCCGAATTCTGGTCGAATACGCGTATAAATGCGATTAGAATCATAAAAATACGTGATTTTATCAGTTTTATTACAATATCAGTTATAACATACCACGAGAACTCCCATTGTCGCCAAAATTGAGAGTTCGATGCATTTATATTGAGACTATATCGATGCCTTAAAGCACAAATATCTTATTTCCACTTTTAAAATTTTTGGGAAACGGAAAAAGAAAGTTTTAATTGAGTACCACATAATAAATATTTTGTTCTTTTTGTTAATCCTGACTTAATTTATTTCATCTTTTAAAAAATGTATTGCAAATGAATGCATTTAAATATTTGTTATACATTATTATTTAATAACAGAACACCAATAAAATGTTGGACATAGTACATTTGTGCAGTAATTAAATTATTCAAGTAGGACATGGAACAGTAATTGAACAAAAATAAATAAAAAAATACAGAATTATTATTGTTTATTAATTTACAGAATTTAAATAAATAAATAAATATATATATATATATATATATATATATATATATATAAATACTAAGGAAGAGGAAACGTAAGTAAGGATATTTTGGGCAACTAGGTGTTGAAGGAAACCCAGTGAACACTTACCGGAAGTAGAGCCGCTGGGGTGTTGGAGAGACACATTTGTAGAGGTTAGAGCTTTCGGGATGATCCCTTCGTCAGCACAAGAGAGACAATCAGTTGTGTCTCTCTTGTGCTGACGAAGGGATCATCCCGAAAGCTCTAACCTCTACAAATGTGTCTCTCCAACACCCCAGCGTCTCTACTTCCGGTAAGTGTTCACTGGGTTTCCTTCAACACCTAGTTGCCCAATATATATATATATATATATATCTATGACAATTATTATTGTAGATGAGAAAAAAAGTACCGTTTTAATAGAAAGCAAGGCAGTACAAACTTCAGTACCTGTCATAAAAAAATGAAATTTATTATTTTATTTAATAAAAAATTAAACAAGAATATTGTGGATCAGTCATCTTCCTCTTCTTCCTCTTGTATCCAATGAGCTTCATCTCGTTCACTCTTAGCTGCTGGTAAGCTATCTATGAAGGTCTTGTATACTGCTGGAATGACACCTTTCTGCTTCAAAGTAAGATTTTATTTCGAGATCTGCAGTTGATAGTCGTACTTATTCTCTAAGTGAATAGTTTCCCAATTGACATAGTTTTGTGGGTGTACAATTAACTGCTGAAAATCTTCTTTAACATCATACTTGAAAAGTACTGTGCCTGAACAATTTGATTCAAATCTGAACCATTTGATACTAAACCAATTGATTTTCTCACCATTAGTTGTTTTAGCTCTGTTTTTGATAACTGATTTTGTCAGCTTTTCTAAATTTTGAAAACTGTCGTAATTTAGTTGTTTTACTATGTATGGTCGAGACTTCATACGTGACATTTGAATAAGAAGTTCATGTACATGTGGCGTGTAAATCTTTTTGTGCTTTATAGTTTTTCTATAGTGGGATGTATTGACTCGGCTTCTAAATAACTGTGCCCACTCTCCATATATTTGATGTCCACTACTTGCAAATTGGCGTGCACTTGCGTATAATATGGAAGCAACTATATTTTGATTGCAGTTTTGGCCTTTGCATGTATCCGCGTACAATATTATGTGCTCAACTTCAGGATCTAACCCTTCTATATAGTTCAGCAGGCACCTTCCAATTTCAGCACTTCATTTTTACTTTCTCCATACGTAGTAATGGGAAAGTATTGTGTTCGTGAAAAAAATCGAATTCAAGATTTCAACGGAAATACATGTTTTGAGGTCCCTAGAATACGTTTATACTATTTTCGGAATGATGTCTGTGTGTGTGTGTGTGTATGTGTGTGTGCGTGTGTGTATGTGATTGTGGGCGCTCTAACTCAAAAAGTACATGCCATATCGTCACTAAACATCATATATAACACTTTAGCATGAGCACAAAGAAAGGATTAGTTTTTGGACAATAACGGTTAACCGGAAGTCGAGGTTTATTCGAAACTCGATTCGGTTTTTGCGATATTTCTCCATTAAAATATCGTTATTGTATATACAATTCTATTCAAGGGTTATAGAGACTGTTATTTCCTACAACTTTTATTTGAAACAATTTCCTACTGTAGTTATTGTTTAGGAATTATTTATAAATAATCGGCTTTTTCGGTATCCATCAAATATATCCTTAAAAACGTCGTTATTGGTAATCTTCGTGAGGAGCAAAGTTGTAGAGAATAATATTTCTTCCAAGTTTTGTTTGAAACAAATTTTCGTAGAACCATCTATTTCTGGAATATGTTCTGCTTTCTCTTAATACCAGTATACAGCGTCAGGACCATGTAGCGGTGAATTCTGTAAACATATTCCAAATATACGTAATTTACGGCAATAAGGACGACTGTATTCTTTTACGATACGAAATAATGATTTTGCCTCATAATGCTATTCATAATAATTTAAATATCTATACCCCAAATATGGAGAACGTCATGTGTTGGCCACATCAGATTTTTTACTTTCTCATACGAAGTATCGAGAAAGTATTGTTATCGCGAAAAAAATCGACCTCGAGTTTTTTACGGAAATATACGTTTTAGGTGTCTGTCTGTTACTGGTTCTGGAGCCTAGACGGTAGAGCGAAATGAATGAAATCTCGTACTTAGGCATTTTATCATCCTGAGCAGAATATACATATAAATGGTTGGCATTGCTCAATAAGTAAGAGTAGTTTATTCTAAGCATTTTTAACAACAATCAGATTTTCTCAAAGACGGCTCCATCGATTTTGATCAAATTTCGTACAGTTACTTGAGTTTACGTCTTCAATAATACCTCGTATTTCATTTTTTTCAATGAATGAACATAAGGCTAGTTTATTCTAGGCAACTTGAACAAAAATTGGATTTTCTAAAACCCGGCTCATACGATTTTCATTTTCTAAAGATAACTAAACGACGCATTAGTGCCCATATATGAGAAAGTTTGTTCAATGTTAATTGTACAGATTTTTTCCTCGGATTTCATCCCATGTCCCCGTTTACACGTTCCCGTTTTCATTCCTGAAAACAGGCGCCTGTCCTTCTGCGCATGCGCACAAGCAAATTCCCCCAAAGAAAGGCGTCTGGCACGAAAAGGCCGCGACTACCGATCCAGGCCTGCCCAAAACACGTCGATTGGCTAAGGACTGACACGTGACACTGGCGACACGCAGAACCAGTCAAGGGGACAGCTTTTCCTTCTGAATCCATCTTACTACGTACGCTACCGCAGGCAGCTAGTCATCCAGGCGCCTGTTTTCAGGCACGAAAACGGGAACGTGTAAACGGACGGGCTTTTTTTCGTTCCTGGCAAGTCAGTCAGGCGCCTCTTTTCAGGCAGGAAAACAGGAACGTGTAAACGGGGACATAGAAAGCAATTGCCATCTTTCAATGAATCGTAAATGGTGAAATTAAATACTGACAGTTTGCGCTTATAATATATCTGACAATTGCCTGCATACGGTAATGTCAATACAGCTTGTAAATCAAAACTTCCACACACTATTTTTTAATTTTTTACTGCACTTTTCATATCTGCTTCTTTCATTTCTTTAATGCTATTCTTCCTGGAAATGTGCTCTTCGAATTCTTCACTAAAATTTTTGATGCGTTCTGCTTCATTACATATTGTACACTGATCCTTCTTTGGTTTAAATATTGCTAATGGTGGCTCGTGCGATTTGAATACTCTTCTAAAAACACTATCTGTCACTTTCGGATTCTTCTCGTTTTCGTTGTACAGCCGATACATTATAGAAATATTGAGATCTGGTTATAAATACGATCCGCTTTTCTGCTTTTGACAGTAATGCGATGGTATTTTAGGGAACGAATCAATAAAATGTCGAACACTTCGAAGAACACGTTCAGGGGTAGTCTTCTTATTCGTGGAGTAAAAGTTTCATTCTCATTATTTACTCTTGGATTCAACGACTGCCCATCACCAGCGTCAGCAATTTCACTGTTTTCATGTTCATACGATTCGTCACTTTCGGATATACCAGCTGTTTCAAGTTCGTGTAATTCAACATTTTGCGGGTCAGTAATTGATTCGTCCATATTGGTCTTGTCACATTCCGTATCCGAAGGCTGTAGTACTATTAAACTGCCATCATTTCCTACTTCTGCTACTATTTCGTCCCTTTCTTGAATAATAATATCTATAAAAAAATAAAATTCTTACCTATGAGCAGTAAACTTGTGAAAACAAAATGATAAAAACAGACGTATTTTACCTTCAATGTTAGTATTAAAAGAAGATTCATTGGACGGCTGAATTTCTACTGCAGACATCCTATCATCATCTTCAGACTCTTTTTCGAGCTCCTGAAGGCAACGTTCCCACTGTCGTGGATCGCTGCTAGTCATCTTTATTAAGCTATGGGAAATAGTGATTGTAATACATAACAAAATTAATTCTACGCACCTGCACTACGTTAACGAAACGTATGAAAAACAGTACAAAAGAGGAACTTACCATGTAAGCACAAAACTGCGAAACACAATTACTAGTAACGTTAATTCTTAACATGAAACTTGTAGATCATTAACTATGTAACAGAAAAATATTTTTGTTTAGTAAGAAAATGGAAGGTTACAGTTTCTAAAAGCAGTGTTACCTCGACAGTACTATGCACGGTGTTAGTGTGCGTGATAATCGATTAGCTGCATAGATTTACGATGTACCGGAAACACAACAAAAAACAAACAAACAAACGAACATCATAATGCACAAAAGTTATGAGTCACTATTATAACTATGTCCGTTACGTATATAAGAGGAGAGCACAAATGTAATATGTCCGGACATATCACATTTGTGCTGAAACACAGGACATGTTAAAATTGTGCTCTGCAAAAAATACACAACGTGCTATTTTCGTAACTTTTTATGAGCCTATGGACATAAGACAAGTTGCACTTCATATTTTTTGTTCCAAACTTTCCAATAATAGCAAAAAGTCATTTTCGAAAAAGTTGGACATATGACATTTGTGCTTTAAGGTATCGATATACTCCCTTCTTACATTTAAGAGAGAGAGGAAGGAATAGGAAGTGAGGGGGAGGGAGCGAGGTGGAGGGTGGGAGAGTGAGAGAGGGGGAGGGAGGGAGGGAGAGGGAGGGGGAGGGAGTTTACACGTTATTTTCGATTTTTCACGGTGCAAGACTTTCTTGCATCATTCATCTAAATAGGAAAATGCGGAGCGGTTTTCTTCATTTTTGCTTTATTTGACGGTATAACTGTGTACTGTCTTATTCTTGCGATGTTTACATGTTACGCGGTCGAAGTTTTAGTTTCACGAAATCCGTTGAAATTCAACGGGCACTCAAGCTAGTCTACTATAATATATTTTGAAGCGTGTGTTTGTTGGTTTGTGTATTTGTTAATTTGTGTGTTTGTTCATGGAACTCCTCCTAAACGATAAAAGCTATAATAACCAAATTTGGTTCGATTCTTCCTTACATCCTAACTTAGTGAACTGTCAAGGTTTGGTCAACCGGTATTAATCATTTCTACCAATATAGAGGATTAACATTTTTCCATAAGATAACACGTATGAATCCATTTCTTGACTTGGAAGGTATTCTTCCTTCAAGCACTAAAATACGTAAATATGGACCGATTGTTTTCGTTTTTGCTTTATTCGACAAATAAAACTTTATAATATCTTATTCTTGCGAAGTTGACATGTTACAGGGTCGAAGTTTTCAGAAATAAGCTATATGTTTCGAAATTTTGTGGATTTTTCGTACTCTTTCCGGGCGTTGCCAAGGCAGCCGTCATTGTTACCTCCGATTCAATTAGCTTCAGTGAAGCTTATAAATAGACGAAATTTTAGCGTTATTCGATTCGCACTTTTGTTTAAGCATCGAAACGATCGATGTTTATGGATAGCAACGTAAATAGATACTGATTATTCAGGAAGCGTTTATAACGATTGATGAAAGTAATTGAACCTTCTTTCGTCTATTATTGAATACTGGAATTAGGGATTGCAATCCCGGGATCCCGCTAAATATGCGAGTCCCAAAATCCCGGGATTTTTATCAAGGAAATCCGGGGATATCGGGATTTACAAATATTTAATATTAGTCATTTCTGCGCTGAGATTCGCTGTTTTAACATATCAATGGTTCAATTCTATAGCGAGACTAATATGAAAATATTATTATAGTATTTATATTAATTGCTAATAAAGAATTATCCGGCATTGTTCGGCTTCAAACTAATGTATAAATGAACCGAAAAATTTTTGTTAACGAATGAGCATTCACAATCCTTTGCTTCGTCATTCGGATCTTTCTCTGCTTCTATAAACCAAATTAGTTTGGTCCGTCAATCATCGTTTTTTAGTCTGTGGTTTCCAAACTGGGGCGTGAAAGATTTGGCTGATGCAATATTACTTTTGTCCTAGTCGTGAGACCTACGTTGCACCGCTCTCAAATTCTTTTGCTTCCTTGCTTATATTTAGGCATTCATCACATTCATACTCGAGTACCCTCAACGAATCTTCATTTCAGTTTAGTCCAACTACATTTAAGATGTTTTTGTTTACGTTAAGGCATATTCTAATTTTGCCCTAGAGTTCCCATAGTACCACTTTGGTGCAGTTTAATATTTCTTTCACCTCTTGAGCTCAAGTGCTGTATTTCTCATATACTCTTAACGAATTCGTATCTTCTTTATTGGTTATGTGGCTCCGAGATATCTGTGAATATAATGAAGTTTTTTTTATTTTTCTTTCTCACTGGGTTCTCATAGCATCGCACTTCACAGTCGAAAATCTGCTCCAGCTCTAGTGAGTTGAAAATATTTTCACTCTTGTGCCGGTTGGAGAAAGACTGGCCGGGCACGTCGGTATAAACAAAAGGAACTATTCTCTCAAACGCTTTGCTCACATTTAAGATAGAACGCTTGCCATGGCTAGTTGGTAGCATTCTTTGGTGTTGCCCGGCCCAACATCTTCGTCGCTGTTCGTCCCTTCTGCTTTATAATATAAGTGCACCTGATTATACAGTGAAAGTGTAAATTGAATTCGTTTTCGTATAGTAGCATACACTAAAACCATTGGCGTTTTATAAGATAATAATGTGTTTTATTATTATTGTTTCACCTGCGTTGCTGTCTTCTACCTTCACTTATTACAGTGAAGCAGTTTATATGCGTTATGGAAATGGGATAAATAAAACATTAGTTTCTGTAGCTAAAACCATGGTTTTAATATTTTTACAAAATTTAATAAAACGGGATCGGGATGCCGGGATTGGAAATTTAGAATCCCGAAATCCCGGGATTGTGAAATTCCTCCGTGATTGCAATCCCTAACTGGAATTTTACATTTTTTATAAGTAAAATCATTATATTCTACATTATAATGTTTATTAACGTAAATAAGCTCACGTATCTGTTGTACATTTACCAGTCAGTGTTCAATCATGGACCACAGTAAGATGCTTTTTCACGGGTTTCTTGCTTACAAGACATAGAAGTAAACATTCATAGGCATAATTACACAAGAAATGAAGCTGGATTTGGCGAATTATCGTTGTATTTGAATGCAATACGTTCGGAAACGGATTGTTACAAGGAAATATGATTAATTGTTAAGGAAAGCTAATTGTAAGTGAAAAGGTATCTACTATATATTTTAAAGAGTTTGTACGTTGTGCTGTAGAAGCTTCACTAAATCCGTTGAAATTCAACGGAAAATTCTGCTATACTGCGTTTCCAGAGATCGTACGGCTGAGGCGTGTCTACGGTTAGACTTGTAGGGTGAGGGAGAGAAAGTGTCAGCCAATAAGAGGTCTTAAATTTCCCACGCCTTTCAAAAATTCTTGACGAGCGCTGTTGACACGATTGCTCTCAGAACTTCACTCGTCCACAGCTGCTGTTGAAATGAGCGAAATTCGAAATGTGGCAACATTGGGTCGTAGCCTAAGCGAAATAACCCGAATGCGGACGGAATACTGCGAATCTGACCCGTACGACTTCGGGAAACGCATTATAGTAGCCTATATTTTAAGCTGGACCAGTCTAAAGATACGCTGCAAGTTTCATAAAAATTCGACCAGCCGTTTTTGCGTGATGCGGTAATAAACAAACAAACAGACAGACAGACATTTTCCTAAAATATTTACCCAAATTGTTTTCCTAAAATATTTCTGGAACAGATTTGATATAAGACACCCACGACCGCAGCACCTGAAGTACCTTCGTGAACGGAATCATGAACTATTGTAAACAGTCGCTTGGTTTGGAGATCGAGTCGCGCTGGGTCAAGAGGATATAACATTGAAAGGATATATTGATGCAGGGCCGCCGCAACCCATATGGCTGCCGGTGTACAAAACAAAATTTGCCACCCTCTTCCCCACTCAACATGGTAGTATATACTGCAGGATACTTTTTTAAATGAAAAAAATCGGTACAACATACATTGTACAAACTTTCTCATATACGTACTAATGCATCGTTTAGTTATCTTTAGAAAATGAAAATCGTATGAGCCTGTTTTTAGAAAATCCAATTTTTGTTGAAGTTGCCGAAGAATAAACTAGCCTTATATTCATCCATTGAGAAAAATGAAATACGTGGTATTATTGAAGACGTATACTCAAGTAACTGTACGGATTTTGATCAAAATCGTTGTAGCCGTTTCTGAGAAAATGGAATTATTGTTAAAGTTGCCTAGAATAAACTCGCCTTATATTCATTTTTTGAGAAATATGAACTATACAGTATTATTGAAGATGTAAACTCAAGTGGCTGTGCGAAATTTGATCAAAATCGTTATAGCCGTTTTCGAGAAAATCGGATTGTTGTTAAAAATGCGTAGATTAAAGTACCCTTAATTATTGATCAATGTCAAACATTTCTATATATACTCTGGTCAGTATGATAAAATGCCTAAGTACGAGATTTCATTCATTTTCGTTCCACCGTCTGGGCTCCAGCGCCTGTAACAGACAGACAGACAACAATCCGATTTTCTCGAAAACGGCTCTAACGATTTTGATCAAATTTCGCACAGCCACTTGAGTTTACATCCTCAATAATTCTTTATAGTTCATATTTCTCAAAAAATGAATATAAGGCTAGTTTATTCTAGGCAACTTTAACAATAATTCCATTTTCTCAGAAACGGCTACAAAGATTTTGATCAAATTTCGTACAGTTACTTGAGTATACTTCTTCAATAATACTACGTATTTCTTTTTTCCCAACGAATGACTATAAGGCTAGTTTATTCTTGGGCAACTTTAACAAAAATAGGATTTTCTAAAAACAGGCTCATACGATTTTCATTTTCTAAAGATAACTAAACGACGCATTAGTACGTATATGAGAAAGTTTGTACAATGTATGTTGTACCGATTTTAAACATGAGTAAGAGAAAAGAACAATATAGTTTATCACCAAAAATTGCATTTACATAGTTTAAACGGTTCACAAGGATGAAAAACTTTTTATTGTTAGAAGAAATAAAAAATAATCTACATTAATATTCTTTATACTAATATGTCTAAACAGAATTAACGATTATAATATTAAATGAACGGTCATTAACAAATAAATTACATGTTATTTAAGAGACTTTACTTTCCTGGCTTTATAATACTAACAATAAGTAGAAAATTTTTTTAAATGATGTCATGTACATTCAACTTATCAGACAGTTCGTGTTCTATGGATATCATTGCTTAATTTGATAGTCTCTCTTGCGACATTGTCGACCTTAAAATAGTTTAAATAATAATTATGAGTTTTGAAAAACTTCTTTCTCCCAAAGCTACAGACACAGGTAATGTCAGATAAATGCGGATTCCAATGGCAACATTTGGAAATGAAGAGATTAAATCATTTTGAAGAATATAGTCCAATATTTCACATGTATCCATTTCACGCTTTATGTAGAGCTTCAATATTTGAATCTCTCCAAATAAATACTCCCCATCTAAATCTGATTCACTTAGACTTGCATCAGTCAGCTTATTATCCATTTCCTTACATTTAGCCAATAGCTCTCCGCCCTTCGAATCATTGAGTTTTGATGTATCATGAAACATGCAGAACAACTCACAGTGATCATTTAAAGTTTAAAATCTTTCTCTCAATGAAAATATAGTCCTGTCCAAAATAGTGAAGAAAAAATCAGTTGCCATCTGCTTAGATATAAATACCTCTCGTGGCATTTAGTTGTAAATTAGTTATGATTTCATACTGAAGAAATGAGGAAATAAAAATTTCAAAATAAAATATGCAGTGAAGCGTTCTTATCGATAAGCAAGCGACAACGTTGATTTTACTTTTACTTTAAATTAGTCTGATTTTACGTTTTCGTCATTATCAGTGAGCCTTGTCCAATTCTAAGCGGTGACAAAAATATTAAGACCTCGAAAGGAGGGTGATGCAACATTAAAAGGTTAAGAACCACAGCTCTAACGACTCGTAAATTTCTATCACAAACTTAGGCAAAATAGCAAAATTATATTTTACAGTTAAGTCTTCGATGCTAAATTCAACGAAATGTGTTACGTTAACGGGAAACAAGTCAAGCGATTTCTTTACCTAGGATAAAATCGATGATAAAAATTAAAGTATCCTCTATTTTTCTTTAAAATGTTTCCTGTTCCTAGATCGTGTGCCAATTTCTTCTAAAAATAAGAAGCCTAAACATAGATAAATCGATATTTACTTTAAAATCACAACAATACTTATAATGATTCACGAATTGATCCTGATTTTCTGTAGCAACAATTTACTATCTGATCACAGTCAGTGGACAGTAAGGATGTGAGTTTTGTTTCTTGAATACATTTATTAATGCTCCAATAGATGAAATCAATTATAATATACAATACTTCTCTTGTTTAATAAAAAAATAATTAATTCAGACATCGATTTCACACATTACAAAAAACAGAGCAGCCGTTTTTAGGCGCGTTTCGCTTACAGCGTGAGCGCCTATTATCGTCGGTCCGTCCGTCCGCCCGCGGGTTCGTTCTCGGCTTCTACAGAACGGATTTTCATAAAATTTTATATTAAGGACTTACAATCAAATATAATAAGAAAATCGCAAAAATGAATCACGTACGCCAATCAGGGGTACCACTTGACTGGTAACAAAAAATTAAAATTTCCTCATATCTCGTAAAGTATTGCTCATATCAAAATATTTTTCAAATAAAACTTGTAGAACTAGTAAGGTGGAGTCTTTTCTTTTCTATACATCTTTATCCTAGGAGAAAATCAAACAAGAAGGTCTTATATCGAGTTGAACTTACAATTAGAAAATTTCTTGCATGGGTACTTCATTGTTGCTAACATAAACAATCTCCCAAACAAATGTTTAATTTCCTTACGTGTGCATGTAATTTTATTAAATAGGAATAAAATGGATTATTTACGATGAAGAAAAGAACTTTAAAATGCTATTTCCCTTACGGACAGGTATATAATTGCTTCTAACACTCCATTTCACGAAACGCGCCCATTTGTTATACGTTGTACACTTTCCTAACTTGTTCACTATCCTGAAGGTTTTACTCTCTAACCTCTTTTCCGCAGAATACTGCCTACAGAAGAGTGAGCTTGCATTAGCAAAGAAATCGATTTTGCCCATGAAACCGGATGTAAATGCACTTGAAAACATTTTTGCACTAGAAATACGTTTTACCTATTGAATTTCTTACGATCAAACTAACTGTCATCCCCTCACATACACTGCTCCTAATTATTTTATACAGTAAAACCTGTGAAAGACGGAATCATGTAAAAGACAACAATTTTGGAAGATTGAAGGGGTTCTATATTCCTACATTTTGATGAAAATTTTTTAGCCTGTTGAAGGTGGAAGATCTGTGAAAAACGGAGTCGAGTCTCATGAGATTCCGCTTTTCGAGGGTTTTACTGTATTAGGTCAAAGTACACAAGAATAAATGAAGCGATATTGACCTCTAATGCAATGAATAGTTTCATTGCTCTAAACGGCGATATGAATTACTATCATCTAAGTTTTCAGGAAGGAAAGCGAAACATTTATTAATTCTTTCATTTATTATACAAATACTTTCCATTGGAAAGTTGACAAAAAATGTCTGCACGGTAAAAAACAAAGATCGTCTCGAATATAATGCACTTTATCCTGAAAATATACAAATGCGGGTCATGTTCAGGGTTGTTAAACGAAACCGAACCCACTAAATAGGAACGGTTCCAGATAGGTTTCGGTTCAAGGAACGGTTAACAGGAACCAAACCGAAAAAGGAACCAAAGTCGTGGAACGAAAGTGGAACCGGAACGAAAGTGGAACGAAATGTCGATGGAACGAAACTAAACCGTTCCGGATCGGGTTCGCACATGAAATAATTTCGTTCCGGCTCCTTCTACTTTGGTTCCAGCTTTGGTTCCAGCCAGTTTTCAATGGTTTTTACTCGCGTCTAACGGCGAAAGGAGATGGCGAGGGGGGAATGCGAAAGGGGAGGTCGGGGATAGGAGGGGGATCTTAGTTCCTAATATCACCACCGGGAAGATGTAGAGTGCGCAGTGAGTAGTGAACGCCGACCTCGTACGGAGTCGTTTTTCTCGCTGACGGAAAAAGGGTGTTCGCGGAAAAATCGCCATATCATTAACACATTCAATGCCGTCGTCGACGGTTGCTACCTCGCGCAGACGACCGGCATCGACCCGTAGTCGACGCATCTCCCGCTACGTAATAAGGGACCGTCCATATATTAAGTAAGACGTTTTAGGGCACTTTTTGACCCCCCCCTCTCCCCCATGTAAGAAAACGTAAGAACCAATGGGACCCCCCCCCTCCTAAATCTTACGTAAGAAATCTGAGGTTTTTTTCACTCGCGAGCTCACCACTACTGATGTTTCACTTCGAATGAGTATTAGATAATTTCCAGGGGTGGTAGTCATCTGGTCTAGTAAATAATTCCCCTATTATTTATAAACAAATGTTTATTATTTCAGTGAGAAGCCGTACTTAGCTAACAGTCACATAAAGGTAAACTTTTTTCACAACATAAAAAATAGGTAATAAAAACCTTCCATAGATTTTGGAGCATCGAAACAAAAATAAAGACATGTCGACGTATTGGCACCCCTGTTGTGGTGAGGCCCCTAGACATCGAATAAAACTAATAAACATGGGCCAGACATGCGGAGGGGCATTCTACGAGACATTCGTGCATGCAGAGACAGGCTGTAACTGAAAAACATATCTGAAATGTGTCATCTGCAATGCTTACCTTCACAATAAAGCTCTTGAGAGTAGCTTTCCTCTTCGTAGCTTCATGATTCAGTTGCTGAATTTTACTGTCAATGTGTTTTTCAAATGCCATACCATCCTTCCCAAATTCAGTTTTAGCTCTTCGCCAGATGACATTTGCCTCCTCCTGGGCTTGTTGTGGAGTTTTGCTTGGGTAGCAATTCTTGAAAGCATCAAAGAGCCTTTTATAGAGATCTGCTCTAGACCCCATCATTCGAGCGAAAGTAAGTCATTTAAACCCGCGGTATTCTCGCGAAGCACTCCTGTCTGCCGGTAGCGGATCGCGTCAGGTTGGAACTTGCAGCACGTGCGTCATGCAGAGTGGGACTCAGGGAGCGGGGTGGGGGTACAAGAAAGCTCAGCAATAAAAGTGCAGCGCCCCCATGTGTCAGAGCATCGGCACCCGCTTCGACTGACAGTGTCCTGCTATCGCTGGAGCGCGGGAGCGCCGCATTAGCGGTGTTAAATGCGTTTCATTCAGAGTACTGTTCTGGGACGCAAACTGCGTTTTCGCTAAAGTAAAATCTTACGTAAGACCAATCGTAGACCCTTCCTCCCCCCTTGTAAGACAACGTAAGACTCATCCGCACCCCCCCTCCCCGCAAACGTCTTACGTAATATATGGACGGCCCCTAACCGTACCGTTAAGCGACGGCTTCGCACATTGGCTCCTCGTAGGAAGCCGGCTCCTCAGTTTAGTTTTTGTCAGTTTGCTCATCGGTTAGTTTGTATTTAGTGCGAATTTTTCCGGAAATACGATATTTAAAAAATAGTGAAATTTCGGTTGGCCATTGGGGAACATACAGTTTCGTTACGAACCGAAACTAAATGGCAAGAGAAAAGATATAGTTTCGTTCCGAACCGAAACTATTCTTTGGGTTCGGTTTCGTTTAACATCCCTGGTCATGTTAAATTCGAAGTTCAAGTATTTAATTTCTTTAAGAATTATCAGATTTATGACGCGTAGTGAGCCTATTAATGTAACACAAGGTCAATAACTTACAGCGCATGTGATAAATTTAGTGAATATCGCCACAAGTTTCTTTAAATTCAGCTCCGAAACCTATAATAAAATGTTTTGCCATTTTCACTTTTACACTAATTTCGGGATCGCGTTATATCCGAGACAACACCACACATCTACTAGCATGGAAAAGATACATACCTCCTATTGTTAGACAACAAATATGAAATCCAAAGTATCAGATTGTCTAACTCTAAAAACCAGCAATTTAAAGTAGAATTAGATCACACGGGAAAGAAACCTGCACAAAAGGAATTCAAAGCACCAGCGATGTCTCGATCTTCCTCCAATAACTAGCGATGAAATACTAACGAAAATAGGAAGGGAGAGAAATTAAAGTTCGTAGAATAATGACCTCTGGTTTGCAACCGACATTTCCGAAACAAATGCTTTGGCAATACCCTTCCCCGATGTAAGAAGAAGAAGAATCTTAAATATTTGTTTTAAGTGCTCCAAGGGACACCTGCCCTGGAGAAGAATGTGTGAGAGCTATGGGAAATACCCGCGGCGTAGATTCCAAAAGGCTGAGACATCGTATTGCCCTTTTTCGGTCATTGCCGACAATGTCCCCCAGATAAGGGGATTAAGAACCCGGAGAGACCCTTCTCAGCGGGTACGCGGTTGAAAATATTTCGGCTGCTCTGGTTTTCCCCGTTACCCCTTTCATTTTGTAGGCAGGTAGGATAAATTCGGCCGCCCTCACCCACCATCGACTCATCGTTAGGCAGCCGCGAAAATCTCAAGTTCCGCCATACCTCTCAGGGTGTTATTCCATGGAAGAATAATTATGTCTTCCATGGTTATTCCTCTCTGGCCGCCCCTCCTCTCCTGCCGCCGATGTGCTGTGCACAACTCGCACACCCAGTTGCGGCGGCCCTGTATTGATGAACCTTCGGTTCGCTTTGTTTTAATGGGAAGTCGTCTCCGGGTGCTACCGCGCCCTTCGCCTCACCCGGAACCCAAGAAACCCTCCCCGTTTTCCGGTGATTGGGTTTGTAAATGTCGAGACAGGCCAATCAGTTTCTGTTAATGTTGTAGGTAAGTAAGGTCCTGGAAATAATACGTAAGTGCCGGTTAGGTTTATATTGTAGTAATTTAAGAATTGAATCGGACCCAACAGACGTAATTAATTCAACTTCAATCTATATTCGCAGATCCACAAAATTCAAGCGATTCCATTTGTTTACATGGTAGTTCGTGATTCCATACAGAGAGGCACTGTCGTCGTGGATGTCTTATATCAAATCTAAGCCATATTTCTTATTTATACTTTTTCGATGTAATCAACCGTTAGCTTGAAATCATCGATTTGTCTTACGGGTGCCCCCCCCCCCCCCCCCTTCACAACCCCCCTCCTCTTGGTCTGATTTTGCTCATCTATGAACTTGATCTTATACTTGTATTGAAAGTGACAAATCTCACATTTGAACTTCCTAATATAATTTACTCGAGAGTTATCGTCGAAAAACCAAATCGATGTTCCCCCCCCCCCCCCCCCCCCCCCAAACCCCCACTTAAAATTTTTTTGAGATACACCACATAGCCTATATTTTAAGCTCGACCAGTCTAAAGATACGTTGCAAGTTTAATAAAAATTCGACCAGCCGTTTTTGCGTGATGCGGTAACAAACAAACAGACAGACAACAATTCTGCAAACAGGTTCAAACATCTTCTTGCGATGTAAAACACACAAAAAAAGTAAAACCCCGACAAAAAAACAAATGTACAGACAGAGGTAACAATTATATTTCTATAGATTTTATTGCGATTTGGCTTATAACCTTTTATTTAGGGTTCTGCGAGCAAAAATATTTGAATATAAGTGTTCCGTGGCTTCAAAAAATTTGGTTTAGAATATTGATTCTTCTTAATCCCTATCGCTCCTCGATCGCTCTCTTTCTCTCCGTTTTATCCCCGCTTCCGCTTGATCTCGGTTCGCTACCTTCTTACTACAGCGATTTGAAAATGAATCCGTTGTCTCTTCCGTTAAGATCGAAGCTCCGTAAACGTTCGCGGCCCCGATTAATCCGAAGACAACGAAAAAACTTTTATGTATGTCGGCTATATTCTATTTTCTGGAAATTCTGTCGGGATGCTATTGTCGTGACATTTTGACGGAAGAGTTACGGGTAACTGAACAGCAGACTGACGCTTTCCGCTCCGCGGTCGTTTCGGCGAGTCGACGAGGGCCTCCGTGTCCAAGTGGTTTTATTCTCGAGCCGCATCCTTATCATTCGGAATTGGATTTATATAACATTATTTATGGATAGAAACGAACGTTATTGACTTTCCTAAAATCGGTAACGCCATGCAAAACTTTATTTTAATCAACCTAAGATATCTCGCTTATCGAATCGATACTTCGTGAAATTGCGATACTCATTGATTTTGAAAATATACATGGAAAGTATCAAAATAAAATAAATTTCTTCCAGTGTTTCTTTACGGAAAAACCTTAATTTTATTATTCGTTGAATTTTTCTTGTTATTTGTATTTAAGTACATTAAAACCTCGCGTTTCGTGAAATGGAGTATTAGAAAGCAATTATATACCTGTACGTAAGGGAAATAGCGTTTTAACCTTCTTTTCTTCATCGTAAATAATCCATTTTCTTCCTATTTAATAATATTACATGCACACGTAGGGAAATTAAACGTTTGTTTGGGAGATTGTTTATGTTAGCAACAATGAAGTAACCATGCAAGAAATTTTTAAAGTTCAACTCGATATAAGACTTTCTTTTTTGATTTTCTCGATAACGGCTACTTCTACGATAAAAATGTGTAGGAAAGGAAATACTCTAATTTATTACTTCTACAGCTTTTATTTGAGAAATATTTTGATATGAGCAATACTTTACGAGATATGAGGAAAATTTAATTTTTTGTTACGTCAAGTGGTACCCCTGATTGGCGTACGTGATTCATTTTTACGATTTTCTTATTATGTTTGATTGAAAGTCCTTAATATCAAATTTCATGAAAATCCGTTCTGTAGAAGCCGAGAACGAACATGCGGACGGGCGGACCGACCGACGATAATAGGCTCTCACGCTGTAAGCGAAACGCGCCTAAAAACGGACAACATACATTGTACAAACTTTCTCATATATTAATGCGTCGTTTAGTTATCTTTAGAAAATAAAAATCGTATCAGCCTGTTTTTAGGAAATCAAATTTTTGTCAAAGTTGCTCAAGAATATTTAGTTATCTTTAGAAAAATATGAACTATGATCGTTATAAACATCAACTTAATTAACTATACAGAATTTGATGAAAATAGTATGAGCCGTTTTTCAAAATTCGAATTGATGTTCAAGTTACTCAAGAATAAACTAGCCTTACATTTATTCATTGAGGAAAATGAAATATGTAGTATTATTGAAGACGTAAACTCAAGTAACTGTACGAAATGTGATGAAAATCGTTAAAGCCGTTTTTGAGAAAATCGGATTGTCGTTAAAACTGCGTAGAATACACTTCCCTTAATTATTGAGCAATGTCAACCATTTCTTCATAGCTTCTGCTCAGTATGGTAAAATGCCATTCATTTTCGCTCTACCGTTTAGGCTCTAGAGGCAATAACAGACAGAGACAGACAGACGACATTGCGAAAACCACTTTTTCGGAATCGGCTACACCTAAAACGTATATTTTCGTAAAAATCTCGTGGTCGAATTTTTTTCGCGATTACAATACTTGATCAAAATACTTCGTATATGAGAAAGTAAAAAGATAATACTTTTGGGGAGGTATCTTATAAATCTGATTAATTTGTATTCATTAACATTAATTAAACTTTATTGTCTAAAATATCGTATTCTTTGTGTTCTATTTGGTTTGAATTCTTTATTTCAATTTTGGGTACTTGTGGTTTATCCCGGACCACTTTTCAAGTATTGTCTGTAATTTAGGAAAAATGTTTCTGTTGATGTTGTTATGTTGACGTTGTTGTGGAGTAATGTTATTAATAAATAACAAACATTTAATTAATTACGCTTTTTAATAGAAATACATTTTTTACTTTCTCATGAGAAGTATCGAGAAAATATTGTTTTCGTGTAAAAATTCGACCTCGAGATTTTTACGGAAATATACGTTTTAGGTGTCGCTGAATCCGAAAAAGTGTTTTTTTCAATACCGTCTGGATCTGGAGCCTAGACGGTAGAGCGAAAATGAATGACATCTCGTACTTAGGCATTTTATCATACTGAGCAGAGTATACGTAGAAATGGTTGACATTGCTCAGTCATTAAGAGTAGTTTATTCTACGCATTTTTAACAACAATCCGATTTTCTCAAAAACGGCTCTTACGATTTTGATCAAATTTCGCACAGTTACCTAAGTTTACGTCTTCAATAACACTGTGTAGTTCATATTTCACAAAAAATGAATATAAGGTTAGTTTATTCTAGGCAACTTTAACAACAATTCTATTTTCTCAAAAACGGCTCTCACGATTTTGATCAAAATTCGTACAGTTACTTGAATATACATCTACAATAATACTACGTATTTCATTTTTCTCAATGGATGAATATAAGGCTAGTTTATTCTTAGGCAACTTTAACAAAAATTGGATTTTATAAAAACAGGCTCATACGATTTTCATTTTCTTAAGATAACTAAACGACGCATTAGTATCCATATATGAGCAAGTTTGTACAATGTATGTTGTACCAATTTTTTATTTTTAAAGTTGTCAGGGATAATTCACAAAATGTGGTCCGGGACCTCATGACTAAGGCGCGAAAATATGTCGTTTGACTGTTGCGCCGCAAATGGAGAGGATATTGGCGAGCCTTCGGCTCACTTTATTTTCACTTTCTCATATACGAAGTGTATTGAGAAAGTAGGTATTGTAATCGCGAAATAATTTGACCTCGAGATTTTGACGGAAATATACGTTTTAGGTGTCTCCGAGTCCGAAAAAGTGGTTTTCGCAATGCCGTCTGTCTGTCTGTATCTTATTGTATATAGAGCCTAAACGGTATAGCGAAAATGAATTAAATCTCGTACTTAGGTATTTTATCGTACAAAGAGGAGTCTATGAAGAAATGGTTGACATTGCTCAATAATTAAGGGAGGTTTATTCTACGCATTTTTAACAACAATTTAATTTTCTCGAAAACTGCTGTAACAATTTTGATCAAATTTCTTACAGTTACTTGAATATACGCCTTCAATAATAACAAATACTTCATATTTCTCAAAAAAATGAATATAAGGATAATATACTCTAGGAAACTTTAACAATGATTTGATTTTCTCAAAAACGGCCAGAACGATTTTGATAAAATTTCGTACAGTTACTTCAGTACACGTCTGCAATAATACTGCATTTCTTTTTTCTCAATGAATGAATATAAGGTTAGTTTATTCTTGGGCAACTTGAACAAAAATTGGATTTTCTAGAAACAGGCTGATACGATTTTCATATTCTAAAGATAGCTAAACGACGCATTAGTACTCATATATGAAAAAGTTTGTATAATGTATGTTGTACCGATTTTATTTGTTTACATATCAACTGTATTGAAAGCGTCAGTCGCAACTTTAAAATTGTCTTGTGATATATTGAGCTGAGGAGATTTTTCGGTTGGTGTTTTTTCGTTCCTTCCGACTTGTTTGTAATATAGACTATTGGAAATGTTTTAAAATTTTCCTATATTGTAATCGCTGATAATTAATTCTGAGAACGGTGTTGTCATGAGTAATCATATTCGTTGCTCTGTATAGAGGAAGTCGTGTTGGCCACACCAGATTTTTTTTATATATACTTGTTTACTTCTGAAATTTGATATTACCTGAGTTAAAAACGGGAACAAAAAGCACGATCTATTTACATTTACAACAATACCCTGCAAGCCGCAAGAAGCGTTTGGCAGGGGGTGTCACAACACCAGGTGAACTCTGACTAATTCCTCTGTTGGACGGTCTTATCGCGTCTACGAAAAAGGATCTGTAGTATTTCTCTCTTCTAGCGATTGTTTCGACAGATTTTCTCCTGTACTCTGATCTAACATTACGTTCACTAACACCGATGGGGACGACTATGCCGCGTACGTCTTCAACGAATTCGGAGCTTTCGAATTTTTCAAATAGTTTCCTTTTGTAATCAATACTTCTACACTTCAACGTCTGCCATTTCAAATCCCTCAATATCTCTGATACACTCGCATCATACCGATATTCTCCTTTTACGAATCTAGCCGCTCTACGCTGAACCATTTCGAGCTCCCTAATTAAACCCTCCTCGAAAGGGTCTCAGACGGCGCAACAGTATTCCACGACGGGTCGTATTAGGGAAAAGTATGCAATTTCCTTCACGTTCGAGGAGCATCCCCGCAGGACTCTAGAGGAAAGCCCTTGAATTCTGTTTGCCGATGCTATAACGGTTTTTATATGCTCTCTACTAGACAAATTGCTACTGAGAATTACTCCTAGGTATTTGTAGCTATTGACGTATTTTAGCTTTAGTTCAACGGTTGAAATTCATGGAGCGCGTGCAGTTCATTGCGGCGCATTTCTTTATATTCAGGTCGAGTTGCCAATCTTTACACCATTTCGTAGTAGCCTGAAGGGGCATCCCCACAGGACTCTAGAGGAAAGCCCTTGAATTTTGTTTGCCGATGCTATAACGGTTTTGATGTGCTCTCTACTAGACAGATTGCTACTGAGAGTTACTCCTAGGTATTTGTAGCTATTGACGTATTTTAGCTTTAGTTCAGATATTTGGTACGGGTAACGGTTGAAATTCATGGAGCGCGTGAAGTTCATTACGGCGCATTTCTTTATATTCAGGTCGAGTTGCCAATCTTTACACCATTTCGTAGTAGCCTGAAGGTCCTTTTGCAAATTCTCCTGATCGTGTATTGTGTTGATTTCTCCATACACAAGTGTGTCATCCGCGAAGAGTCTAACTTTACACTTTGTGTTATCCGCTAAATCATTTATATATCAAGAATAACAGAGGTCTGATTACACTTCCCTGAGGCACGCCGGAAGTCACTTTGACGACGTCTGATGCAACTCCATCGAGGACTACTCTCTGGGTTCTATCGGGAAGAAACGAGGCGATCCAATTGTGGCGACCAAACAACATAGCCACATACGGCTCTAACTAAATGCTATATTGTACAAGAAATAAAGTATTAACAACACAAATGCTCGTGAGACGTAAGTCTCGCAGCTTAACCACTTCAGAAAATGTCAACTTATCGTTACAGTCTGTCCGACAGGAAACTCTAGCACACTCTCCCTTGCGAGGAACTACTCTTCTCGCTTTTTCTCCGTCACTCGACTCTCTCTAACTCCTCTCTCCTCGCGGCGACCCTCGACTTCGGTATCTCCCGGTGCTTCTGTCCTCGTTCTCTCGACGGCCACTCTCGCCTGAGTCGCCGCTCAGGGGAGGTTCGGCGGGTAGCTTAAATGGGCGACTCCTCGACTTCGTATTGGTTAATTTCCTGATTATGTGATATAACCATGCGAAAAGGAGGGAATGGGAAATAGGGGTAATATTCGCACTATATAAAGCGCGTTAGTGTGGGAGCAGCCATTCGGCGGGGCCATTCGGTGAGGGACCTTCGGCGTTCTCTTCACCGATTACGAAAGACACCGTGCTTCGTTAAGTGCGGAGGTGTGGGGAAAATCGCTGCACAATTTATAATTTTCTCGTTAATTGAATAAGCCCTTAATTTTTGCCCTATTTTCACGTGAGAAACGGTGTCGAAGGCTTTCCTAAAGTCTAAAAATACAGCATCAACTCCTATTCCTTTATCCGCTGCTTTCACAATATCTTGTGTGAGTAGAGCTAACTGAGTCTCGCATGACCTGCCTGTTCGGAAACCATGCTGGTTTCTATTAAGCGCATCTTTGCTTTCGAGAAATCGCATTATTGAGCTACCGATAATGTGCTCAAAAACCTTACAGAAGATTGACGTCAACGATATAGGGCGGTAGTTCTCCACTTTTAATTTACTTCCCGTTTTAAGTATTGGTGTAACGTGGGCTGTTTTCCATATCCAAGGAACTACACCCTCATCTAAAGATTTTCTGAATAGAATCTTAAGGTACGGAGCTAATTCGTTTGCTAACGAGTTTATAATGAATGCAGGTATGGCTTCAGACCCTGGCGATTTTCTGTTATGGACCTGACTTAGTAATTTAACGATACCGCTTTCGGATATTTCTATGTCACTCATATTTGAGTCTATACGAGTAGGGAAATCAATGAAATCATCGCTGTCGATTGTGAAGCAATTTTCGAAGAACCGATTTAACATATTGGCCTTAATAAAAGAGTTGTGCACACTTTCACCCTTGTCTGTAAGTAGATGAGATACTGTGGACTGACCTCCTCGAACTTCTCGCACGTCTAACCAAAATTCTTTCGAGTCTTGTTTGAGTGGGTCTGAGAGTACCGTGGATAGGTAGGCGTCAAATTTCTTACGCGCTTCGTCTCTTGCAGATTTACGACTATTTCTGTATATTAAACACTCGTTCGCGTGGTCCCTACCAACTTCCTTAAGGTCTTTATGCGCGCGTGATGCCGTCTTTGTTTCTTGAGCAAGGCACGGTGTTTCGGTTTCACCCACCGCGGGTCCTAGCGATCACGAATTGCTTAGGTTGGGACAAACCTTTTTAGCCCTTATCGAATGATTCGCAGAATTTCCGTCCAAGAGTCATCTACGCTGTTACTATTCGCAAAATTGATAAATGTCGCTATTTGGTTTGTAAAATAATTTTTTAAACCTGGGAGATCTGCATTAATGAAGATATAGCCTAATCGCGTTGGCTTATATATTGTCGCAGGGGTGTATTTGAAGTCGGCAATTACTATTTTATGATCACCTATACCGTCGTCGATTTGTAGGTTTCTAGTCGATAGTGGGTGGGTAGTGGCTAGCAGATCTAATATGTTTCCGTTTCCATTATTGTCATATCGAGTCGGCTCCTTGACGATTTACTCTAGAGAGTTTAGAGTAAACGCTTCAATTAATGCACGAGAAGCTTCTCCATTTTTTCCACCACTAACATAGGTTACGGATTTCCAATCGATCGATGGAAGATTAAAGTCTTCTCCAATAATAATTACTGGATCGTTCTTTCTCCTAGCTATCACCTGCAATGTACGACTGAGTTCTCTAGTGATCTCGACTCCCGAGTCAGGTGGGCGGTAAAATGAGCAAAAAAATAACTTGTCACCATTTCTGGAACTTCATATCCGTATGCGGCATTGTCGCATCTACGATACAAATTCGATGCGAAAAAGGATAGAGCAAATATTTTTGACCTCTCCTCTGTGATCCTTTCTTTACTCATCTCGTCGGCCGACGCCACGATGTATAACAATTTCAATCGCTGCGATTAGTCGCTCCGTTGCGAGCCACGTTAGAGTCCTTTGGAATTATAGTCGGGCCGGCGAGAGTTGATCTCTGAGTGTTTCAGTGGAAGGGATGTAGTTTTGCCGCTTTGAACACCCCTCCCTTCCGCCCGGCTGACCCAGAAGCGTGGGATAGTAAATTTTCGAGCAACATAAATGGGTGTATAGATTTATTCTTGGAAAGAAAATTTTTCAAGGACGAGTTTATCGAACGATTAATTTTTCGAGATTAATGCTTCGTTTTAAAAAATTAATCAATCATTGCTTTAACTGATTAAACCGTTTAGAAATACTCTAACCTATCACTTCATCATTCTAATGAAACATTAGGTCATAAAGATTAAATTAATGAACAATTATTTTACTGATATTCTATTTACTCATAATTATACAGTGGTTGGCCATATTGTTAGACTCGGTCACCAAATTTCGTATTTTCTGAATTGAAGCACTCGTACTAAATTATCGGTTCATGGACTGTAAATTCACAAACAAAAAGGAAAATCTACGCGGTAAAGTTCAAGAAATACAAATAGTAATATTATGTGCAGTAGATGTACAGTACAGGAATCCTTCGTTTAATGAGGTTGATGCGTTCCTGAACAATACCCCGTTACTTAAACACACGACAAATGAAAATGAATTTCCAATAAGATTAGATGAATGATAGGATGCATTTCTGGCAAAACATTACTGCGCATATAAATTTTAAAACGTGGTTTATGGTTTTAATAAATGGAAATCATCAAATACGCGTTACTAAACGAACCTTAACTCCGGCGTCCGGTCTAAATAAATGAAAACTTCCGTTATGAAAACGGTTCTAATATGTAACGCGCAATTCGGGTTTTCATTTATTGTAATAATATGAAAATTAAAAGTAAGAAAGGAATTAAAATAAAAAATAAACGAACTGACTTAATCAAGTTGAGACTTAGGACTTTTAAATCCTACTGACACAATTTCATTCTCTGCTCGAGACTCACCGACGGGAGGCCACGGCGAACTTTTAAAGAACAACTGCATTGAAGTGTTTACATTTTTTTCCAAACGTGTTTTTCAAGTGTCAATATGTAAGAATCCGTTGTAAGACGAGGAATGGGGGAAATCCCTTTGGGTTTTTGACTGCTATGTTTAGAATTGCGGGAGGCGGGAAAGTGGGAATTGAAAACTGGTAACAGCTCCTTGCATAAAGGCTTCATCCCCGTTCACACGTTCCCGTTTTCGTGCCTGGAAACAGGCGCCTGGATGACTATACTGCGTTTCCAGAGATCGTACGGTTGAGGTGTGTCTACGGTTAGACTTGTAGGGTGAGGGGGAGAAAATGTCAGCCAATAAGAGGTCTTAAATTTCCCACGCCTTTCAAAAATTCTTGACGAGCGCTGTTGACACGATTGCTCTCAGAAATTCACTCCTCCACAGCTGCTGTTGAAATGAGCGAAATTCGAAATGTGGCAACATTGGGTCGTAGCCTAAGCGAAATAACACGAATGCGGACGGAATACTGCGAATCTGACCCGTAAGACTTCGGGAAACGCACTTTAGCTGCATGCGGTAGTGTACGTAGTCAGATGGATTCAGAAGAGAAAGCTGCCCTCTTGACTGGTGCTGCACGTCACCAGTGTCACGTGGCAGTCCTCAGCCAATCGACGTGTTTTTGACAGGACTGAAATCGGGAGTCGCGGCCGTGTCGTGCCCGACGCCTTTCTTGGGGGGATTTACTTGTGCGCATGCGCAGAAGGACAAGCGCCTGTTTTCAGGAATGAATACGGGAACGTGTAAACGGGGACTTCCACTCCCTTCTCTCCAGCTCCGCCAATACTCAGAGATCAACTCTCACCGGCCCGACTATAATTACAGTTTCTTGCCAAACAATTCATCAGGGCCGGCCCGAGGTACCGGCGAATCGGGTGGATGCCCGGGGCACCACAATCTAGGGGGTGCTATTCCTACAATCTATCTACACATGACTTGCAAGTGAATAAATATTGGTTACCGATTTATATCGGCAACCAGACTGGAACCTTTATGGCATTCATTCTGCTTTTTCTTTATAATATTTACATTTACAGAGCGATGAATAAATTAACACGTACTTCGTAATTATCTCGACAAACATTTACGGAGGGGAGCGCTAGAGTGCTGTCTCGCCCTGGGCGGCAAAATTCCTCGGGCCGCCCCTGGATACCATCCTATTTCTCCCTCGGATCAAATTCATCTTCCGCGAGTTCCTCATACCGCAAGCCCCCTCCATTATATCCTTCCCACACTTGTTCCCATCCCTCGTCTCCCTATCCTCCTAAGGATACACGCGGGACGAATCGATGAGTCACTCGGAGGGAAGTAGAGAGGTTCGTGAAGTTGGTATTGTTCCTGTTGGACCGGAGGCGGTAACGTGGGAGGACCCTCCTTATTTCGGTCCTTTATCCGAAGGGCGGAGACAAATTCGTGGAGCCTTAAATTACCTGGTGACTGCGTAATGGCGCCTTCGGTCTCTCGGGCTGCCAACACCTCGCGCGCCGACGACTGCATAGGGCCTCTCATTGTTGCCGTCACATAGTGTTTTAAAAGGGTGTTCACCCGCTTTAGGACGCGAAAAGCGTAAACATTCGTTGGTGATGAGGAAAGGAAAAATTTCCGGGAACGAAAACTGTACTCTTCCGACTTGGTTTATCGTCTTTAGTATAGTTATCGTCTGAGGTATGCGAATTGTCAGACTGCCACCAGGAGGCATTCGGATGCCGAATAGGTGATCGTTATCTATGTTTCGCACCTGAATTTACCTATTCTCTCCATATTTAATTACGTCGTCGACGGAGAGAGTGAAGTCGTTCGTACGCCTTTTATCTCGATCGAATGCTCTCTCGGAATACTGTAAACTCCCGATTTACGAACACCACGCGTTCCTGAAAAGTATTTCGTAAACCGAAAGTTCGTAAATCGGGAGAGATTTTCCAATTAATGCAATGTTAAAATCATGGGATGCGTTCGAAAACCAATTTTCCCTTCTACAAGTGCAAGAAAAAGGAGAACGGAGCAAATTATTATAGATTTTAGCAAATGCATTTTAATCATAACTTATTGATTCATTGAATCTGGCGTCATTTTTCATATTAAGCGGAGGTTTCGGAGGGGAGGGGAGATTATCATGCGTGATGACGCAGAAGAAGGTGCACAGCTTTCAACATTTATATCAGAAGGGTTGTGCGCTGCAAAGGAATGAAAAACTCATCCAAGGAATTCTGACGACAAAAAGCAATGAAACATCTTTTAAACGCCCTTGAAAGGTCTAGCAACAATTTATTTAGGTATGCCAGAAATAAATGTTACTTTTTCGTACAGCGTTTTAAAATGATGATAGTAATTGGAGTTGACATAACCTATAGCGGTCCTACCATTAATGGTCGAAAAAAATACACTACAAAATATTGACTAAAATGGTAGGTATTATACACTGTAACAAACCAAAACAATTTTTCCAGCAGCTTAACAAGCGTCATTTATGGACGAATTGTCATCGATGAAGCTTATTTGTCATTAATGTTATGTTTATAAGGTATTTATTTTTGAATTTTACTTTTAGCCTCGTTAAAGCTTTTTCTCTGTTAACCTACTTGCAGAAGCTCGCATGGTGGAATTTCTAACCTGGGGGTGCTTATACAATATAACCAAAATACTTATGGATGTATTTCAGGAATGACAAATACGTGGCACGCGTAAGTTTTTTTTTTCTGCATAAGATATTATGTACCTTAAAGAAGGAATACACTAGTGGCACGCGAATAATTCTGATGATACAAATTATTTTCTTGGCACGCAACACAAAAATTGTTTGCCATCCATGGTGTATTTATAGCTATCGTATATTACGGTAGTGTTTCATCACAAAAATTCTTTTGTAAGTTGGTGTAGCCTTTTGGGAAATTTATATCTCGCCCTGTGTTTGGACTATTTTTGTCATCTATGCACTGTCAACAAGCCGAAAGCTTCTATTCTTTGACGAAAGGAATTTATATAAAATACATTTTAGCGCATTAAAAAAAACTCTGAAACGCTTTCCCTCATTATAACACCGTTCTTATGGGAAAATCTGTTTCGGTTTACGCGGTTTCAGTTTACAAGACAGTTTTCAAGAACGCAATAATCGCGTAAACCGCGGGGGTGGTGTGTATGTAAACGATATTAGACTAAGCATCCATGTCTGTTTTATTAAATATACATAAGTCGTCGAAATCATTCGACTAATCACCATTAAAGTGACCAGTAGAGCGTTTAAGAAGTATTCCGTCATTTTAATTAGATAAAGCCCATCGGTCGTCCGCAAAAGATGGCGTGTCCCTTCGAAAATTGTCGATGCATAAATACTTGCGCGTGTCAAGTATCAGGGTGCATCGGGAGCAGGAAAAAATATTATCCGAGTGCTCGGGACGAAATGTACTACTCGAGAGAATCAGTAACGGTAGGTGGACACACAAAGGTGGCGCTGATCCCGTGCCACGTTCGATTCACTCCGTCTGGGGCGCTTGCCACCTCATCCCCACCAGCATCCTCTGCACCTGCCCCTCACCCTTCCTCCTCCTTTCTCGATAACATCCTCGCGTCTGTTCTTTCAAGGAGGGGCGGATATTGCCCTCCTTCACCTCCCCCTCATCCAACATTCATCGAGCGACGGCAATCCTGTTCCTCAGATGAAGAGAGCGGTGGGACAGGAGAGAAAGGACCTGGCGATATATGCGTATACACATACCTATCTATATGTATGTGGGTGCCTTTGTGTGCACATTGGTATTTCACCCATGTTACGAACCCACCTCCTGCTCTCCCCGTTTGCCATCATCTTCACCGACCACCTTTTCCACCGTGTACCACATGGTTCTGACGCTCTCCATCCCAACCTTCGAGACCGCTTCCGTTCTTCCTCTCCCTATATCACACACCCTTCCGCACCCTTACTCGCTGCCTCGGCCTCCGACCGACTCCCCTCACCTCCTCCCCCGTAACCAGCTCCATCCTCGGCAAACTCGTTCCGGAATCCCGCATCTGCAGAAAATCTCCGCCGTGGAAAGGCGACTGCAAAAAACGATCGCACGAATTACGAGTATTCGAAACGCATTGGATGCTACGACGAAAGAAAAGGGAGGGGGATGGTGTCTACCTACCCCTCTTCCACCTCACCCACCCCTCCCCCTCACTTTATTCATTTTTAATTTCTCCATACGTAGTAATGGGAAAGTATTATGATCAAGAAAAAATCGACTTCGAGATTTCAACGGAAATACACGTTTTGAGGTCCATAGAACACGTTTAGACTATTTTCGGATGATGTCTGTGTCGATGTGATTGTCGGCGCTCTAACTCAGAAAGTTATAGAGAATGTAATTTCCTATAACTTTCATTTGAAACAATTTTCTATAGCAGTTATTGTTTAGGAATTATTTATAAATAATAGGTTTTTTCGGTTTCCGTCAAATATCTCTTTAAAAACGTCGTTATTCGTAATCTTCGTAAGGACCATAGTTGTAGAGAATAATATTTCCTCCAAGTTTTGTTTGAAACTAATTTTCGTAGAACCATCCATTTCGGAGATATTCAACTTTTTCGTAATTTCCAGTATACAGCGCCACCACCATGTAGCGGTGAATTCTGTAAACATATTCAAAATATACCTAATTGACGGCAATAAGGACGACTGTATTCTTTTATGATACGAAATGATAATTTGTCTCATCATGCCATTCATAATAATTTAAATATCTATACCCCAAATATGGAGAAAGTTATATCTTGGCCACATTAGATTTTTTGAGAAATATAAGCTATTTAGTATTGTTGAAGACGTAAACTCAAGTAACTGTACGAAATTTGAGCATAATCGTTAGAGCAGTTTTTGAGAAAATCAAATTGTTGTTCAAAATTCGTAGAATAAACTTTTCTTAATTACTGAGCAATATCAACCATTTCTTCATATACTCTGCTCTGTATTATAAAGTACCTAAGTACGGGTTTGTATTCATTTCCGCTCTACCGTTTAGTCTCTAGAGCCAGTAACAGTCAGACAGACAGCATTGCGAAACCCACTTTTTCGGATTCAGTTACTCCTAAAACGTATATTTCCGTAAAAATCCCGAGGTCGACTTTTCGCGATAACAATGCATTCTCAATATACTTCGTATATGAGAAACTAAAAAAGAGTTTTTCGCATTGCCGTCTGTCTGTCTCTTATTGCCTCTAGGGCCTAAACGGTAGAGCGAAAATGAATGGGAAATCGTACTTTGGCATTCAATCTTACAGGGCAGAGACCATGAAGAAATGCTTGACATTGCTTAATAATTAAAGGAATTTTATTCTACGCATTTTTAGCAACAATTACCTTTTCTCAAAAATGGCTATAGCGATTTTGATCAAATTTCTTACATTTACTTGTATTTACGTCTTCAATAATACTGTATAGTTCATATTTCTCAAAAAATGAATATAAGGCTAGTTTATTCTAGGCAACTTTAACAACAATTCGATTTTCAGATAAACGGCTCTAACGATTTTGATCAACTTTCCTACAGTTATTTGAGTACACGTCTGCAATAATAGTACATATTTCATTTTTCTCAATGAATGAATATAAGGCTAGTATATTCTACATCTATCTACATCTACATGATACCCTGCAAATCACCAGACTGGTGGGTGGCAGGGGGTGCAGCACACCGAAACCTACCTAATAACGTCCCTCGTGGGAATCACTCTCCTGTTATGATCCCGTATGGTCCTTGGGAAAAACGAGCTCTGATATCGCTCGGTCCTACAGTCGATCTCTCGTATTTTATTCTCGTGATCGTGCCTGCCCATGTACGTAGGTGCCTCTAATATTCCTGAGACCTCCTCTAAGAGAACTTCCGACCTAAATTTCTCCAGAAGCCTTAACCTAGCGCTAATTCTGCGATCCTCTAGCGATATCCAATTCAACTCCTTCAAGAGTGATGTGACGCTTAGTTTTTGCTCATATTTTTGCTTTACGAATCTGGCTGCTCTGCGTTGGATTCTTTCTAACTCAAGTATTTGTCCCTTTTCGTACGGATCCCATATGCTGGAAGCGTATTCGACCTGAGATCTGACCAATGATAAATAACACGTTTCTCGTACCTGTTCTGTGCTACTTCTTACTATTCTGCCTACGAAGCCCAATTTCTTATTAGCTGCTCCTACGATCCTTCGAATATGCATATTCCACGATAGATCACGACAAATGGTGACTCCTAAATATTTAACGTACTCTGCAGATTGGATATTCAATCTATCAATTCTGTACTCCGAGTCTAATTCATTGTTCTTACTCTTCCAGAAACTCAATAGGGAACATTTGCTGTGATTAACTTCGATTTTCCAATCTTGACACCATGCTGAAAGGGCGTTTAAATCTTCCTGGAGCGATTTTTGGTCATCCTGACTCGTTATCTCCTTATATAAAACGGTGTCATCTGCGAAAAGTCTTATTTTGCAGCGAACTACCGAGCAGATATCGTTTATATATATCAGGAATAGTAGTGGGCCTATGACACTTCCCTGTGGAACACCTGATGCGACTTTTACCGGGTATGAAGATTTCCCATCAATAACTACTATCTGTTTTCTGTCTGAGAGGAAGTCTTTTACCCAACTCACGATATTAGGGTTTATGCCGTACTTTCCTAGTTTTCCTATTAATTTATTATGGGGTACTTTGTCAAACGCTTTTTTAAAATCAATGAAAATGGCATCAACCTGAGTGTTTTTCTCTCCGCATTGTAACAATTCGTTTACGAACAGGGCGAGCTGCGTTTCGCATGACCTACCTTTCCGAAACCCGTGTTGGTTTTTGCTTAGTGAAGAACGACCGTCTAAATAACGCAGAACAGAGCTAACAATTATATGTTCTAGAATCTTACACGATAATGACGTCAAGGAAATCGGTCTATAATTTTCGGGGTTCTCTTTATCACCGCCTTTGTGGATGGGCGTTACGTATGCTAGCTTCCAGTCTTTTGGAACGGTACCATGTGCAACGGATTTTTCGAATATTATTTTCAAGTAAGGTGCGATTACCGAGGCTAGCTCTTTCAACACACGCGCGGGTATGCCCTCCGGCCCGGGAGACTTATTTAGCTTAATAGACTCTAGCTGGTGCGCGATACCTGTTTCCGAGAATATCATATCTTCCATCGAATTTCCCTCATCATTCAAAGCTGGTTCCTCAAATTCGTTGCTCACTGAAGTAAACGCTTTCTGAAAGTGTTCATTTAACAAGTTCGCTTTTTCCGCGCTGTCATGTACTACATCACCTGCCTCCGTTCTCAAAGACGCTATGGTGGGGCCTCTACCATGAACCTCTCTAACGTACGACCAAAATGCTTTCGGATTTTCTTTCAAATTACTATGCAGAACTTTCTTTTTGTAATCATTAAATGCTTCTCGCATTGTTACTCTAGCTCTTGACCGCGCCTCTCTGTATTGTTGCCGTATCATTGACCTCTGTTCCTCTGTGACTTTTGAAGAATTACTATTTAAGCGAGCGTGAAGTTTTCTTTGCCGTCTAAGAGCGCATCTAACTTTCTGGTTGTACCATCTTGGTTCCGCACCATCACGTTTAACTTTATGTGGAATGAATTTATCCGTACCCTCTCGCATCATATCCCTGAACACGCACCATAATTCCTCTGTACTAGCGTCGATAGATGCCCCGCAGAAATTAGGGAATTGTGTCTGTAAAAAAGACCTAAATTTCGAGAAATCGCCTTTGGCGTACATATATACGCGTCTTCTAGCTTTAACCTGTTTCTCCACTTTTAGCTTAAATTCTACGTACACAGCATTATGATCGCTTATTCCTTCCTCTATGGAAAGCTTGTTCATACGCTCGGGGTAGTTCGTTACGAGTAAATCTAATATACTGTTCGATCTCGTGGGACATCTTACTAGCTGACACAACGAGTGTTTAACGAAGGTTTCTATAAGTGCTTCGCATGATTCACGCTCTCTACCACCGGGATCAAAGCAATTATGATTCCAGTCTACTGAAGGTAAGTTGAAATCTCCTCCTATTATAATAGCCCTCTCTTTATTTTTCGATATTAGCGTTGCTACTTGTTTCTCGAGATTATGAATAATTTCTAAACTTGCATTGGGAGGCCTATAAAATGCGCATATATTTGCTATAGTGTAATCGCTTCCTCTAACTCCACACCAAACACTTTCTATTTCGGTGTCATTAATCGGTAGTGGAAAACTTTCGTATGCCTTGCTGACTGCTATAAATACTCCACCTCCCGTCCGGATACTACGATCCTTTCTAAAAATTCTATAGTCTTGAGGGAATACCTCCTGACTTGCAATCTCATCAGTGAGCCAACTCTCTGTACCGATCACGACATCGGCTTCTAGACTACGAATAATATGCTCAAAATCGGCAATTTTCTTACGGATGCTGCGGCAGTTCAATACGACGACATTTAATTTCTCACTATCGCTTCTCAGATAAACCTCAGCCTTACCATTGGTAATCGTTGTAGGAATACATGCGTTCTTCATACTATTATTCCGCCAATTGGTTGATATAGCATTTTCTTTCTGATCGCGTTTTATTTCACCATTTTTATCGAAATCCCAAACGTTAACACTATTGACATCACGGATGTCAGCGCCTTCATCGCTCGGTAACTCTAATTTATTTGCGGTATCGGCCGGATTTCTCGTAATTCTTGGGGAACTTTAAAAAAAATCGGTACAACCTACATTGTACAAACTTTCTCATATACGTACTAATCCGTCGTTTAGTTATCTTTAGAAAATGAAAATCGTATGAGCCTGTTTTTAGAAAATCCAATTTTTCTTAAAGTTGCCCAAGAATAAACTAGCCTTATGTTCATTCATTGAGAAAAATGAAGATGTATACTCAAGTAACTACGAAATTTGATCAAAACCGTTAGAGCCGTTTTTGAGAAAGTCGAATTGTTGTTAAAGTTGCCTAGAATAAACCACCCTTATATTCATTTTTTGATAAATATGAACTACATAGTATTATTGAAGACGTAAACTCAAGTATCTGTACGAAATTTGATCAAAATCGTTGTAGCCGTTTCTGAACAAATCGGATTGTTGTTAAAAATGCGTACAGTAAACTACTCTTAATTATTGAGCAATGTCAACCATTTCTAAGTATACTCTGCTTAGTATGATAAAATAGTTAAGTACGAGATTTCATTCAGACGTTACTCCATTTGTCATTGGCGGATTTAAGGAGAGTCGCACTTTGGGCCCCCTTGAAATAATCCCAGAAATCTACTATAGGTATATTTTAAGGAATTTGTATGTTTGTTCATGGAACTCCTCCTAAACGATAAAAACTAGAACAGCCGAAGTTGGTAGAATTGTTTCTTACGTCCTAACTTTGTGAATGGTTATGGTTTGGCCAACCGCGATTAGTCAGTGCTGCCAATATAGGCGATTCACGTTTTTCCATTAGAAAATACGTAAAAATGGATTGGTTGACGTGCAGGAATTTATTCTTTTGCAAATATAAACTATTTAAAATGAAGTTACAAACTCGGAACAAAAACATGTATTAAATTGAAAGTCAAGTTTATAATTCCTGAATTCAAAATTCGAATCTAAGCCGATTTAGCTTAAAATGTGATGTTTTAATCACGAAAAAGGGAATTTTTATGTTTGTAACAATGGAAAATGCTAAATACCACGGCAGCGAGATCGATGCTTTTAATTGGGAACTGATTTCGCATGCTATACCGAGAAACTGCGGGTAATTTTGTTTTATATCTATCTATCTACTATATATTTAAAAGAATTTCTTTGTATGTTTGTATATTTGTTCATGGAACTCCTCCTAAACGATATGAGCTAGAACAACCAAATTAGGTATAATTCTTCCTTACCTCCCAACCTAGTGAATGGTTGCCGTTCGTTGCTGTTCGTAATTTGATTCGAAATGGCGAACGATTTAATAGACCAACGTCACGTATTTTGCCGCGTCCTGCACCTGAAACACAGGGATGAGTGTGGACTATTTTTAATTTGCACTTTAATATTACTTAAAATCATGATACGAAGAAGGTACTTGGACTCAGAAACGGAGGAAAAACTAAAGTTTCATTTTCCTACCGTGAAATTTCAAATATTTTTCCAAAAATAAGGTTTTTACCACGACATTTAAGGTTTATTGAACAAAATTTTTCCTTGCCATGACAACCCAATTGTTAAGGATTTAACACTATAGCGTAATCCCAATTGCATTGAGATGGAAGCTGTGCTTATTATTTATCGAAGTACTTAGGGAATTGCGTGAAATGCTATTTTGGAACTATAAAAAAACTTATCTATATATCAATTTAAATTATGGTTGATATTTATATCGCTGTTGTAAAACGGACTAATTGTTTAAAATTTCTATTGTATTTACTTAATATTTTATTTATAAGATAATGGATATAAGATTTATCAATATAAGCTTGACAACGGATTCTTTACAAGAAGTATACATCGTGGTGAAAGTGTCTTGAGTCGACATTTTTTACTTTTGACCAATCAATTTATCTTTTTAAATACGCACAGTTAAACAAAAATACAATATAAAATTTCTTCTGATTATTACGAAAGTGTATACGATGGAAACATAAAGGTATTAAAATTTTCTTAATTTTTAAATGAAAAATGTCCTATTAGCAAATTTTTTATATCGAGCTTGAGTTGTTTGTTTCCTGCCAGTGTTGTGTACTGTTTGAGTTGTAATATGAATGCAACCTTAGATTCCAAATCTAATGTTATTCTACGTTTGATGGCATTAACGTCAGAAGATATCCGTTATAATAATTATAAATTTTTAAAAAAGTACATATCATTCGAATATCTAATTCTTTCGTTGATTTCAATATTTATTAACGATTCGCTGTATTGTTGTATGTAAATTGAATTTTATTCAGATTATGAAACTAGCTGTACAACGTTAGATGAAGCTCTTAAGAAAATGACCAAAACGTTCGATTAAAACTAATAAACAACGAAGTAAAGGACTGTAAGATAAGTCTATGAGAAATTAAAATTCGACTTATGATGCGACATTGAGGAACGCATTAGAGTCGTAAGTCGGGAACGGCCTTTATTTCCATTGAAATCTCGAATTCGACGTTTTCACGAATACGATACTATAACATGGGGGATATGTTCCTGGGAAGCACCGTGTAATTGAGCATGAGTAGAATATCAGTGATCTCCTCTGAGATGGTGGGGAATCCTTGAAAGTCACTCACCACCTCAGACCACAGCTGATGTCAACAGGAGGTAAGGGTGGTAGATTTAAAACTTCGTCCCAGTTCTCGCCGATTGTGCAATATGTTGTATGACTTCCAGAACTGCGTTAGATTTTCTATCCTCTCTGTAGCAATGGAATCGAGTGCCCTTTTGTAAAGCCTACGGGTGGAATACTACATAGAAGTCTTAATAATACCCTGGCCCCAGGACCAAGACGAGGGTGGGGCGAGCGGGACTCTTGCCCCGGGCGCATCATTCTAATGGGGGGCCAAATTGTGATTATATGTGTATGTATTTTATACAAACATGGTGTAATTCCCGTTGAAATATCAACGGAAGAATTATAGATAGATAGATTATAATTATTTTCATTTAAACTAATTAATATAACACCTTTACATATGAAATATTTCGTCATATACAACATTTCTAGTGAGTATTCTGTTGTTGACGGGCTATCTTTAGTTAAACTTAAAATAGTTGCCTCTCTTTCCCTCCCTTTCCCCTCCCTCTTGCTCCCGCTCTACCTATCTCTCCCTCCCCTCTCTCTCGTATCAAAAGCATTAAAAGCACGTTTATACCCATAAGGATTGAATTAAAAATATGATATATAGGTCTAACAATGGAATTGGTAGGCAAGGCAACATCCCGTTAATATGGCAAGATTTCCTCAAACTGTGTGAAATAAAAGTTTACCTTGAGAAATTTCGAACTGTAGGCGGAAAAAAGATGAACAGAATAAGAAACTTTGTAATATTTTCTTCAAAATGGTTCATATCCGAAGATTGTAGGCCAAATATTTCTAATTTTAATCTAAAAAAGAATGAAAGCCTGCATGTCGAAATGTCCATTTTTACGTGTTACCTTATGGGAAATGGAAATTATCCCCTGGAATCGAACCCGGGTCTTTGATGTCAAGTTCGATACAATAAAACGTTCTGTTGTTATATCATAATGCTGTCCTGAAAAATTAATCAAATTCGGTTCAGTCGTTTGCGAGATATTAAGCTTCAAAAAGCATTACATAACAAAGGGACAAAGTGCCATTGTCTTTTATATATGTTTTATTATTTTATGTTTTACAACAATAAAATTTATCGAAATGACATTATAGAGTGAGATTGGCAGCGAAGGGTAGACAGTAATTAGTATTTTTACTCTTTACATGTCATAAAATTCAAGTTTTAGGCTAGGGCAGTGCTCCCCAACAGGTGTGCGGCGGTACATTACTGTGCCGCGAGGAACGTATTAGTGTGTCGCCAGGGCCGGTGCTACCATTAGGCCAACTAGGCAGCCGCCTAGGGCGCAGACCTCAGAGGGGTGCAGTAAACACCTTCAGGCCAAATTCATGGGTGTGCGAGCGGTGCAGTCGCACAGGGCCCCGCGCTTGGAAAGAACCTGCGTTTCAAAATCATGAATCTTCCGTAGCACCTGAGAACCAGTGAAAAAAACTCGTTCAAAGGAGGAACTTAATGAAGAATTGGCTGGAAATTTTTCAAGAAACTACTCTTATTCCAATACTTGTAATGTGTTACGCAGCCAGTGCAGTGAAAGTCGTAACATCTTGAAAGGGTTACATCCTAGGAATGTTAATCATAATTTTAATTTAATCTATCGGAATTAAGGATTCTTTCAGAAACTTGTCCGTGAAATACTCGTCCGTCACTGTAAAGTTGAAAACATAGATGCATGAGAAGGGAAAGAATATACGCCACTTTTAGTGAGTAAACAGGTGTTGCCTAAATCCCTCTCTTTAATCCCATGCCTTTGTTAGATAGAAGGTGTGTGTACATATCTACTGCCTCGGTCAGTATCCCCAACACGCTCTCTCAAGAATTTGTCTCTGCGAAAATTTCTCACCAAAACATATTTCTTTCCTCTCGAAGCAGAACCCAATCAACCACATATATCCTTCAATTTCCGGAAAGCTCTTCCATGGTGGATATTTACCCTGCAAAGATGCAGTGAGGATTTCCTTCGCTGCCTCTTAAGAGGCACTGCGTCATCGAAGTCCGCTTTCTTTTTCCTTTGCCCGTTTTAGGATCGCATTTATAGCAGGTTAGGGATTGTCAGAAATTTTGGAGCTTAGATTCAGAAGACTTGTTAAATTCATGCAGTGAGCATCTAAGTGGCCATCTTCAGCGTCTTTGCTAAAGAATAAAAAATTCGAGGAAGAAAGTTCGGGTTTTCGATTGAAAGCTGTGTTATTATTTATGTTTAGTTCTTTTGATTTATTCTTATTATCTTATTTTCTTTGATCACGATATACAGTGGTGGATGAAAAAATGCATAATAAAAAAAACGAAATTTAGTATTTCTATTGCTATGTATTTAACGGAATCCATTCTTCCGTTGACTAATACAAGTTTCCCAACTCCACTAGCTGAGAAACAACCCCAGACCATCAAATTACCACCACCATACTTGACGGTAGGCTTTAGTTATCGAGATTCATACCGAGATCCGTCAGACCCGAAGAGATTTATTTTGGTTTCATCTGAGAAGATAACAGGACAGCTCTATCTGAGTGAGTTTAGAACCCTTTTCAACGTGTCAATCAATAACCAGGCACTACCTTCTGATTGGAAAGAAGTTAATGTTATTCCGGTATTTAAAGGTGGAGATAAATCATAAGCAGAAAATTACAGACCAATAAGTCTAACGTCGGTAACATGTAAGGTGATGGAAAAAGCGATAGCTCAATATATCCGTAAATACTGGGATGAAAAAAATTGGCTGTTAAAAACCAAAATGGATTTAGGAAAGGGCACTCCTGTGAGATGCAACTAGTAGGCTTATATCAAGATATTGTTGAAGTCATTAATGCAGGGGAAGAAGTCGATGCAGTAATCATAGACTTTAAAAAAGCGTTCGACGTCGTATTACATGTCTGCTTATTTGAAAAAATAGATAAACTAGACATAGACTGGAGAGTGAAGGGTTGGATAAAAGACTTTTTGAATGGGAGTAAGCAGAGGGTAAGAATAGAGCAAGCATATTCAGAAGACATAATTGTTACATCAGGCGTTCCTCAAGGGAGTGTTTTGGGTCCATTGCTATTCCTGACTTACATTAATGACTTACACGAAAGTATAGACTCTGACTTACGGCTATTTGCGGACGATTGTATCATATATAGAAGAATAAGAGGAAGAGAAGATAAAAATATCTTACAAGAGGATTTGGGTAAATTGGAAAACTGGATAAAAGTCAACAAGATGGACATTAACGTTAGGAAAAGTACACAAATAACTTTCACAAACAAAAAGAACACGGAATTAAGGAATTATAAATTACTCGGAGATTTGTTATTAAAGCGTGACAACATTAAATACCTGGGCCTTAACATATCGTCAAATCTAGGATGAGGCCAACATATTAAAAATGTCGTGAAAAAGGCATTTAAAAGCCTTCACTGGATAATGAGGAACCTAGGAGGGAGTAACAAGAATATCAAGGAATTGGCTTATAAAAGTATAGTGAGGCCAATACTTGAGTATTCTACGAATGTAATGGATCCCTGCGAAACTACGTATGTAAATAAAATAGAAAAGGTCCAAAGAAAAGCTGCACGATATGTTCTGAATAAATTCAAAAGAAAAGGTAGTGTATCAAAGATGATAGAATTATTGGGGTGGGAATCATTACAAACAAGAAGGAAATTAAATAGACTGTGTGGAATGTACAGGATCGTAAGTAACGAGGGGGGATGGAAAATTTTCAGTAGTAGTTTAGAAACTCCAAATTTTGACAGTAAAAATGATCATAAATTTAAAATCAAATACAAACCTCAAAGACTAGAAGTTGTAAAAAAAACTCCTTTCTGAACAGAGTATTCAAGAATGGAATGATTTACCTGGAGATATCTTTGACCCCTTTCCTAAAAACCTGAAAGTCTTTAGGAAGAAGTGCAAAAAATATTTGGTCTAACTGATAAAATTATAAACGAGTTATGAAATTGACATGGTGTTAATGTTTCTATCGTACCGTTACCACCAGGCCAAGAGCCTAATTGTAAATAAATACATAATGATTTAAATATCTATACCCCAAATATGGAGAAATTCGTGTGTTGGCCACATCAGATTTTTTTCAAATATGTCATTTATAACTCGATTTACACATATCTACTTAGTATTTGTCCTTTTGCTTAAGTTCTACCAAGATTTTACCGTCGACTACCATTACCACGGATAAATCCACCGACCGTGATTATTATAAGCCGTATAAGATCTAGCACTATCGCATCGCCGTAACGAGTATTGTTTCGCTCATCTGACCGACATTCGGTCGTCAAACAAAGCGCATGCGCCTCATTGTCACGTGGTGGCGACGATCTCACGGAGGAGGATAAATACCTCTTCGTCTTCAGCCATTCTCCTTTCCCTCCACTTCTTTCCTCATCCTCCCTCCGCAGCTAGTAGGTATCCCTCTATCCCCTGATTGCCCTCTTTGCACCCACAAATCGAACGGAATATCCATACGAAAGGTAGAAACGTCATATTTGGTGCCGAGTGGCGAAGTGAGAGAGGAAGAATCGATCGCGATCACTCCTCACTCGATAAGTGGGTGGCCAGGCGCAAGGAGTCGCCCCCAAGAGAGAGAGAGAGAGAGAGGTGACTCCCCTCTCGCGCCGACGCACATCCGGTCTCCTTCCTACCATTCATGTCTCTCGCCCACCCACTTACACGTTCGTTCGTTCATTCATTCCAATGCCATCACCCATTCACCCGCGTGGCTATCCCGCCACACTCCTCTCTTCTCTTCTCTCTCCCTCCCTCCCTCCCACCGAACCTAGGCAGATACCTCGTGGCACAAACGACTAAAGACGAGACTCGACTGCGAGAGTGCAATGGAAGGAAGAGCAGGATGAAGAGGGAGAAAAGCGAAGAAGGGAAGAGAGAGAGGAGAATTGAGATGGTAGAGGGAAGAGGAAGGAGGAGGAGCTAGGGATAGATGGAGGAGGAGAAGACAGAGATTGAGGAGGACAGGAGGAACGAGGGAGGGGGAGGAGCGAGTGTGAAGAGGGAGGAGGGAAGGAAGAGGGATAGAGAGGATAAGAGGAATGAATGATGGAGGCTAAGGAAGTTGGAGTGGAAGGTGAACTAGCGGGAGCGGTCAGATGGGGCGAGAGAGGGTCTTAGCACAAGATTGATTGTCTCTCTTGTGCTGACGAAGGGATCATCCCGAAATCTCTAACCTCTACAAATGTGTCTCTCCAACACCTACATTTACATTTACATAAATACCCTGCAAGCCGCTAAAAGCGTTTGGCAGGGGGTGCCACAACACCAAGTGAACTCTAGCTAATTCCTCTGTTGGATTGTCTTATCGCGTCTGGGAAAAAGGATCGGTAGTATTTCTCTGTTCTAGCGGTAATTTCGAGATATTTTCTCTTGCACTCTGATCAAACATTACGTTCACTAACACCGATGGGGACGACTATGCCGCGTACGTCTTCAACGAATTCGGAACTTTCAAATTTTTCAAATAGTTTCCTTTTGTATTCAATTCTTCTACTCTTCAACGTCTGCCATTTCAGATCTCTCAATAACTCTGATACACTCGCATCATACCGATATTCTCCTTTTACAAATCTAGCCGCTCTACGCTGAACCATTTCGAGCTCTCTAGTTAGGCCCTCCTCGAAAGGGTCCCAGACGGCGCAACAGTATTCCACGATGGGTCGTATTAGGGAAAAGTATGCGATTTCCTTCACATTCGAGGGGCATCCCCGCAGGACTCTAGAGGAAAGCCCTTGAATTCTGTTTGCCGATGCTATAACGGTTTTGATATGCTCTCTACTAGACAAATTGCTACTGAGAATTACTCCTAGGTATTTGTAGCTATTGACGTATTTTAGCTTTAGTTCAGATATTTGGTACGGGTAACGGTTGAAATTCGTGGAGCGCGTGAAGTTCATTGCGGCGCATTTCTTTATATTCAGATCGAGTTGCCAATCTTTACGCCATTTCGTAATAGCCTGAAGGTCCTTTTGCAAATTCTCCTGTTCGTGTATTGTGTTGATTTCTCCATACACAAGTGTGTCATCCGCGAAGAGTCTAACTTTACACTTTATATTATCCGCTAAATCATTTATATATATCAAGAATAACAAAGGTCCGATTACACTTCCCTGAGGCACGCCGGAAGTCACTTTGACGACGTCTGATGCAACTCCATCGAGGACTACTCTCTGGGTTCTATCGGAAAGAAACGAGGCGATCCAATTTACAATTTTCTCGTTAATAGAATAAGCCCTTAATTTTTGCACTATTTTCACGTGAGAAACGGTGTCGAAGGCTTTCCTAAAGTCTAAAAATACTGCATCAACTCCTATTCCTTTATCCGTTGCTTTCACAATATCTTGTGTGAGTAGAGCTAACTGAGTCTCGCATGACCGGCCTCTCCGGAAACCATGCTGGCTAATGTTAAGCGCTTCTTTGCTTTCGAGAAATCGCATTATTGAGCTACCGATAATGTGCTCAAAAACCTTACAGAAGATTGACGTCAACGATATAGGGCGGTAGTTTTCCACTTTTAATTTACTTCCCGTTTTATGTATTGGTGTAACGTTGGCTGTTTTCCATATCAAAGGAACTACACCCTCATCTAAAGATTTTCTGAATAGAAGCTTAAGGTACGGAGCTAATTCGTTTGCTAACGAGTTTATAATGAATGCAGGTATGGCTTCAGGCCCTGGCGATTTTCTTTTGTGGACCTGACTTAGTAATTTGACGATACCGCTTTCGGATATTTCTATGTCGCTCATATTTGAGTCTATACGAGTAGGGAAATCAATGAAATCACCGCTGTCTATTGTGAAGCAATTTTCAAAGAACCGATTTAACATACTAGCCTTAGTAAATGAATCGTGTACACTTTCACCGTTGTCTGTACGTAGAAGAGGTACTGTGGACTGACCTCCTCGCATTTCTCGCACGTACGACCAAAATTCTTTCGAGTCGTTTTTGAGTGAATCCGAGAGTGTCGTGGATCGGTAGGCGTCAAATTCCTTACGCGCTTCGTCTCTTGCAGATTGACGACTATTTCTGTATATTAAATACTCGTTCGCGTGGTCCCTACCAACTTCTTTAAGGTGCTTTATGTGCGCGTGATGCCGTCTTTGTTTCTTGAGCAAGGCACGGAGTTTCGGTTTCATCCACCGCGGGTCCTTGCGATCACGAATTGCTTTAGTTGGGACAAACGTTTTTAGCCCTTCTCGAATGATTCGCAAAATTTCCGTCCAAGAGTCATCTACGCTGTTACTATTCGCAAAATTGATAAATGTCGCTATTTGGTTTGTAACATAATTTTTTAAGCCTGGGAGATCTGCTTTACTGAAGATATAGACTAATCGCGTTAGCTTATATATTGTCGCAGGGGTGTATTTGAAGTCGGCAATTACTATTTTATGATCACCTATGCCGTCGTCGATTTGTAGGTTTCTAGTCGATAGTGGGTGGGTAGTGGCTAGCAGATCTAATATGTTTCCGTTTCCGTTGTTGTCATATCGCGTCGGCTCGTTGACGATTTGCTCTAGCGAGTTTAGACTAAACGCTTCAATTAATTCACGAGAAGCTTCTCTATTTTTTCCACCACTAACATAGGTTACGGATTTCCAATCGATCGATGGAAGATTAAAGTCTCCTCCAAGAATGATTACTGGATCGTTCTTTCTCCTAGCTATCACCTGCAATGTACGACTGAGTTCTCTAATGTTCTCGACTCCCGAGTCAGGTGGGCGGTAAAATGAGCAAAAAAATAATTTTTTACCATTTCTCGTACGAAGGGAGCACCATATCGTTTCGCAGTGTTCGCTGACGTTAATCTCCTCTAATTGGCTTGATATACTCTTTCTGACGGCGATTAAAACTCCGCCTCTGACTCTTTCCCTCCTGTCTTTGCGATACACCACGTAATCTGGTGGGAAAATCTCGTTAGAATTAATGTCGCCCGATAGCCAGTTCTCAGTTCCCAATACAACGTCTGCACGATGGCTTTTAACTAAGTGGCAAAAATCGGCCTGTTTCCTTCGAATGCTTCGGCAGTTCATAATAATAATTTTTATTGTGTTTTCTACGGATATTTTCGTTCTGGATTTCCCCGCCACTTGATCTAACAATTTTATTTTTCTACTTCTCACTCTACCGCTATTCTTTTACTCCCTACGGTTAATGTTGGCGGACTCTTTTCTAACAGATATATTTGTGTCATCCTCTTCTAACCTAAAAAAACCCTAGCGTGTTCAAAAACCCTACGCGCTACCGCATCCGCTGCCTCGGCCGTGTAGTGGACACCAGAACCGTTTAGGGGTACCCTACATGAGTCCAGCACCGGCCTCAGGTCAACGAAGTCCACTCCATTGCCCCTACAGAAGTCCCACAGCCTACGGTTCAAGCCCACCACGCGGCTCCAAACCATAGACCCGCAGTCCGTCCGAGGGACAATGCTGCAGATAGTAAGCCGCACATCAGAACCCGACTCCTCTCGGACACGAGCAACCTCAGCGGCCAAGTTCTTAAAAGAACTTAGAACCTCCTCGGAGCCGCGCTTCGAGGCGTCATTGGTCCCAACATGGGCCACCACCCGCAACGAGGAGCAACCCGTGCCCAAAACCGACGCCCTGACCTCCTTCGTCACCTGGGGCACCGTACCTCCTGGTATACACCTGGAGAACACCCGCTCATGAACACCCTCCCGGCGGGCCCGTGACAGTAAAGGCGCCACCACACGCCGGACATTGGAGCTCCCTAACATTAACAGCCCCCTCTTTCCCCCCGAGCTCCCCTTGGGCCTGGTCCCCACCGAGGAGACGGGAGCGGGCGCAACGGCTTCGGAGTCGTCCTCCGACTACACCGCAAACCTATTACGAACAGGAAGAGGGTCCACCGAGGTGTTCCCAGCTCCCTGCCTCCGCAGCACCACCCCACGATCCCCCCGAGTGGACACCACTCTCCACTCATCGGGTTTCCCGGCCCGAACACCCTCAGCCCGCGATAAGGAGTGACGGACAACTCCGATCGCTCTACCGGCTTCCGCACCCAGGCTAACCCGAGCCGCCAATTTGGCGCGGTTTGCTTTCAGGGATGACCCCGCACCCCTCACACGCACCAAAGCCGCCTCGGACTTTTCCACCCTCTGAAGGAGGTCCGCAACCACCCTCTCAAGCTCCGTGATTCGAGACCTCATGGCCTCCAAACCAGCGTCGCGCAAAAAGGAGGAAACGGGAGTCCATGGGGTAGCCATCCTAAACTCTAAACTAATCTGAACTAGCTAAATGTTTTTTTAAAATATAACTTAAATTACTGGGCTAACTTATTCGTTGGCTGACAAGCGCTCTAATTTAGGCTTAACGCAGGTAAAAAGTGAAAGGGAGGGGATGATTCACAACACAAACAACGTTAGTATCGACCTGCAAGCCTTCTACATCTACATCTACATGATACCCTGCAAATCACCAGACTGGTGGGTGGCAGGGGGTGCAGCACACCAAAACCTACCTAATAACGTCCCTCGTGGGAATCACTCTCCTGTTATGATCCCGTATGGTCCTTGGAAAAAACGAGCTCTGGTATCGCTCGGTCCTACAGTCGATCTCTCGTATTTTATTCTCGTGATCGTGCCTGCCCATGTACGTAGGTGCCTCTAATATTCCTGAGACCTCCTCTAAGAGAACTTCCGACCTAAACTTCTCCAGAAGCCTTAACCTAGCGCTAATTCTGCGATCCTCTAGCGATATCCAATTCAACTCCTTCAAGAGTGATGTGACGCTTAATTTTTGCTCATATTTTTGCTTAACGAATCTGGCTGCTCTGCGTTGGATTCTTTCTAACTCAAGTATCTGTCCCTTTTCGTACGGATCCCATATGCTGGAAGCGTATTCGACCTGAGATCTGACCAATGATAAATAACACGTTTCTCGTACCTGTTCTGTGCTACTTCTTACTATTCTGCCTACGAAGCCCAATTTCTTATTAGCTGCGCCTACGATCCTTCGAATATGCAAATTCCACGATAGATCAGGACAAATGGTGACTCCTAAATATTTAACGTACTCTGCAGATTGGATATTCAATCTATCAATTCTGTACTCCGAGTTTAAGTCATTGTTCTTACTCTTCCAGAAACTCAATAGGGAACATTTGCTCTGATTAACTTCGATTTTCCAATGTTGACACCATGCTGAAAGGGCGTTTAAATCTTCCTGAAGCGATTTTTGGTCATCCTGACTCGTTATCTCCTTATATAAAACGGTATCATCTGCGAAAAGTCTTATTTTGCAGCGAACTACCGAGCAGATATCGTTTATATATATCAGGAATAGCAGTGGGCCAATAACACTTCCCTGCGGAACACCTGATGCGACTTTTACCGGGTATGAAGATTTCCCATCAATAACTACTATCTGTTTTCTGTTGGAGAGGAAGTCTTTTACCCAACTCACGATATTAGGGTTTATGCCGTACTTTCCTAGTTTTCCTATTAATTTATTATGGGGTACTTTGTCAAACGCTTTTTTAAAATCAATAAAAATTGCATCAACCTGACTGTTTTTCTCTCCGCATTGCAACAAATCGTTTACGAACAGGGCGAGTTGCGTTTCGCATGACCTACCTTTCCGAAACCCGTGTTGGTTTTTACTTAGCGAAGAACGACCATCTAAATAACGCAGAACAGAGCTAACGATTATATGTTCTAGAATCTTACACGATAATGACGTCAAGGAAATCGGTCTATAATTTTCGGGGTTCTCTTTATCACCGCCTTTGTGGATGGGCGTTACGTATGCTAGCTTCCAGTCTTTTGGAACGGTACCATGTGCAACGGATTTTTCGAATATTATTTTCAAGTAAGGTGCGATTACCGAGGCTAGCTCTTTCAATACACGAGCGGGTATGCCCTCCGGCCCGGGAGACTTATTTTGCTTAATCGACTCTAGCTGGTGCGCGATACCTGTTTCGGAGAATATCAAATCTTCCATCGAATTTCCCTTATCATTCGAATCTGGTTCCTCAAACTCGTTGCTCACCTTGAGTCAAGGTCGAATAGAAAGTGAAAGGAGGGTTCCGAAATACACAAGTAGAAATATAAAGCCTTTGCTTTACTAAATTTTATGCACGGGAATGATATCTGTTAGTTAAAACTAAATATTACATCTACGAGAAAGAAAATAATACTAGTGAATGTTAAATAAAATAACTTATCCCTATAGTAGGTGTTAGTAGAGCTTAAGCACTTATTATCAGAAATTTAGGATAGTAGAACTAATAAAACAATAAAGATCGTGTATAAAATTCAGAAGGGAAAAGCGAGAACTTTGTCACAAAAGTGAATAAACAGCACTACATATAATAAATGAACAACGAAGTTGAAACTAAATTAGCCTTAAATTAACGAAACGAAAACTTAAGTCACGAAAGTGAATAAACAGCACTACATCTAGTATGCAACAAAGTTAAAACTAAATTAGCCTTAAATTAACCAGGTTAGTTAAATATTAGTTAAGAATATAAAAGTATCTATTTGGATTTGGTAACGTAGGATATTATAGGTGGGAACACTAAGTATAAACTACAAATAAAACGTGGACTCCAGGTATTCTCCGAATAATGATTACAATTAAGACGAATAATCTAATGCATGCAACAAAAAATAATAATAATAAAAACTAAAGTAAATAAGCTATAAGAAAGGTTGACAAGTAATATAAAAGAAAAGTTAGTTCTACTTAACAGTACGTCTACTTCTACTCTAATGCTACTGCTACAGTGGTCGCTCGTAAGTCCGTTGGGCTCCACTGAAGGAAGTGAAAGGCACGTCCGCTCTCTTCAACAGCCAGGTAGAGACTCCACCTCAGCGGCTCTACTTCCGGTATGTGTTCACTGGGTTTCCTTCAACACCTACTTGCCCTAAATATCCTTACTTACCTTTCCTCTTCCGTAGTGTATATATATATATATATATAAGTATATACATATAGCGGTTTGTGGCCACTTTATGAAGGCTTGTATCACCCTAGCAGCCCACGGGAACGGTGCAAATACATCCGCTGACGCTTCCGGCGCGACTAATGAGATAGGGATTAATTATTTATTATTTTAATAACTCAGAATAAGTAATATATGCTATTAAAATGACAATTACTTGCAATTTTTACTTTTCCTCTTTGTCTGGCATCTAGCGGGTATCCGAAAAATCTGAGCTTCCTCAGATGGGCGATAGATAGCGAGGTACACACAGCGTAGTTGAACTATGAAAACATTGAGGAAATGTTTGTTTATTATATCGTATATTTCTACATAGTAAACTATTTCGTAGTTTGACACATTTTGTAATATAATTAATATCTGAGAACCAGTAAGGGATAGAGCAACGATTTCTTACGTCTAATTAAGTATACCGACACTCGTAAATGTAGTTACTCGATTGTCTTCATTCGTTTGTTTCGGGTTGTTATAGAGCTTTTAACTTACTTACACTTTTAATTATGCTACGTCATACTGGTTTAGAGGGCTTGAATGGTGAATGTTAACATTTTTAGTTACATCAACAATTAGTTAAAGATAAAATTTGTAATTTAACACCCTTACCTATAGAAACCACGGAAGAATATGAAATTTCATTGCTTGAGACTAAAAAGAAAAAAATAATTATTAAAAAAAGGTTTTTTAAAAAAATAACTTTATATTATGCACTAAAAAGGAAAACATAAATTTTTATTTATTTATCGATTGTGAGTTCGTCTGGTAAGGAGGAACAAAACTTACAACAATTTCAGTGGAATAAATTCCTTCTTGCTCAACAATGTTGATTTACTAAACTTTATTAGAACTTTTGTAAAAGTGATATGGCTCCTTTCTTGCGCCATATCACTCTCTTCTTCTTTCCTTCCGAGTTTTCATTCTGCAAGGATGAAACACACGATTTGCTTCATGATGACAGCACGTGTACGATACAAGTAGGTACATCAACTAATTTGATGCGACCACCTACGCTATTATGAATGTGCTTTTGGGTAGACTCGTAGCATGGCTCACATTTCTAACAAGGACTTCATTAACATTATGATAAAGTAGCTATTGTGGAGGAGAAAACGTTTCCTAGTGTGTGTGGTAACTATATGCTGTTGCAGAAGTAAACAATGTAAATCTAAAGGCTGCCATTCTACTCGAGCAATATGTACGACGTAACGTCTTCGGTAGTAAATACGCTCTGAAAAAATAAGTTTAACAAATATATGTCCAAAAGCATTTGGGATTTTCACTTACAATTAGATGTTATCTTTTTCTTGAAGTCCGGTGGTGCATTGCGCATAAACTTTTTGGTCTTAGTTCGACAATCTCTGTACTTATGTGAAATTGAAATTACTTCCTCCTGTGACTTACAGTTATTGATGCGTTTAAATTTGGAATGAAGCTTTCTTTGGTGTCTGAGGGCACACCTAACCTGCCGATTATACCACCTTGGTTCCCCATTATCGCTAATAAATTTACTTGGTATATACATATTAATACCCATTCTAATTTCTGATAGAAATGCTTTCCAAGTTTCCTCAACGTTTTTTGTTCTTGTCGATTTGCTGAAATCGCCATAATCCTTGATGAGTTTCTCTTTGAAATCCTCAAAGTTAGCATTTTTATACATGTACACTTTTCGCTTAGGCTTGCGATATTTTGCGACAGCTATATCCAAAAGTACTCGAACTGTTTGGTGATCACTGATAACGCTTTTACTATTCTTCTTCTTTAGTGAGTTTATTTGAGCCTCTAGATCAGTGGTCCTCAATCTTATTTGATTCACCGCCCACTTTTACTATATTTTGCCATTTAAAATAAGTTCACCGCCTACCTTCCGTGTCAAATTTTAAAAAAATTAGTTAAAATAAATGTTTAAAAAGACATCAAATTTTACCATGTTTGTTAATCCCAAATCTAATATTTAAGTAAACATTTGACAGACAGTTCAATGCGTACTTTGTGCTTGGTTCCTACAAACCAGGGAATCAATGTCAGCCTTCAAGTCTGTAAGGGTTATTCGAAGATCTCCTTTTTTCGTTACTTGTAAGCTATTTCTTTTTTTGGACAGGAGATTGTCGACTGCACTGAATCCCTTCTCGACTACATATGAAGTTGGGAAAGCTAACAAGAGCAACGATATTTTCTTCCACAAGCGTTGATACAGAGAGGGCATTTTCTTGTTCTGCCAAAGTTGTACATATCCACCTTGGTTGAAATTGGCTTTACACTCCTCATCATGAAGTAATTCCATTATCTTCTCTTGGTATTTAATATCCACATCACACACATTTGTGATGAATGGAGTCAACATCCATGCTTCCATTGTACATTGTCTCATTTGAGGATATGTGTGCATATCATTAAACTTTATTATAGAATTGTATTTTTCAGTGTAAAAATTAGAATAGCATTTGATGAGTTCTTTAACGCCCACCAAAAACCCTAAAACGCCCACTGGTGGGCGCTACCGCCCACGTTGAAGACCACTGCTCTAGATCGTATATTTCTTCTCCGTCTGAAGCTGGCGGCCTATAATATGCACATACATGAATGTTTCCCAAACCTTCACTGTTTATAGTACCCCAAGTGCTTTCAATATTATTTTCAGCAAACTTGACCGGAGAAGTTATTAGTGTATTTTCACTGCTACAGGTAAATAATCATTTTAACTGTTTATATTGTAATTATCCGCATTCGTAACTTAAGGATTACTGTAACTAAAGTAACGTTAATCAAATACAAGTTTTATATGGTTGTGATTGTCTCTTTCTTGGCTAACTAATGGTGCAATCACAAATCATTTGCCTGTTCGGTAGCGCTGGTTACAGAAAGTTCTAGTCCGTAGGCTAAGAGTACGCATAGTGATGGAGGGTAAGAATTCGCCTTACAAAAATGAAATATGGAGCAAAGAAAAAATGTGAAAGGAAAAGCAAATACAGGGAAAAAATAAAAACAAAAAGAAACCAATGGCACGAAAATTAAACTTTTCTGACGCACAACGATGCACATCTAAAGAAGTGCCGTCAACATCGAAGGAATCCATTATCTGCCCTGGTTGTGGTGAGGATTTCGAAGATGATTGGGTGTTGTGCGGTCAATGCAGTCAGTGGTGGCACGAAGCCTGTTCGGGTTATGACGGTAGTGAAGTATTTATATGTGATTATTGCTAATGCATAATTTTACCAGACGTTATGCGTACTCTTGTACGCCTATGTGTCCAAGAGTACGCATTTGAAGAGTTCATTTTTTTTTAATATTCCTAGTCATGTAGTTTTTTACGTTTGTTACCATAACGGTGTGTTCCTTAATTAATATAGTTGCCATACATGGCATTCGGTTTGTTTACATTAATAAATGTATGCCTGTATAAGCATAAAACAATTAAGTGCGTACTTTTTCCCACCTCTCCCCTATGCGAGTTTTAGGTCGAGTGTGTAGCAAATTAAAAGTTCATTTGTTTCGCAGCTGTTTGGCAGAAGGTGGGACTTATGTGGAGTCTTTGAGTTTATGGCACAACCAAATACTCGAATATTTTTCTCGACAAAATGAAAACTTTCCGTTGAAGCATAGTAATTGTTCTACTAAATCGTACTACTATTATGAGAAAGTTAAATGCAAAGTTTAAAGCGAAATAACTTGAAAATGGGACAGATATAGGCACCTAGATACTTCTTGAAGATCGCAGTTGGGTTACTTAAATTTCTTACACAAGCATTACGATTGGTAATTTCGAGAGGAAACTCTTGAACTTGAAGAATAAATAAAATTTCAGGCATAAAACTATCATGTACACGTAGACGTTTCCGAAGTTGCATTCTCATTTCCCTTAAATGTGGTAAATGCTTCAGGCTTCGGAATTGCGTGGATATTTCCGGTCCTTTTGATTTACTTACAATTACTAATTAGAAGCTGCGCCATCAGTAATTTAATGCCATATTAACACTACTACACAGCTATCATCCATTTAATCGCAAAAAATTAAGACAAAAACGTCGGCATTGGAAGCATAATAAAAGTTGTTAAAGTGATTCTTCACTCAACCAATTTGATATTCTCTAGGATGTGGTTCCTATATTTTAGCACCGTACTTACTTAGAGAAACTAAAGATTTTAACATATTAATATCTTTCGAACAAATTGAAAACTATGACAATTTACCTTGTGTTTGGGAGGCCAAAATTCAAAATCCCAAAAAATATATTTAAGAGCTAACACTTTTTAAATATCATAAAACAGTGTCACTTTGTCCCTTTGTCATGCAATGCTTTTTGAAGCTTAATATCCCGCAAACGACTGAGCCGAATTTGATGAAATTTTCAGGATAGCATTATGATATAATAAAAGAAACGTTTTAATGTATCGGTAATATATAAAAGCCTTATTCTGCCCCCTTGTCCTTTTGTCACCCCCTCTGTCACACACTGAAAAAAAACCAGAAATATACCTGGCAAGAGGGGACTAAGGTCATCTTTTGAAGCGCAATAGATACTCGCGGCGAAGGTTTCGAACCTTCGCTCGGATCGAAGGCAACCCTCTCAGCAGGAGGTATGATTTCAGGTCAAAGAAGACTGCCTCAATTTTATTTCAGAATAATCGATCATCCCCGTCATTTTTGACGGGCACTTATGCTAGTATTCTATTATAATGCGGTATTATATTCTTATTGTATGATTAAGCCGTGATTGTTTCCTACAGTGTTATAAGAATAATTTTAACACTAATTTTTACTCTTTTTAATAAAAATGATACTCGTAGAAATTAACATTTGAATTATGACAAATTTCTAGTTAACCCGTCAGCGTCGTCATGCGTACTGGGAACGTCGCGGAGGTCGCTAGCTTTCTTTATTTTTTTGACACAGGAAATTTCTTAGATATGGATAACTTTTATATATTTTAAAAGAGGAACCTTTGGCCTTCCTATTGCGCTTAATTAGGTAATTTTTACTCTCCTTCTTTTTACTTTTATTATACGTTAAGTTTTGTGATTAAATTTTCACGTAGATAGGAGAATTGGGGAATTTTGGCTTCTAAAAAAACCCCTATTCAACGAAATCTTTGCACGAAAGCAACTGTGAGGTGTAAGAAGAGGATATAGGCCCCATTTGTCTGATATCAGACATCTATCCCGCTCTTGAGACATGTTTTTATATTGTGTCATCACTTTGAGAGGGAGAGAGAGGAGGTCTGGGCCACGTGCTTGGTTTAGTATTTCATGAGGGAATATAGCTAGAGTGAGACAGACTAGAGGATCATATTTTGTATTTCCAAGATATTTGCGATATGGAAAGCGTGGGAAATATGCTGGCGCTTGTATCGCGCGGAAAATGTTCTCTCGTCGCTCTGAAAAAATCAGTCTGAGTGAAACCTTGCACTGTGCGGAGGCAGGTTTCGTTCGCCTTTCTTTACTGTGGTAAATTTGACGTTTACTTGCTTACTTATTTTCAAAATACTAGGAGTAATCATGTGCTCAACCCGTGAAAATAGTCAAGCAATACCGAGTGCTGACAAGGAGACGGAAGTCCTACTTGGAAGTGATTCGGAAGAAAGCGTGAGTTCGGACAGTGATAGAATCATTTGGATGAACGTACTCAAATTGATTCACTGACACATAATCATAGTGATCATGAGGATAATGTAGAAAACTACTTCTGGGAGGGCATGGAGAATTACGTAGGACGAAAGGAAAATTTCATTTGTGGTTACGGCCCTCAAAAGGCAGCTAAGGGTTTGACTGACGTAGGTACTTTTCAATTGTTTTTCGATGAGGAATTTGTTAGTGCCATAGTAAATGAAACCAACCGATATGCTGACCAATACATCAAAGCAAGTGAGCGTACATTTTCGATGAAATCAAGAGTTTTATCGTGGAAACCAATTACCGTGGAGGAAATGTACACTGTTTTGGGAATTTTTATGTTGATGGGAATTGTGCAGAAGCCCACGCTTCGTTCCTATTTTTCGACGAAAAGAGTTCTATCCACACCAGGCTTCGGCGATGTCATCACTAGGGATCGATTTGAGCTTATTTGCAAATTTTTGCATTTCAATAATAAGGAAGAAAAGAATAATTACCGTGGTCCTCCAAAGCTACAAAAAATATTTCCGATTATTGAACATCTGAACGAAAAATTCAAGGAATTTTTTTTACCGAAACGGGAAATTTCAATAGACGAGTCCCTAACATTGTGGAAGGGCCGTCTATCTCCCTCTGAAGTCCTCCAAGTTCGGAATCAAGACCTTCGAGTACACAGGACGGCGCTGAGGGGTAAGAATCCTTATTTGAAGGTTTTTTTTCTGAAAAACTTACGGGGAAGAAGTTGAAATCCAAGATAAAACAGTAGATATGAAGTACTCCGTAAACTTTGAATAAAGAAAACTGAGTAAATGGCTTCCGTGATTGAGTGAAAGAATTCATCGAGGTATTTCACGCGAATAATAATAACTAAGACGGTGTGGAAAACATAGGTAAATATACATAGTTTTACGTAAAACCTCAAAAAAAATTCAGTCAAATTCCGTAAATATCTAATAAGTTACGAATTTTTATATGATTTCGCGCAAAAACTGCGAATTTCCCTAAATCTCTTCCCACCTGCGTGACGTATTATATTTAAATGTCCTGCGCGCTTGACTGAAAAAAAACACGTTAGATGAGTCAGCAGACCACTTCTCATTTTTCCACAAAATTCAACTTTTAGGTCAGAAAGACAATAGGAGAGGGGTAAAACTCTTTCATACACTAAATAAGTTGAAACACATTCTTAGAATAAATCTAAGACTACAAATGGAAAACAAGAAAATATATTCTTCGGTCATTGGTTTTTTAACAAAATCACAAATTCACAACATAAAAAAATAATAAACTATTGGTTAACCTACTCCTCACATTTGCCTCTTTTGTTTGCAATCTTGCAATATCCTGACATTTACATATTCTTTAACAATCATTTTTATTAACCTAAATAAATGGTTTTCAGGATATTTACTGCCAAAGACATGATCATCGAAGATTGGAAACATCTCCAAAACATCGCTGCACTATAATACACCTTCTCCAGATAGCCAACACTGCCAAACTGCTACATACTGCCATGCAGTAACGTGGCACCTACGCGTTCATCAATTTGCAACGCGATTACAGCGCTCATGGTGCCTCTAGTGGATTTTAGTAACTCTAGGGTCGCAGCGGAAGGGGAGGACGCGAGGCACCCCATCACGCCTATCCTCGCTGCCCGTGGCGGTGAAAATCCCACCCCCCGAACGCCGCCTCCGAGCGAAGGGCCGTTCGATAGTCGGTAGCCGACTGGGGTGCTTCTCCAGGTGGCGGCGGGGGGCGTGCGATGGAGGAGGGGAACGTCTGGAGGTTTAGGGGCGGCGGCGGCGGCCTGTTGGATTTGCGGGTGAAAAGCAAAGCAGATGTGTTGGCGCGTGCTCTCTCAGAGTGCGGTATTGGGAGAGACCGTCGTGTGCCGTTCGGAGGAAGTGGGGGGAAGGGCACATTCCTCCCGTGGGGGGGGGGAATGGGACGGCAGCTGCCTCTCTCTCTCTTGAGATGGGCTCCACTCCCCTCCCCTCCCCCTCCACTCCACTCCCTCCGCCATCCTTCGCTTCGCTGTTCTCCGATTGCTCTCCGACCTCAACGTCCACCCACTCATGTTTTTATTTCTTTTTCCATTCTCACCTCCAATGCTCTCTACCTTCCCCCCCCCCCCCCTCCACACACACGCACACGCACGCACACACACCCTCTCTCTCTTCGGTCTCCCTCCAAGCCTTACCCCTCCCACTCTCTCTCCTATCCTTACCTCTTCCCTCTCCCTTTCCCTCCCTCTTCCTAAAAGTAACGAGTTCCGTCTAGACAAAGATATTTATTATATAAATATAAGATAGGATTTGTTCTCTATTAACACTAAATGCTGTTTTGGAAGAAAACTCAAATACGGTTAAAACTTTATCAGACGCCTCCAGCAAATAAAATATGACTTTTAGTGTTTTATATTTGAATTGTGTGCTTTGCTACGCTTTTTTAGGCGCGTTTCGCTTACAGCGTGAGCGCCTATTATCGTCGGTCGGTCCGTCCGTCCGCCCGTCCGTCCGTCCGTCCGCCCGTCCGTCCGTCTGTCTGTCCCCCGTCCGTCCGCATGTTCGTTCTCGGCTTCTACAGAACGGATTTTCATGAAATTTGATATTAAGGACTTTCAATCAAATATAATAAGAAAATCGAAAAAATGAATCACGTACGCCAATCAGGGGTACCACTTTACTGGGGACAAACAATTAAATTTTCCTCATATCTCGTAAAATATTGATCATATCAAAATATTTTTCAAATAAAACTTGTATAACTTGTAAGGTGGAGTCTTTCCTTTTCTATACATTTTTATCGTAGGAGTAGCCGTTATCGAGAAAATCAAACAAGAAAGTGTTATATCGAGTTGAACAGAAAATTTCTTGCATAGTTACTTCATTGTTGCTAACATAAACAATCTCCCAAACAAACGTTTAATTTCCCTACGTGTGCATGTAATATTATTAAATAGGAAGAAAATTATTTATGATGAAGGAAAGAACTTTAAAACGCTATTTCCCTTAAGTACAGGTATACTATAATTTCTTTCTAATACTCCATTGCACGAAACGCGCCCATTTGTGATACGATGTACACTTTCCTAACTTATTTGTGTGTTAATTTCGGTTGGTCAATCGTTTAATCTTGTTTCAGTTTATAAACGGGAATTGTCATCTTGTGACTGGAAGATGATAATTCTAAACTCGCAATTTCATACGTAAGGGCTCTTTACCGTTTCAAAATCGTGTGGGCGATCTTTGTGGATTTCCCCAACCAACAGTCCCACTCCCACCTCCCATTGACTGCACCCATTCACCCGCATGTGCATAAACAGACAGCTGTGCCCTTTTCACCTCTCCCCCTATTCCTTTCCCGAAATTTGTGAAAGGGCGTCGTTTTCGTGGGCTCTCTTCCGGGTCTCTCTCTCTCTCTCAGACCCTCTCCTAAACCCTTTCCTTCGAACCTCTCTTTTCCTTCCTCTTTCCACCTCCCTCCTTCCGCACTCTTCTATTCGCCATCCCGCTTCGTCCCTCTCTTATCTTGGGAGAATGACACCCTCCCCTTTCCCCCTCCCTCTTACTCTCTCCCCCTTTCCTCTCTCTCTTTCCCCCTCCCCATTTCCCTCTTATGCCTCTTCTGGATTTTTTCGTATTTAACACTTTGCTCGAAAAATCCAGAAACAGGAAGTTTTCTGTCGGTGCTCGCTCGTACCTAATTAACCGCCGCCGTTCACTTTCGACGGTCGCTTTCTTCAATCGATAGAATTAACACCTTTGTTGCGATCTTCATCAGCGACATTTTAATTGGTCGATGAGAATACACTATCCTCTTCACAGACACTTTAATCTTTCGCCTTCAGCTTTATTTCCTTTTTATGAAGATAAGAGAGTATAGTTTCGCTTCCAATAACTTGATAAACCAAATCCAAACTATGGTCTCGAAGCCACCGTTATTTTTAATCGCGTTCAAATTCGTGTATCATTCGCAGCGATTAATCCATTATTTGTCGCTCTCTGTTCCGATTATCCGCGTGCGACACGGAGCCCTTAAGGCCTACACTTTGTATTCCATCTAATCTTTCCTATCTTCTTTACTTTTCCTCTTCTCTCTTTCCCCCACGGTTCTTTTGCCCTCCTTATCTCGGCTGAACGACCTCTTCCTCTTTATTTCTCCTCCACCTGTACCCACACGCGACCCTACCATTCTTACGAATTCTCGCTTTATTCGTCTTGCGACCGCCTTGTCTTCAGTGCCTGGCGGGTCTAGGACGTTTCGTCGCCACCGTTTCGTCTCCACTGTTCGCAGCTGGGAGTTTTTTAAAAACATTTTTGCGGTGAATCGTAATATTGAAAATTGTAATTACTTGAAGAATAAGATAATAAATGTAAGATGATGATGTTAGGTGGGTGTAAAATGATCTTATATTGAAAATACGGATTATATTAACTATGTTTCAAACAAGCGCCTTTGCTTATGGGCTTTCATAAAGAATTTTGTAGGCTAACTAAGAGGAATAACTATTTTTTTTCAGATCCACTCCACAGACAGAATGTTTGTGGGCAAAATGGCATAAAAATATTGTTGTTCGTAATTTACTTTAAAATGATATACCAAAGACGAAGACGTCGAAAATACTTGGAAGACTTGGTTGATTAAGTAATGAAAGGTATAAATAAATGCATTCCTAGTAAGTTAGCTCGTGAAATGAAAGAGCCGCGATGGTTCAACCAACAAGTCCGTAGAGTACTGAAGTTACAAAGAAAATTCCATGCTAGGTTGAAAACGATATTTGTCAATCAGAAGTAGCGCTCAGGAAATACATGGAAGGGAGAGCTAAAGCACGATCCGTAATGAAATATACATTAAGCGAGTATTAGAGAAAAACTTTAGGATAAAATTTGCAGGGAGGCAAGAGGGAAAGGACCTACAATACCCACACTGCGTTCTAGAAATGGAGATGTAAAAACAAAACCGAAATAAAAGGCTAATTTATTGAGTTTAAAATGGAAAGAGAGAAGGGTCGGATATAGAGATGGAGCCGTGTACGAACAATATTATGGATATCATCAATTGGGGGTGTCGTAAAGAAACTCTAGTCTTTAAAAGCGAAAGTCTCCAGGTCTAGAAGGTATGCCCTTGAGAGTACTAAAAAATGTTGTCAACGAAGTGGCCACATATTTTAAGGTTATTTTCGAGAAAACTTTTATAGAGGGAGTTTTATCGAGAGACTGGAAGGTCGGATAGGTCACACCTGTTTTCAAAGGTAGAGATAGGGATTACCCAGAGAATTACCTTTCTATCTCACCGACATCTATAGCGTGTGAGGTTTTAGAGGATATTATATTTAGCTCAATTATGCGTCATTTAGATATATATAGTTTATTAACTAATGTTCAGCATGGTTTTAGGTAAGGTAAATCGTTTGAGACCCAATGACCGCTCTTCGCACAGAATATTTTAAAATTCGGTGAAAGAAATCTGCAGATAGACGCCGTATTTATAGATATTAGCAAAGCTTTTGGCAAAGTTCGTCAGAAAAATTATAAGCAGTAGTTGTAGATTATTCTCGGACGAAAAAGCGGTTTATACGTAGTACAATTCGTAACGAAGATGTTCAGATTCTCCAAAGTGGTATTCATTCCATTTCGAAATGATGTGAGGAATGGCAGTTAAACAGTGATTAATGTTCCTTAGTAAATTTTTGGCAAGGTAGACTGAAATCCGTTATCAATAGTGAGTAGTATCTCATCACGTACTCCATAAAAACGGTGAAAACTTGGTATCGTGTTAACAAACGATTTATCTAGGAAGGAGCATATTCGATGGATAGCACGAGCAGCTCGTAAAAGGGTATGATTTGTTGGTAGAATATTCTACATCTACATCTACATGATACCCTGCAAATCACCAGACTGGTGGGTGGCAGGGGGTGCAGCACACCAAAACCTACCCAATAACGTCCCTCGTGGGAATCACTCTCCTGTTATGATCCCGTATGGTCCTTGGGAAAAACGAGCTCTGATATCGCTCGGTCCTACAGTCGATCTCTCGTATTTTATTCTCGCGATCGTGCCTGCCCATGTACGTAGGTGCCTCTAATATTCCTGAGACCTCCTCTAAGAGAACATCCGACCTAAATTTCTCCAGAAGCCTTAACCTAGCGCTAATTCTGCGATCCTCTAGCGATATCCAATTCAACTCCTTCAAGAGTGATGTGACGCTTAATTTTTGCTCATATTTTTGCTTAACGAATCTGGCTGCTCTGCGTTGGATTCTTTCTAACTCAAGTATTTGTCCCTTTTCGTACGGATCCCATATGCTGGAAGCGTATTCGACCTGAGATCTGACCAATGATAAATAACACGTTTCTCGTACCTGTTCTGTGCTACTTCTTACTATTCTGCCTACGAAGCCCAATTTCTTATTAGCTGCGCCTACGATCCTTCGAATATGCATATTCCATGATAGATCACGACAAATGGTGACTCCTAAATATTTAACGTACTCTGCAGATTGGATATTCAATCTATCAATTCTGTACTCCGAGTCTAATTCATTGTTCTTACAATTAGGGGTATGCGATAAAAATACATCTACATGCATATGATACCCTGCGAGTCACCTTATTGGTGGATGGTAGAGGGTGTAGTGCAACAGAAGTCCATAGTTTTCCTACCTCAGCACATGGGGTTTGGCATTCTTCTCTGGTTAGACCGTTAATCGACTATGAGTGTAGTGTATGGAACTCGTAGGAGATAAGTCTCATTCATGAGTTAGAGAAAATGCGACGAAAGAGAGCGCGTTTCGTGAAACTTAGATATGGTAGACAAATACGTAAGTGTCACGAGCCTAATAGAAGAGCTTGAATGGGAGTCTCTAGGGAAACGGCGAAGGAAGTCCTGGCATCGGTTATTGCAGAGATTTAGATAAGAGGAATTGAAAGATGAATTATTAAACGTAATTAAGAGAGTTGTGTAGGACGCCATGACCACACTGACAAGATATGAGAAATTGATTCTAGGACCGATAGGTGCAAGAGATCCTTTTTTTCCTTAGACAATAAGAGAGAATAACATGATAGGTCGGTGATATTCTCCCCCTGCCATATACATCCACATCTATATGATATCCTTCAAGTCAACTTACTGGTGGATGGCAGGGGGTACAATGCGCCGAAAGTCCCTAGTTTACCTACGTTATCTTTTCCTATTATGTTCTCATATCGTCCTAGGAAAAAACGATCCTTTATATCGCTCCGTCCTATAATCGATCTCTCGAATCTTATCCTGCCTTCCGAGATATGCCGGACTTCTGATTTCAGTCTACATTCCTATAACGAGGACCACTTAAGATTTTCTATTAATGACGGTGCGCTTTGTTTACAGTTGTAATTTCTCTTTACGAATCTATCTGCCCTGGACTGCGACTTTTCTCTCACATTAGTGAGTCCCTTTTCATAAGGATCCCACACAGCTGACGCATATTCGACCCTCGGTCGAAATAATGATAACTAACATATTTCATTCACTTTTTCAGAGCTATTTCTAACTATTCTCCCTATAAAGGCCAACTTTTTGTAACTGAACGGTTATATTTGAATCTTTTAGCATTTGCAACTTTGCATAAGCTGTTGTACAAAAAAATGTTTTTGATATTCTTTCATTGATTTTTCGTTCAAGTGTTATAACAGAGTCCAGAATTGCTGGTAGCAAATGACCTTTTTCCTCTAAAATCAATGTTTGTTGAGAAAAGGCCAATGAACTTTGGAGGAAGCAAGAATTAATTTCATTTAAGTCATTAGTAAACAAATTTTCCAAAATTTTTAGAATATCATTATTCGGCAATGCCAACAACTTTAAGGCAATCCATAAATCCAAAACATTCAATAAAGGTTAGCAGTCGTGTACGTGAGTGCGTGGGAAATTTAGCATATTCAATTTCGAGAAAATCTCAATGTTCCTTGAACTTTTTATGTCGTGACGTCGGTCGATTAAAATAAGTTACGATTTTGAATAACATTGATTCAACGTCTAACTAGAGTCTTTGGAATGAGCAGCAGCGCCGAAATTCACGTTGGCATTATCTGCATTAAGTGCAACTAAATTATTTATTCTTAAATTGTATTTTTCTAAAGTTGTTTGCAAATACTGAAATATCAAATCTGACGACTCACCAGGCAAATTCAGGTACTCGAGCAAATTAATCTTTAAGCCATTTGATGAAAAGAATCGTATAACTATCGGAAAATGTTTAACTTCTTTATCATAAGGAGAAGCCGTGGATAATGAAAATTGATTGTTGCCTAATTCTGCTAAAAAGTCTCTAATAAAGTTTGGTGCTAAAACATTATACTAATAATAGCCCATGTCTGTCCGTCCGCTGGTCCGTTGGTTGGTCACACCATTGCATAGGTCGCGCATCTGGTGGCGAATTATCGTTTAACGCGAATAACTCGAGAAAGATTCGAGATAGAAATTCTCAATTTGACAGAAATGTTAGAAATTGTTAGACATCGAAATCATATTGTTAATTCAATCCTTATGGGTATACACGTGTATTGAATGCTTTTAATACAAGAAATAGAGAGAGAGAGGGATGGAGTTTGGGAGAGAGAGAGGAAGGGAGAGAGAGGAAGGGAGAGAGAGGGAGGGAGAGAGAGGGAGAAAGGGAGGGTGGGGGAGGGAGGGAGGGAGTGAACGGCAGGGAGGGAGGGGGAGAGAGCGGGAGGGAGAGAGAGAGAGAGACAAACGACTTTATTTAGGGTGAAATTGAGACTGTAGAGTCCTTACATTTAGGAGGGGAAGATACGGAGGAAGAGAGAGGGATGGGGAAGGAGGGAGAGGAGGGAGGGGACGGGTGGGAGGAAGTGAGAGGGAGGGAGGGAGAGAGAGAGATGAAACTATTTTAAGTTTAACTAAAGATATCCCGTCATATTGACGGGCTTTTATACTAGTTAGAGTAATAATCGCCTGCATTTTATTTGAGCAGGCGAAAATTTCCCTATTTCTGAATCTGAAAAAATATTATAAACTAAACTAATTATGCAGTCATTGGATTTAGAAGATAATGAATGAATAGCAGTATGGTTGGCAAATGCATCTTCAGTAGCTGCTGAATCTTTGTTTTGAAAAAAATTCGCGATTCCAAAATTCGATTTTTTGATTTTCACATTGGACTTATGAATGGTAATTTCACAATGTTTTCTGATTAACGTAATACCACCATTAGCAATATTTATATCTGTTGAGTAATATTCACAAAATGCACGGTTTTCTCCCATCCTGCTCTTATTAATACCATCACTGCTAGTTGTGAATTTTTCATTGTAGACGTACTTTCTCTGAGATATTATTGACTTATTGTTAGTAATAATGGGCACATATTCTGGACTTAGAAAATAATAGATTGGCGAGAATTTGCAATAACAATAAATAAATTTGTTTATATTGAGAAATAGTTTTATAAAAACAATTTCTTAAACATTAAAATAAGCTGTTTTTTCATTGATAAGCGTTAATAAAATACACTAACTATTCTGTACATAATACGGCTAAACTGTCCATTTGATTGCGCCAACAGTAACGTAAAACTCCAAACTGGAGGAGAATTACTTCGTGGCTGAAACAAACAATCAAATTTTTCTAGAGCACCCATTAATAACGTTTTCAAATTTCTCATAGGCTGAAACTTGGAAAGTCTGTCTTGGGAAATATATGTCTTTCTTTGTGGCTTAAGAGTGCCTCTAACTGTCAGCTTACACCATCCTCAAGAGTGACTTTGTTTAACCTCTTTGGGTCGTTGGTTCCTAATAAATCTAATATGTCGCCCCATCGCGTTCTATTTCTGACTAATTGAAGCAGAGATTGCTCGCAGAATGTTTCGATTAATGCCTCACAGGATTCGTGTTCTTTACCTCTAGATTCGAAACATAGATTTCTCCAATCAAATGAGGGTAACAAGTAAGTCACCGCTGACTACAGCGATTAATCTTTATTAATCGCCCTACGCTTTGACTGTTGCTTCTCGAGGTTTAAAATATGATCTAATACTACTTTACGTGGCTTGTAATATACCAATCGTGGATAGCAGGGCGTTATACATATTCAAATTTTTAAATTAGAATGAGAAAACACCCAACACTTTCCCGCGTTAAAAGTAACACTCCAGTTATTCCAAAAATAAGACAATCTCAATAAATTAATAATGGCAATCGAATCAAAATGTAAACGCTATTATTTCAAAAATCTCATTTCCTCTTGATCAGTTTTTAGGATAGGGAACCTGATATAATTAGGGAACGGCAGAAACTGCTGTTCAGTACATAATTAAAGTTACTGAAGAAGATGAGACTTCGTGGAATTCCGTATTAAAATGGAATTAGGCTATGCGTTGTTAAGTTAAACACTATTATAAAAGATATAACACCACAGAACAAGATTTAAAAAATAGAAGGCTTACATACGAGAAAGGGGATGTGGCATAGTGAGAGAAAAAGATGGAGAAAGGAGGGAGGAAGAGAGAAGAGAGGTGGAAGGGGAGAGGGAAGGAAAGAGTGGGGAGTCATATGTTACAAGTGGGTGGAGTGAAGTTGGACAGGAAAGGGAATTAACCAGAGAAAGACAAGGTAAAGGGTAAGAATGACATTGTGGGGGTGAATTCCTAGTAAAATGTAGAAAAGTGTCGTAAGATGGTTTGGGGGAGAGAATGGACACGAGTATAGGAAATAAGAATGGAACAGGTGTTCATTAACTAAAAAGCGCGTCTGCATACTAAGAGCATTCGTCGAAAATCTTTGCAGAAAGCGTACAACTTGCGAATCATCATCTGCAAATAGATAATTTTTTTCTTTGCAGAGGAATGCGAGGAACGCCTGTTTAAACTTACCGTATCTCGTCGATCCTGGATTCCTCTGCATCTCGTACATCATAAGGAATAAGCTCTCCGATGAGTCGGAAGGTGTCCTTATTTTCAGGTTCATTCCACTTTGTGCGGTTGGGGAGGTTTACCCTAACACCTTATGTTCAAGGAATTGGCTCGCGATCGCAGAATTTTCTATTTATTCTCCTAACGCTTCTATCTATGATTAGTTCTAGTTAACCTAAGCAGCCGTTCTATCATATCTCCCGAAAACGTCGAGCCGATTTTGATGGAGCCTCGATTCGGCGTCGAGAACTTGTTCCATTCTTCTACCGCCTGACGCTAATGGCGCACCATGTGCCTAATGTAGCGTGTTCGCTTCAAATTTATTAAAAACATTTCGGGGAAAAAATGCTGTTATCGCCTCGACCCGTTAGATAGTGCCGATAATGATAACAGTCCATTATCTCTCTCGCTCGAAGTCGTCGTGTATTTCTTCCTGGTGCGTTTAAAAATGTATCGTGGAAATCTTTAGCTGATAATATGTGTTTTATGCCAATGTCGATACTGATCGAGAAATTTTTACGCCCACAAAATCTCGCATCTGGATCGGAATTAACTGCTTGAAATTCAGGGTCGATGAAATGATATTCAAAATGCTTTTTAGGCGTTCCTTTCGTGGTTAGGAATATTTTCAAAGATGTCATGCGTATTTTTACTTTCTCCATACGTAGTAATGGGAAAGTATTGTATTCATGAAAAAAATCGACTTCGAGATTTCAACGGAAATATATGTTTGAGGTCCCTAGAACACGTTTAGACTATTTTCGGCATGATGTCTGTGTGTGTATGTTATTGTGGGCGCTCTAACTCAAAAAGTACGTGCCATATCGTTACTAAACTTCATATATAACACTTTAACATGAGCACAAAGAACTGAGTAGTTTTTGGGCAATAACGGATAACCGGAAGTCGAGGTTTATTCGAAACCCGATTCGGTTTTTGCGATATTTCTTCATTAAAACATCATTATTGTATATACAATTCTATACTAATGTTATAGAGAATGTAATTTCCTACAGTTTTCATTTGAAACAATTTTCTATAGGAGTTATTGTTTAAGAGTTATTTATAAATAACCGGTTTTTCGGTTTCCGTTAAATATCTCCTAAAAAACATCGTTATTGGTAATCTTCGTGAGGACCAAAATTGTAGAGAATAATATTTCTTCCAAGTTTTGTTTGAAACTAATTTTCGTAGAACCATCCATTTCGGATATATTTCGCTTTATCTTAATACCAGTATACAGCGCCAACACCATGTAGCGGTGAATTCTGTAAACATTCAAAATATACGTAATTTACGGCAAGGAGGTGTCTTCTTTTACGATAAGAAATAATAATTTTGCCTCGTAATATTATTCATAATAATTTAAATATCTGTACCCTAAATATGGAGAAAGTCATGTGTTGGCCACATCAGATTTTTTGAATTAAAAAAGATGATCTTACATAATTGGAAGAAAAATCGAACGGAAGTTATATTTCTTTAAAAATCTCGAGATTTTATAAAACTCTTGCTGAAGCTTTCCGTAGCTCCTGTATTAAAACATTAGATGTTACTGTCTCTATGACTTTCAAGAATTGCAGGTTTTTCTTCTTTAATAGAAGAACTTGCATTTTTAACATGAACCGGATTGGGAAACTTTGTTATTTATTATTTATTTCAATCTCTTATACTTATCAATATATAGAATACCCCATATGAAATTTTGCGTTTAGTATTTAATAGGGTTTTTAACGATTATGTGGATTTCTTACTACTGTAAATTACCTGTAATGCTTGAATTAAAGACTCATTGGTTTTCATAATAAAAATTCAATAGCATTTTATGAATAAAGATAATTTCATTTCGATGTTTAATGGAACAATTTGAAATCTCGCAACTCTAATAGTTTTAGAATATCCACTGCTCTGTTATTTTTCCAAGGGGAAAAAATCTGATATGGTCAACACGACTTTCTCCATACATGGGGTATAGATATTTAAATTATTGTGAATTGCATTATAAGGCAAAATTATTATTTCATATTGTAAAAGAATACAGTCGTCCCTATTGCCGTAAAATAGGTATATTTTGAATAGCTACGTTTACAGAATTCACCGTTACATGCTGGCGGCGCTGTATACTGGAAATTACGAAAAAGCTAAATATCTCCGAAATGGATGGTTCTACCAAAATTTGTTTCAACCAAAACTTGGAAGAAATATTACTCTCTACAACTTTGGTCCTCACGAAGATTACAAATAATGATGTTTTTAAGGAGAAAACCGAAAAACCGGTTATTGATAAATAACTCCTAAACAGTAACTACAATAGAAAATTGTTTCAAGTGAAAGTTGTAGGAAATTACATTCTCTATAACTTTTGTATAGAATTGTATATACAATAATGATGTTTTAACGAAGAAATATCGCAAAAACTGAATCGGGTTTCGAGTAAACCTCGACTTCCGGTTATCCGTTATTGTCCAAAAACTAATCAGTTCTTTGTGCTCATGTTAAAGTGTTATATATGGAGTTTGGCAACGATATGGTACGTACTTTTTGAGTTGGAGCGCCCACAATCACATACACAGACACGATAGAAGCTATAATAACCAAATTTGGTACGATTCTTTATTACATCCTAATTTAGTGAACGGTCAGTGGTTGATCAACCGCGATTAATCTGTGCTGCCAATATAGGAGATTAACATTTTTTCATAAGATAACACTTATGAATCCATTTCTTGACTTGCAAGGTATTTTTCCTTCAAGAAATAAAATACGTAAATATGGACCGATTTCCTTCGTTTTTGCTTTATTCGACGAATAAAACGCTATACTATCTTATTTCTGCGAAGGTTACATGTTACACCGTCGAAGTTTTGAGAAATGCGCTATTTGTTTCGAAATTTTGTGGATTTTTCGTACTCTTTCCGGGCGAAACCAAGGCGGCCGTCATTGTTACCTCCGATTCAATTAGCTTCAGTGGAACTTATATATAGACGAAATTTGAGCGTTATTCGATGTGCACTTTTGTTTAAGCAACGAAACGGTCGATGTTTATGGATAGCTACGTAAATAGATACTGATTATTATTCAGGAAGCGTTTATAATGACTGATGAAAGTAATTGAACCTTCTTTCGTCTATTGAATACTGGAATCTTACGTTTTTTGTAAGTAAAATCATATTCTACATTATAATGTTAATTAACTTAAATAAGCTCACGTATCTGGTGTACATTTACCAGTGTGTTCAATCATGGACAACTGTACGTTGCTTTTTGAAGCCTTAAAATGAAATATTTCAGCGAGGCATAATTACACAAGAAATGAAGCTGGATTTGGCGAAAGTGATATGATAGGAAATAAAATTATCGTTATATTTGAATGTCATAGGCTCGGAAACGGATTGTTACAAGCAAATATGATTAATTGTTAAGAAAAGCAAATTGTAATTTTAAAAGTATCTACTATATACATAGGTATTTTAAAGAGTTTGTATGTTGTGCTGTAGTAGCTTCACTAAATCCGTTGACATTCAACGGGAATATCGGCTAGTTACTCATAAACAGTTTTTAATGATGTTTATGTGTGGCGTAGTGCAGTGCTTCTCAGACTTTTTGTTGTGGCGGACCGGCAATTTTTTTTTTAAGTTCCAGGGACCGGTAGAGAAAATAATGCTGTTATAATAAATATATAAAAAATCAAATCTGCAAAGTGTTTTCAGAAATATATTACAAAAATGTATATTTAAATATTTGAATAAACAATTTTACTAAATAAAATAGGATGAAAATTTTGATTATTTATTTTAAACGTAAACTTTTCTAATTTGAAATATGAGTCTGCTTATTTTTTGCCAGCTTATCCAGTCGTGGTTCGATGGAAGACAGTACCACGCGTAATGGAGGATGAATATCCTGACTATTCCTGTGCTTGTTCTTAATAACACTCACTGTTGAAAAGCCAATCTCGCACAGGTATGTTGAAGGAAATGGGAGAAGAGGCTTCAGAGAAATCTCATCAAGCACTGGGTATTCTGCTTTCACTTTTATCTAAAAGGAAGCTAGTGAGTTTGTAGTCTCAAATATCATCTTCAAACCTCCGTCAGCAGCCAGCTCCAACAATTTTTCCTCCATAGTGACAGTTAATTCATCTTTCAATGGGATAAATGGATTTCGGATACATCCATTCCCTTTCCGTGGATCTTCTTCTGTTGGAATATAAAACTCAAAACGTTCTGCCAAATTCACTGTGTTCACTGTGTTCACTGATAACGTTTCTTAGAGATGTAATATTAATCTCTTCGCTTGCATCGGAGATGACTGTTGCTAAATTGTGAAACATGTCTTAGCAATCTCTTGAAACTCGACTATTCCATGCTTCTAGCTTTCGTTTCTGTCCATCGATCTTGTCAGCCATCGGAAAGCATGAAGCCATCCTTCCCTGCATGGAGGTGTTGAGATCATTCATGATGGAAAATATGTCAGACAAATAAGCCAGCTTGGCTATCCAATCCACATCTCTGAATAACTGGGACCAATTTGGTTTTTTGTCTTGAAAAAACAGGGCAAGCTCATTTCGTAACTCAAATACTCTTGACAAAACTTTTCCCCTCGATAACCAAAGTACATCGGCATGCAACAGGAGCTGTTTATGATCAGCTCCCATAGCATCACATAATGCAGAGAATAGTCTCGAATTTAAAGAATTCGCCTTTACATTGTTAACAATTTTCACAACTTCTTTGAGCACACTATTTAGTTCTGGTGACAATGTTTTTGTTGGAAGAAAGCAATGCCTCGACTTGCAACTTGGAGCAAGCGCCTTAATCTGCGTAACAACTACACAAAATTTGAAGTCTAACCTATATTTATTAACGATGTAGTCGTTCAAAGTTTTGGAAATTTCAGAACTAGTTGTTTTTGTCGGTAGTGAAGCAGAAAAAAAGAACTCTTCCTTCAAATCACCATTAAATTCAAAGCGCAAATACACCATCAGAATAGCCGCATTTGAAACGTCTGTACACTCATCAAGCTGTAAAGAGAAGAACTTTGCTAATTTAATCTGTTCTATGAGCTGATCTTCCATATCTTGAGACAGATCTAAAATTCATCTAGCAATGGTGTCATTTGAAAGTGACACCTGACTCACTTCGACAATTGTTTACAAAAACTCAGTTCGATGGATCACTCTTGGTCTCATGGTGAAATATAACAAGAAAACAAATACACGTGAGAATGAGAAACTACGGGACTCTCATGATCGATTTGTTTCATAAAAGGCGAGAACGGATATTTGACTCTGTCAGCAAACGTTTTGAAGCGTCGTGACATTTGAAACGACATTCGGGATAAATTTAATCTGTTTACGATTTGGATTGACCCAAATGGTTGGCCATAGAGCACCCCCGTTCCTCTGTTAGTCGCAGGTGTAGGTATCATTAGCTTAAGTATATATCTGTTAAAATTCTTGCGGCACTATCCAATTTAAATCTGCTTAGAAAAGAGAGGTTTAATAAACGGGAAGGACAACACGTCGTCCCAGGAAAAGAATAAAAAGCTTGCATTTTGCATTAAATGTATATAACGACATTTGTTAATCCAGGTTCGGGTCTCACACCTATTAGTCTATCTCGAGGCAATGCTACGTTAACATCTGCACATTACCCTAAGAAATTGTCGCGGACCGGCAGCCGATGGCTAGTGGACCGGTGCCGGTCCGAGGACCACCACTTGAGTAGCACTGGCGTAGAGTTCTCCAAAGCAAGTTTTTTTTAAGACTACGTAAGTAACATAAATAATTGGACGTAGATTTTACACAAATTGTGATTGGATAAATCGTTTCATTGTTTCCAGAGTATTGTTGATGTAAACAATTTTCTTGTTACAGAACTCGTGTATGAGAGAATCGAGCTAATGGTCTGAGGGTAATATTAACTCTTTTTCTTAAACGTTCTCTATTTACTTTTTTGCCTTTCGTTAAATTTAATCATTTCAGAAGTTCCTTTGTTGATTTCTTTTTGGATGATTATTGTGGTCTTGCTGGTTTTATTTACAGTTTTCGTTTTGATGAAGTCGCCACGAAACTTCGCATAGGTATATAATTTTACCCTGCAGGTAACATTTAAGATTTAGAGTAAATTGTTAGTTATTATCGGAAAAAGTTGAATCAAAGCCAGCGTTCTATCATGGACAACGTTACCTATTCACGAGTTTCATACTTACAAAACATAAAAGTCAACATTTCAGAAAGGCATAATTACACAAGAAATTAAGCTGGATTTGGCGAAAGTGATACGATAGGAACTGAAATTATCGTTATATTTGAATGCAACACACTTGGAAGCGGATGTTTACAAATAAATTTGGTCAATCGTTAAGAAAAGCTAAGTGAAAAAGTATTCTTTATAGGTGGTTTCCAGTTTTCAGTAGAATAAAATGTTTTCGTATATTCTGCATACGCACTAGAACTGATAGCGAAACTAAATTCACAAAATCCGTTGAAATTCAACGGGCACTTACACTTCTTTAAACATTAAACGTCATATCTCAGCTTCTGTTACTCCAAAATGAACAATTATTTTTATCGTGCCTCTTGAAAGAATGCATATTACAAACACAGAAGTCAAAAACACATACTGTAAATCAAACGACTTTGAAAAATTATTAACCTTACTCATAAAACCTTCCGGTATCTGCGTTTTTATTTCTCTTTAAACATAAAACGTCTTATCTCGACTTCTTGATCAAAAAACGACAATTTCTTTTGTTGTACCTCAGGAGAGATTGCTTATAGCAAAGACAGAAATCAAAAGCATATATTATTACTTAAACGCCTTTGAAAAAGGAATAACTTTTCTCATTCACCGAAATTTTTGCTTGGGACATGAAAAAGTCAGTTTGTGGAAAGCTTTTTTCCTAATTGATTTAGAGGGATACATTAAGATATGAAAATATGTATAAATGTTGAAATTTACTTCTGGAAACAGCAACACTCCAACGTCTTTTGTAGTTCTCATGATATGGGTGTATAAACAAAAGCGCGGTCTGCGTCGACCGATAAATAGACCGAAGCGATAATTTCACCTTCGGCCTCCGTAACTTTTTTAAAAGCTAAGTTTACCTAAAGTCATTCAACATATTTTGTGGTACCCGCTTTATAATTCAACTAATAAAAGCTGAGCCTTCTTAATTTTAATTATTTACCCGAAAAATAATGCCAAGTTATAATAATAAATAAGTTATATTAATAAATGTTATAATAATTATTGAATCAAGCACCCCCTGCCCCCATATTTTTTTATCGACATATAGCCTATGTTACCCGCAGGGAAAAATTATGGATCTATGCGAAGTGTGGCCACGATATCTTCAAAGATGTGGAAATCACAATTTGTGGAAAATCTACGTCTAATTATTTATTTAGTGATTATAAAATAAATTTTATTGCGATTTCTTTATTAGTGAATGGGAAAGGTTTGGTCATTCGGGATTAGTCAGTGCTGCCATTAAAGGGTATTGACAGTTTTCCATAAGATAACAAGTAAAAATCGATTGCTTGAGTCGCAAAATTTTAATCTTTAGCAAATTTATATTTCTTAAAATGAATATACGATCTCGGGATAAAAACATATTACTTAATCTAAAAAATCAACTTTATATTTTTAAAAGACAAATCGCATCAAAGCCGATTTCCGGTAAAATGTAGTATTTAATCATGAAAAAAGGTATTTATTTTAGGTTTTTAACATTGGAAATGCCGTCTGTCTGTTACTGGCTCTGGAGCCTAAACGGTAGAGCGAAAATGAATGACATCTCATAGTTAGGCATTTTATTATACTGAGCAGAGTATACGTAGAAATGATTGACATTGCTCAATAATTAAGAGTAGTTTATTTACACATTTTTAACAATAACTCGATTTTCTCAAAAACGGCTGTAACGATTTTGATCAAATTTTGTACAGTTACTTGAGTTTACGTCTTCAATAATACTGTATACTGTATAGTTCATATTTCTCAAAAAATGAATATAAGGCTAGTTTATTATAGGCAACTTTAACAACAATTCGATTTTCTCAAAAACGGCTGTAACGATTTTGATCAAATTTCGTACAGTTACTTGAGTATACATCTAAAATAATACTGCCTATGTCATTTTTCTCACTGAATGAACATAAGGCTAGTTTATTCTTGGGCAACTTGAACAAAAATTGGATTTTCTAAAACCAGGCTCATACGATTTTCATTTTCTAAAGATAACTAAACGACGCATTAGTACCCATATATGAGAAAGTTTGTACAATGTATGTTGTACAAATTTATTAAATTTTGCTTTGTTTACACGGAAACCAAATATATGCAGATTTCTTGAAGTATTACTCATAAATGGTTTCTAATGGTAATATTGTCCCATACGAGAATAAAAATTATAAGGCACTTTCAGCTGAGCTTGAAATTTGTAACGGTTATATGTTTTTGGATAAGGCCGTTTGGAAAAATACGAAATTGAAAAAATTCTAAATTTTAAAAATGCTTGCAGTGCTAGTATTAATAATAAATAGTTTTAATGATATTTTCGTGTTGAATAGTTCTCCATAATCCAGGGGCGCATTGACGGGGTGGGGGGGGGGGGGGGGCGATCGCCCCCTCCTTAGATAACCTCATTGCACGCCACTGAGTGCTTTCGTAAATTCATTCCGAGTAAAAATCTTCAATTATACGCCGCAGATTAGTTCTGTATAGCAAGGGAAAGAAGGATTTTGATAGGGGTAGGGGTTCTCAAAATATAGGGCAGTTGGCAGGGGCTGATTCGATAGGCGGAGGGGCGATCGCCCCTCCCTTGAGAAGTTTCTGGATCCGCCCGTGCCATAAGCAAACAGTTTTTAAAACTGCGTAAGTAACGTAAATAATTAGACGTAGACTTTCCACAAATTGTGATTTCCACGCCTTTGTGGATATCGTGAGCACACTTCGCATAGATCTATAATTTTTACCCGCGGGTAACATAGGCTATATGACGATAAAAATTCATTTTGGAGTAACAGAAGCTGAGATATGACGTTTAATGTTTAAAGAAGTGTAAGTGCCCGTTGAATTTCAACGGATTTTGTGAATTTAGTTTCGCTATCAGTTCTAGTGCGTATGCAGAATATACGAAAACATTTTATTCTACTGAAAACTGGAAACCACCTATAAAGAATACTTTTTCACTTAGCTTTTCTTAACGATTGACCAAATTTATTTGTAAACATCCGCTTCCAGGTGTGTTGCATTCAAATATAACGATAATTTCAGTTCCTATCGTATCACTTTCGCCAAATCCAGCTTAATTTCTTGTGTAATTATGCCTTTCTGAAATGTTGACTTTTATGTTTTGTAAGTATGAAACTCGTGAATAGGTAACGTTGTCCATGATAGAACGCTGGCTTTGATTCAACTTTTTCCGATAATAACCATTAATTTACGCTAAATCTTTACGATAATTTAAATGACGAGTTCGAAACTTGACGGGAAATAATTTTAAAAAGCAAACTTAAAAACCACTACCCTGTTTTACGGGCTTTCATTATGGGGCAATGCGCGACGAGTTCGTCCTGCGACGAATTGACGCGCGACGAGTTTGTCATGCGACGAATTGTCGTGCGACGAGTTGTCTTGCGACGAATTGACGCGTGACGAATTGACTGCGACGAGTTGACGGTATACCATAAGGTGGCCATATAGTTAAGAAAAATAATTAAAACATTATAGTAAAAAAGAGACCGTTATTTTCTTTTAGGTGAATTTTCACCTCAGTTGGAACGAAAATCGCCTGTGGTTTTACCGTTAATAATTTTCTATTGTTCTGAGAATTTAAATATTTTTAAACGTGATTAAATCGTCAAAAGTAATATTTTCATTAGTAGTTAATTACCAACCAAATTTGTTTGTATAGAAACCGCTTCCAAGTGTATGGCATTCAAATATAACGATAATTTGATTTCCTACCGTATCACTTTCGCCAAGTCCAGCTTCATATCTTGTGTAATTACTCCTTTCTGAAATGTTAACTTTTATGTTTTGTAAGCATGAAACTCGTGAATATGCAATGTTGTCCATCAATGACGTCGGCAGGGGGGAGGGGCAAGGGGGAGGGGCAAGGGGGAGGGGCAAGGGGAGGGGCAAGGGGAGGGGCAAGGGGGAGGGGCAAGGGGAGGGGCAAGGGGGAGGGGGGGAGCAAATGTGTAAAAATGTAAATATTATATTAGATATTATTTTAAAACGTGAAAAAACTGGACATGCAAAAAAACTTATCACGTTGCGTACGGATGGAGGGAATTCTCGCCATTCAAACGTCACTTTATTGTAACAAATACCTTATTTATTGATACCACTAGGGCCGTCTATAGGCGGTAAGCAGGTAAGGCACCGCTTTAGGGCGTCACCTCACTGGGTGCGGCAAATGAGTTGGTCTCGTATTCGCCCAAATTGCTGTAGTCATAACTCATTGTCGTTGAAAAAAGACAACATATTCATATCCGTCGAATACGAAAAAATATGGCGAGGTTGAAGTTTAGATGCAAACACGAAAGTCGGTATCAGTGCAAGCCTCCAGTTTCTACCTACCCCGGCGACCGATAATAAAAGGCGGCACTTGGGTTTTCCTATTTCCACCGCATCGGGCTTCGTTACACTTCCCTAGGGCTCTTTCCCCACCCCTCTTACATCCTTCGCCTTCCTCCCCATCCCTCTCTTTTGTTTCCCCTTGTGGTAACAAGGGCTGTAAATTCGACTGCCCCTGAGCTTGAGACGAAAATAATGCTATGGGAGAGAAATTTTTGTTCCTAGCGAATTCTTAGGAACATGAAAGGCAATTAAAAACTTTTTAATAGTGAAATTAAAGTCACCAGATTTCCAAGAGCTCACTGCTGAAAAAATCGGTATAATGTACGTTGTACAATCTTTCTCATATAGAAATCAGTGGCGGATCCAGGGAGCGACGCAAAACCGAAAAGAAAATCAGATTCACATTAACGAATCGACCAAGTTCATCATGTATAAGTTCGTATACTCGTATAGCAAAGTGCTAAAAAAAACATTATACGTAACGTAATGAAATTATGAATTGATTTTTTACTTTCTTATATATGTAGTACCTATATGTATAGAGATAGTATTGTAATCGTGAAAAGAATCCTAACGTTAATATGTATCGTAGAATTTCGTTTAAAAAACGCCAATAATCGGGATTTTCACCGCAATGCAATGATGTAACTTTCAATCGTCTTATTTGCAAAAAGTATTGCAATTTTGCAATGATAGATCGGTAATTTTACCACCCGCTGTGAGGGTAGACAACACCGAGTTAGGGGTCGGGACTCGAGTGCGAGTGAGGGTCGCTAATCCTCTCTAATGAGGGTCGAAATGGAAGAGCAGGTGGTATTCCAAAACATGGCCCCGGATCTGAGACATAAACCATTAAAGGTATTCTTCTCGATGTACAAATTATACATCAAATTTTATTATGATTATTGAAAGTCATAAATGAAGCTTGCCTTGTTGTTTCGAATTTTAGTAGAGAGAGTTATCATTCTCTGTTCATTTATGTTTGCATCTTTGAAAATCGAAGTACATACATACTTATCCTATGACCACCTTGTAATTCCGATTTCTTAGATTTTGGATTTATTTCGTATTATTTTTTAAACTTCTATTTTCACCTTATTCGTCCGTCTGCCCTTGTGCAAGATTCCAATTATAATAAAAGGCAGTATTAATTGGTTTGTCCTTTGACTGGTTGTTTGTTGGGTCCGTGTTTCACACTGTAGAGAAATTAGGACAATTAGGACAATGGTGTACACAGAGGATCGAAAATTTGGCAGGATTTTAAATGGGATATATGAAGATAACGGCGTAATATATCTCGAAAAATTGTTTTCATTTCTCTTAAGATAATATGTAATATTTAAAATTCCGCTCAGCAACCCTTGTTCCTATTGCAAATGAATATTGGAAAATTTCACATGCGTTCTACACACCAAGAATATTTTAAAGAATAAGGAACATTTCTTATTTTGAAAGTCAGTTTATCCTTCTATTCAGATTCGCTCGAGTTTGGGCGAAATTCCGCGTTTTTAACTAACCATGCCAATTGTATCATTTCACGTGTGTAATGCACAAGTGTCAATGCGGTGTCTATATGCGCTCGAAAGAGATGTAGAGGGAATATGGCGACGAGGAACGAGGGAAATATTGGTATTCAACCGGAAATACGGGAGGTTTTTTTTTTTCAGGATAGACAAAAGATTAATTTTTCATAACCTTTACGATTAGGTGCAGTGAATACAAATTTAGTCGACCAAAATTAATTCTAATCATTTAAAGATTTACTGTGGATTTGTTCGTATTACGTGATAATACCATTGGGTATGCACATCTTCAAAGTTTTCCAAGGGGCACACTGATCAATAAGGTTGAATACCACCGAGATGTAGACGGGAAGAGGAAAGTGAGGGGAAGAAAGATCGGGTGTAGGGAGATAGGGTATTTGTGTCAAAGTATTAATCAGGTCGCAGTGGATTTTAACAGTGCTCGAAATGGAAAATGTTACGAAACGGAACGCTTGTATTGGTTGTGGAACGGAAATTTTTGCGAAACGGGACGCTTGTTATAAGGGACGGTATTTCTAAATGTCTGTCGAAAGAGAACGGTATCATCGGCGCATGTGACGAGCCGAAGCGGCGTTCCGGTGCGTTTAGGGTCATTCCGAGATCTGATTCTAAGCCGCTGTAAGGGAAAAAAATTATTCATTTAAAATATACTTTGAGTTAATTTCAACAGGATATTCAGTACAGTGATAATATAATTCATATTGATTCAGTGATGTGGATTTGTAGTCAGTTGGGGACCGGTTAAGTTAAATATTCCCGGGTTGGGAAAAATTGCGTCCGCCCGTGGGTAAAAGACATTTTTGTGTTCTGCCCATCCCTGAAAAATTTTCAGCCTACGCCCATGTTGTCCATGATTGAACATTGGCTTTGATTTAACTTTTTTCGATAAAAACATAAGTTACGCTAACCCCCACTATAAGCGTTTAGTGCGTCAATTGTTTATTTATTACTCATCTACGAAAGTTTTCCACTACCGATTAATGACGCCGAAATAGAAAGTGTTTGGTATGGAGTTAGAGGAAGCGATTACACTATAGCAAATATATGCGCATTTTATAGGCCTCCCAATGCAAGTTTATATATTATTCATAATCTCGAGAAACAAGTAGCAACGCTGATATCGAAAAATAAAGAGAGGGCCATTATAAAAGAAGGAGACTTCAACTTACCTTCAGTAGACTGGAATCATAATTGCTTTGATCCCGGTGGTAGAGAGCGTGAATCATGCGAAGCACTTATAGAAACCTTCATTAAACACTCGTGTCAGCTAGTAAGATGTCCCACGAGATCGAACAATATATTAGATGTACTCGTAACGAACTACCCCGAGCGTATGAACAAGCTTTCCATAGAGGAAGGAATACGCGATCATAATGCTGTGTACGTAGAATTTAAGCTAAAAGTGGATAAACAGCTTAAGGCTAGAAGACGCGTATATATGTACGCCAAAGGCGATTTCTCGAAATTTAGATCTTTTTTACAGACACAATTCCCTAATTTCTGCGGGGCATCTATCGACGCTAGTACAGAGGAATTATGGTGCGTGTTCAGGGATATGATGCGAGAGAGTACGGATAATTTCATTCCACATAAACTTAAACGTGATGGTACGGATCCAAGATGGTACAACCAGAAAGTTAGATGCGCTCTTAGACGGCAAAGAAAACTTCACGCTCGCTTAAATAGTAATTCTTCAAAAGTCACAGAGGAACAGAGGTCAATGATACGGCAACAATACAGAGAGGCGCGGTCAAGAGCTAGAGTAACAATGCGAGAAGCATTTAATGACTACAAAAAGAAAGTTCTGCATAGTAATTTGAAAGAAAACCCGAAAGCATTTTGGTCATACGTTAGAGAGGTTCATGGTAGAGGCCCCACAATAGCGTCATTGAGAACGGAGGCAGGTGATGAAGTACACGATAGCGCGGAAAAAGCGAACTTGTTAAATGAACACTTTCAGAAAGCGTTTACTTCGGTGAGCAACGAATTTGAGGAACCAGCTTTGAATGATGAGGGAAATTCGATTCTCTGAAAGAGGTATCGCGCAACAGCTAGAGTCGATTAAGCAAAATAAGTCTCCCGGGCCGGAGGGCATACCCGCGCGTGTGTTGAAAGAGCTAGCTTCGGTAATCGCACCTTACTTGAAAATAATATTCGAAAAATCCGTTGCACATGTTACCGTTCCAAAAGACTGGAAGCTAGCATACGTTACGCCCATCCACAACCAAAAAATACTTTTTCAGCCTATTTAGAGGTACAGTACAATGGAGTGGCAAACATACCTCCAATATAAGTTCTTCTTCGTTAATATCCATAGTGCGAAATAAAAAGTTTGCTCCTGCTCGCTAGCGCTCAACGTATCCAACTGACACTTAAATCACTTTGTCCGGCAACGCGACGGATGTCCTTCATCGCAACGGCCTTGGTGGGAGGACTTCCCCAGAAACATGTGTACGTCAGTTTCAGTACGTCGACGTGCCGCATAGCGACGGACTCGGTGTAAAGACGCTGAGGTTGCTCGTGTCCGACCATCTACTGCATTGTCTCTCGGACGGACTGCGGTTCTATGGTTTGGAGCCGTGTGGTGGGCCTGAACCGTAGGCTGTGGGACATCTGAAGGGGCAATGGAGTGGACTTTGTTAACCAGAGGCCGGTGCTGGACTCGTGAGGGGTACCCCTAAATGGTTCTGGTGTCCACTATACTGCCGAGGCAGCGGATGCGGTAGCGCGTAGGGTTTTTGAACACGCTAGGGTTTTTTACTTTCTCATACGAAGTATCGAGAAAGTATTGTTATCACGAAAAAATTCGCCCTCGAGATTTTTACGGAAATATACGTTTTAGGTTTCGCTGAATCCGAAAAAGTGGTTTTCGCAATGCCGTCTGTCTGTCTGTCTGTCTGTCTGACTGGCTCTGGAGCCTAGATGGTAAAGCGAAAATGAGTGAAATCTTGTACTTAGGCATTTTATCATACTAAGCAGAGTATACGTGGAAATGGTTGACATTCCTCAATAATTAAGAGTAGTTTATTCTACGCATTTTTAACAACAATCCGATTTTCTCAAAAACGGCTGTAACGATTTTGATCAGATTTCGTACAGTTACTTGAGTTTACGTCTTCAATAATACTGTCTAGTTCATATTTCTCAAAAAATGAATATAAGGCTAGTTTATTTTAGGCAACTTCGATTCTATTTTCTCAAAAACGGCTCTAACATTTTTGATCAAATTTAGTACAGTTATTTGAGTACAGGTTTGCAATAATACTACACATTTCATTTTTCTCAATGAATGAATATAAGGCTAGTTTATTCTTGGGCAACTTAAAAAAATTGATTTTCTGAAAACAGGCTCATGCGATTTTCATTTTCTAAAGATAACTTAACGACGCATTAGTACCTATATATGAGAAAGTTAGTACAGTGTATGTTGTACCGATTTTTGAGTTCATTCATTCATTATTTTCCTAGATCTTTTTTGTACTGACAAGTGTACTATGATGGACATTCCAGCTGGAAGGCAACAAATGTTTTCCTGTAAAGTTTGTTCTAGTGATCCTCATAAGGTAATGAAGGTGCTCCCTGGTCTTGTAAAGGTTGAGAAACAATGAACTAGGCCGTGCGACTTTTTGTAATTTTAAAATGAAAATGAGAAATACGTTGCTCCATTTGTCATTGGCGGATTTAAGGAGAGTCGCACTTTGGGCCCCCTTGAAATAATCCCAGAAATCTACTATAGGTATATTTTAAGGAATTTGTATGTTTGTTCATGGAACTCCTCCTAAACGATAAAAACTAGAACAGCCGAAGTTGGTAGAATTGTTTCTTACGTCCTAACTTTGTGAATGGTTATGGTTTGGCCAACCGCGATTAGTCAGTGCTGCCAATATAGGCGATTCACGTTTTTCCATTAGAAAATACGTAAAAATGGATTGGTTGACGAGCAGGAATTTATTCTTTTGCAAATATAAACTATTTAAAATGAAGTTACAAACTCGGTACAAAAACATGTATTAAATTGAAAGTCAAGTTTATAATTCCTGAATTCAAAATTCGAATCTAAGCCGATTTAGCGTAAAATGTGATGTTTTAATCACGAAAAAGGGAATTTTTATGTTTGTAACAATGGAAAATGCTAAATACCACGGCAGCGAGATCGATGCTTTTAATTGGGAACTGATTTCGCATGCTATACCGAGAAACTGCGGGTAATTTTGTTTTATATCTATCTATCTACTATATATTTAAAAGAATTTCTTTGTATGTTTGTATATTTGTTCATGGAACTCCTCCTAAACGATATGAGCTAGAACAACCAAATTAGGTATAATTCTTCCTTACGTCCCAACCTAGTGAATGGTTGCCGTTCGTTGCTCTTCGTAATTTGATTCGAAATGGCGAACGATTTAATAGACCAACGTCACGTATTTTGCCGCGTCCTGCACCTGAAACACAGGGATGAGTGTGGACTATTTTTAATTTGCACTTTAAAATTACTTAAAATCATGATACGAAGAAGGTACTTGGACTCAGAAACGGAGGAAAAACTAAAGTTTCATTTTCCTACCGTGAAATTTCAAATATTTTTCCAAAAATAAGGTTTTTACCACGACATTTAAGGTTTATTGAACAAAATTTTTCCTTGCCATGACAACCCAATTGTTAAGGATTTAACACTGTAGCGTAATCCCAATTGCATTGAGATGGAAGCTGTGCTTATTATTTATCGAAGTAATTAGGGAATTGCGTGAAACGCTATTTTGGAACTATAGAAAAACTTGAAAAAGGATTTGAAACTTTCCCGGCGAATATTATTAGTGAATTGTTCTCGGGTTTCACCCGGTGTGAAACCCGAGAACAGTTCACTTATAAAAAAACTTATTTATATATCAGTTTAAATTATGGTTGATATTTATATCACCGTTGTGAAACGGACTAATTGTTTACAATTTCTATTGTATGTACTTATTATTTTATTTATAAGATAATGGATATAAGATTTATCAATATAAGCTTGACAACGAATTGTTTACAAATTTGATCAATTGTATACATATGTTGTACCGATTTTTACTGTTGCCAAAATACATATACCTCCGCTCTCATCATTGTCCTCACTCCCCTCTCCTCCTCCCTCCTTCACCCCTTCTACCACACTCTTCTGCTTTTCCTTCCTCCCTCTCTCTTATTCCCTCTCCTCTACTCCTTTTCTCCTCGGGCCCACTAACCCTACAAAGAGTGTCCCAGAGGGGGAAGTCCTTTAAGTGTGTGACCAGATAGGGTTTCTTCCTTATACTTCTCAGCTTGAATCGACGTGAGTCGGGATGGGTCGAAGGAAAGGGTGTGCGTGTCGCGTGCCGCCGCACCAGTTGGCGACGTGCTAGGGAAGGAGCTCCTCACGATTGCAACACGCTTCTCCCTCGATCTACCCTCCTCCTTCCATCTGACCTACCCCATCCTCTTGAAACCTTCTACGCTCCTCTTTATTGCTCTCTCCCTCTCTCTCCTTCTCTCTTTGCGCCTACTGAATTTCGTGTGTAGCGGCGTTTTGTACGTTAAACAGGTCCGGCGGCGTAATAGGGCGCGTGCCGTACCAATCCCACACGCCCTCCTTAATCTCTCTCTCCCCCCTCTCAATCTCTATCCTCCCTCTCTCTCCTCTATCCTCCCTCTCAATTGCGAAATTCTTGGTTTGTCGCCGCATAACAGGTTCATGTGACGATTGCTAGAAGGACACAAACGACGGGAGGTATACATTTATAAAGAAGGTCGTCGTTAATTGCGAATTAAATGGGAGAGGGCAGACTCGCCTATCCTTCGATTTCCAATTTTCCTGGAGACAGGGGTATTTACACCGAGTACGTCGCTATGCGGCAAGTCTACTTACGGCAATGTCCGTCTGAGCAAGTTGCGATAACGTACTATGACGCACCGGATGGGTTCTCCCACCAACTACGTCAAGTTCCCGAATGATGACTCAGTTCGCTTTGGGTCTTCATGCGATAGACATGTTGTCCGCAAGAGCGAAGAAAGCTTTAGCTGCATATTTACTATTAAAGAGGATAAGAAGGCGCCGTAGATGGTGGGTTACTGTATAAACAGAAAACGTGGGATGTGCGGAGAGTATCACAAATTGTGCAAGGAATTGCAAACTTTTCCCCATCGATATTTTCAATATCTCCGGATGACTCAAGAACAGTTAGAAATTCTCCAATCTCTGATAGAAAACGAAATAAGGAAAGAGGATACAAATTACAGAAGTAGTAATTAAACGAGGGAACGCTTAGTGGGGACGTTGAGGTAAGATTTTAAGTAATATTTTTTACATATTTTTTTGCTTTAGCTGAAGTAATTATTATTTAAAGATAGTTGTGAGTTGTGATTCAATTCTAACAAACAGTATAAAATGAAATAGTATAATAAAAGATTGTTTTACAAAGTACAAAATATATTGTCTTCCTCCTTGTACACGTCGGGGTCATTTGATGACACAGATGCTGGTGTAGAGGATGGATGTGGGATGGGTTGGGTTGTGTATCACTACGGGATGAAACAGGAACTGGTGTAGAGTAATAAGGAGACGGGTGTGAGGAGTCTGAACGTGAAGGCCTTGGTTCTGGATCTCTGAATTCTATATCATAAAGCACTTTTTGGATCATCGTGTGTGCTTCAGCATTTTTCCTTGGGTTTAGCCTTTTGAAGACCAGCAGTAAGCTCAGGAGAAAATGCTCGTCTGGATCGTTCTTCTTGGCTAATATATGCAGAAGCCTTTCTTCTGTTGAATCCTCAACCTGACATTTCCTTTTTGGCCGAAGAGTAGAGCGTTTGGGGCTGGGATTCGCCGTAATTACTATCGTGGAATCCCTGTCAGGCAGTGGTAGCTCTTGTGGCTGTTGTGAGCTGTGGGACTCTGGTAGCTCTTGTTCGTGTTGGAAGCTGTTTTCTTCGAGTTGAGATTGAACTTTGGACTCCACAGGGCTTTCACTCGTACCATAATTTCCCACGGATTCCTTGAATTCCACGTGTGGAATGTTTTCCGTAATATGCCTAATTGTTAAATAAGTATTATTGTCTGTATTTCAAAAATAAATGTTATGTAAAGATATAGGGATCGTTTTCATTTTTGCTAGCCCCTAACGAAAAGGCAACATTTTTATATGCCGTAACTAAGCAAAAAAAATTTTTTTAAAGGTTAAATATCAATATTCAACCGAAAATTAAGTAAATTGTGGAAAAAAATTATCAAAAAATATACTTTTTAATTGCTTGGGCGGATATGGGTTAATAAAAAAGAAGACCAAGCCGATAGGCTCCAAAAAATACTTTTTCAGCCTATTTAGAGGTACAGTACAATGGAGTGGCAAACATACCTCCAATATAAGTTCTTCTTCGTTAATATCCATAGTGCGAAATAAAAAGTTTGCTCCTGCTCGCTAGCGCTCAACGTATCCAACTGACACTTAAATCACTTTGTCCGGCAACGCGACGGATGTCCTTCATCGCAACGGCCTTGGTGGGAGGACTTCCCCAGAAACATGTGTACGTCAGTTTCAGTACGTCGACGTGCCGCATAGCGACGGACTCGGTGTAAAGACGCTGAGGTTGCTCGTGTCCGACCATCTACTGCATTGTCTCTCGGACGGACTGCGGTTCTATGGTTTGGAGCCGTGTGGTGGGCCTGAACCGTAGGCTGTGGGACATCTGAAGGGGCAATGGAGTGGACTTTGTTAACCAGAGGCCGGTGCTGGACTCGTGAGGGGTACCCCTAAATGGTTCTGGTGTCCACTATACTGCCGAGGCAGCGGATGCGGTAGCGCGTAGGGTTTTTGAACACGCTAGGGTTTTTTACTTTCTCATACGAAGTATCGAGAAAGTATTGTTATCACGAAAAAATTCGTCCTCGAGATTTTTACGGAAATATACGTTTTAGGTTTCGCTGAATCCGAAAAAGTGGTTTTCGCAATGCCGTCTGTCTGTCTGTCTGTCTGTCTGACTGGCTCTGGAGCCTAGATGGTAAAGCGAAAATGAGTGAAATCTTGTACTTAGGCATTTTATCATACTAAGCAGAGTATACATGGAAATGGTTGACATTCCTCAATAATTAAGAGTAGTTTATTCTACGCATTTTTAACAACAATCCGATTTTCTCAAAAACGGCTGTAACGATTTTGATCAAATTTCTTACAGTTACTTGAGTTTACGTCTTCAATAATACTGTCTAGTTCATATTTCTCAAAAACTGAATATAAGGCTAGTGTATTCTAGGCAACTTAAACAATAATTCGATTTTCTCAAAAACGGCTCTAACGATTTTGATCCAATTTCGTACAGGTACTTGAGTTTACGTCTTCAATAATACCGTATACTGTATAGTTCATATTTCTCCAAAAATGAATATAAGACTAGTTTACTCTAGGCAACTTTAGTAATAATTCAATTTTTTCAAAAACGGCTCTAACATTTTTGATAAAATTTCGTACATTTATTTGAGTACACGTCTGCAATAATACTGCATATTTTATTTTTCTCAATGAATGAATATAAGGCTAGTTTATTCTTGGGCAACTTAAAAAAAATTGATTTTCTAAAAACAGGCTCATACGATTTTCATTTTCTAAAGATAACTAAACGACGCATTAGTATCCATATATGAGAAAGTTTGTACAGTGTATGTTGTACAGATTTTTTACTTTCCCCATACGTAGTAATGGGAAAGTATTGAAGTATTGCGGTCACGAAAGAAATCGACTTCGAGATTTCAACGGAAATACATGTTTTAAGGTCCCTAGAACACGTTTAGACTATTTTCGGAATGATGTCTGTATGTGTGGATGTGTGTGTATGTCTTGTGGGCGCTCTAACTCAAAAAGTACATACCATACCGTTACCGAACTTCATAGCCAAGGGGGGGGGGGGGGGGGGGGGGGGTTAGGTTAGGGGGTTCAAACCCCCCCCCATGAAAAAATCGAAAAATTGTTTGTAATTATTATTTTTTGCCAGTCTTTATTACAACTATGACATACAGTGAAAAAATTGAACTTATTAGTAAAAATAATGTACGAAATAGTAACAAAGAATGCCATGTAAATATGAGACAAATTCAGCGAGCTGATCATCTATATTTCAAGGTGAAACAAGTGCCGCACCTGAAGCGCGTACAACCTTAGGTCTGAAATTATTACGGAACGCTATTTTCGCTATTTATGGATTATTTTTGTCTACTGTACACATTTTTAAAGGTAAAAATGTGAGCAGGGCCGGCGCCAGGGGTGAGGCGACCGCCTCAGGCGGCGTTTAGCTTGGGGCGGCATTTTCAGACGCATATTGAGACAAAAATCAACCGCCATTGCGGATTTGCGAAAAAGAAAAGGGTGTCGTTCACCACTTCAACATCAACTAAGCGTACATGATTTTACACTCAGAGCATTAAAAATAATAATTTGAATTTTTTAAATATCTCTCCGTGACGTTCAGAGCTAGCCCTTGGACTCGGGATGTTTAGATTAGAGTTTCCTTTCCCTTCTCTGTATATTTCGTTGGCTTCTGTTCCGCTTAATTAAGTTCTTAGTATCTAGCATGCCTTTATTCGCTTGCTGCATCTTACAATTAGTTCCCAGTCAGAATTACGGGATCACCGGACTCGGTCGGGTTAAAAGATAACTCTCCAAAAAGTACAAGTCTGCAGGTATCGTCTAATGTAGGACCGAGTGTAATTTTACGGTTACACTCAATTTCTGCAGAGGGGTCCTAAGTGCATCCTTACCACTGTTTCAGCCAGTAACACTGACATCTTCATCCTAGTTCAACTTTACTTCTAGGTACGTAATCGCTCATCAATATAATGGCAGCATTTTTATCAGAAAATTGGTATATATGATATCGTATTTTTTAGGAAACAGAGGAATTCTAAAATACTAATAATCATCGTAGAAACGCGGAATTTTAATTATAATATAAATTGAATAATAGTAATTAATTTTCAAATCGAAAAGCTACCTAAGGTCCACCATTGGCCAAGATCGGTGCGTTCGTGGTATCAAACGCCTTCTGCCAGTCGACGAAACATACGTTGCAGTCTTGGCTGTACTCTATTGCCCTTTCTGATATGATTCTCACTACACCAATAGCATCTCTGGTTCATCGTCCTTTTGTGAAGCCGAATTGATCTTCCCCTAGCATTTCATTGGCCTTTTTCTCTAGTCTTTTATTAAGAATCCTCGTGATGATCTTCGAAGTAGAATTTTATATTTCATATTTTAATGACGGTATTTGTAGCGATGAGTTTTTAAACTAAAAATTAAAATGTGTCAGATAAATGACAATGTGACTTATTGTTAGTATTTCCCAGAATCCTTAATATGAAAATTTACATAAATTAATTTTTATAGCTAAAGTTTATATTTATTACTGACGTTACATCAACCAAATATACAAGATATTTTATATTTAATCATACATTATACATTCAAAGGTAATTCGCTTGATCGTTTTTAGAAATAATACATAAATGCTACTATAGAAATACTTGTGTTATAAAAAGGCGAATTTTGATAACTTGGCCATAGGCGCCAATATTCCTAGCTACGTCTTTGTTACTAACGTTGTATAAAATGCATTTATGATAGGAAATGAATGTACAGTAGTCCGTCGCCATTCGCGAGGGTTAGTTTCCTGAAAACCCTCCCGAACGGCAAATTTGCGAATGGCAAATTCGCGAAGGGTAAGTAATTGGGGATATGGAGAAAATAGGGGTTGGTTCTTAGAGTCCCTATTCCAGCATGTAACTTGCATTTTTGCCCTTCAAAATATAATAATGTAATACGTACTGTGGCGTTCTGAATAAACGCTACATTTTATTAAAGAGCAAGGAACCGATCAACACACGCTTCGATGACGTTGGCGATATCCCGTTTATTAATTATAAATCCAACGAATTTCATTATATTTTAAGGAAATTTTTAATTTTCGTGAGGCAACACAATTTATTCATTTTTAACAAAAAAATCTATATAGGGATTTACGGAAGACGTGTGTAAATCATTAAATAAAGTACAAATGTTTTGCCTCCGGCGCGCCGCGGCGGTGTAACCTCCCGTCCGGTACATAGCTCTGAACCTGAACCCCCCCTTTGATCGAATCCAGGCTACGCCACTGTTCATATATAACACTTTGGCATGAGCACAAAGAACTGATTAGTTTTTGGACAATATCGGTTAACCGGAAGTCGAGGTTTATTCGAAACCCGATTCGGTTTTTACGATATTTCTCCAATAATACCTCATTAATGTATAATTGACCATTACAAAAAATGTAGAAATTACAATTTCCTACCTCTTTTATCTCAAACAATTTTCCATAGCAGTTATTGTTTAGGAATTATAAAAAATAATCGGTTTTTTCGGTTCCCGTCAAATATCTCCTTAAAAACGTCATAGTTTTTTATTTTCGTAAGAACCAAAGTTGTAGAGAATAATATTTCTTCCAAATTTTGTTTGTAACAAATTTTCGTAGAACCATCCATTTCGGAGATATTTTGCTATTCCTAAATTTTCAGTGTACATCGGCAGCACCATGTAGCGGTGAATTCTGTAAACATATTCAAAATAAACTTACGGCATAAGGACGACTGTATTCATTTACGATACGAAGTAATAACTTTGCCTTATAATGCTATTCATAATAATTTAAATATCTATACCCCAAATATGGAGAAAGTCATGTGTTGGCCACATCAGATTTTTTAGGTTAGACGAGGATAAAACCAATAGATCTGTTAGAAAAGAGTTCGTCAACATTAACCCTAGGGAGTCCAAGAATAGCGGTAGAGTGAGAAGTAGAAAAAAAAATTGTTAGATCAATTGTCGGGGGGAATCCGGAACGAAAATACCCGTAGAAAACACAATAAAAATTATTATTATGAACTGCCGAAGCATTCGAAGGAAACAGGCTGATTTTTGCCACTTAGTTAAAAGCCATCGTGCAGACATTGTATTGGGAACGGAGAGCTGGCTATCGGGCGACATTAATTCTAACGAGATTTTCCCACCAGATTACGTGGTGTATCGCAAAGAGAGGAGGGTAAGAGTCGGAGGCGGAGTTTTCATCGCCGTCAGAAAGAGTATATCAAGCGAATTAGAGGAGATTAACGTCAGTGAACACTGCGAAACGATATGGTGCTCCCTTCGTACGAGAAATGGTAAGAAATTATTTTTTTGCTCATTTTACCGCCCACCTGACTCGGGAGTCGAGAACATTAGAGAACTCAGTCGTACATTGCAGGTGATAGCTAGGAGAAAGAACGATCCAGTAATCATTCTTGGAGGAGACTTTAATCTTCCATCGATCGATTGGAAATCCGTAACCTATGTTAGTGGTGGAAAAAATAGAGAAGCTTCTCGTGAATTAATTGAAGCGTTTAGTCTAAACTCGCTAGAGCAAATCGTCAACGAGTCGACGCGATATGACAACAACGGAAACGGAATCATATTAGATCTGCTAGCCACTACCCACCCACTATCGACTAGAAACCTACAAATCGACGACGGCATAGTTGATCATAAAATAGTAATTGCTGACTTCAAATAGATAAGCCAACGCGATTAGTCTATGTCTTCAGAAAAGCAGATCTCCCAGGTTTAAAAAATTATGTTACAAACCAAATAGCGACATTTATCAATCTTGCGAATAGTAACAGCGCAGATGACTCTTGGACGGAAATTCTGCGAATTATTCGAGAGGAGCTAAAAACGTTTGTCCCAACCAAAGCAATTCGTGATCGCAAGGACCCGCGGTGGATGAAACGGAAACTCCGCGCCTTGCTTAAGAAACAAAGACGGCACCACGCGGGCATAAAGCGCCTTAAAGAAGTTGGTAGGGATCACGCGATTGAGTATTTAATATACAGAGATTGTCCTAAATCTGCAGGAGACGAAGCGCGTAAGGAATTTGAAGTCTACCGATCGACGACACTCTCGGATTCACTCAAAAACGACTCGAAAGAATTTTGGTTGGTGTGCGTGAAATTCGAAGAGGTCAGTCAACAGTACCTCTTCTACGTACAGACAACGGTGAAAGTGCACACGATTCATTTACTAAGGCTAGTATGTTAAATCGGTCTTCGAAAATTGCTTCACAATCGACAGCGATGATTTCATTGATTTCCCTACTCCTATAGACTCAAATATGAGCGACATAGAAATATCCGAAAGCGGTATCGTTAAATTACTAAGTCAGGTCATAACAGAAAATCGCCAGGGCCTGAAGCCATAACTGCATTCATTATAAACTCGTTAGCAAACGAATTAGCTCCGTACCTTAAGATCGTATTCAGAAAATCTTTAGATGTGGGAGTAGTTCCTTAGATATGGAAAACAGCCCACGTTACACGAATACAAAAAACGGGAAGTAAATTAAAAGTGGAGCTCTACCGCCCTATATCGTTGACGTCAATCTTCTGTAAGATTTTTGAGCACATTATCGGTAATTCAATAATGCGATTTCTCGAAAGCAAAGAAGCGCCTAATAGAATCCAGCATGGTTTCCGGAGAGGCAGGTCATGCGAGACTCAGTTAACTCTACTCACACATGATATTGTGAAAGTAGCGGATATAGGAATAGGAATTGATGCAGTATTTTTAGACTTTAGAAAGCCTTATACACCGTTTATCACGTGGAAATAGTGCAAAAATTAAGGGCTTATTCAATTAACGAGAGAATTGTAAATAGAATCGCCTCGTTCCTTTCCGATAGAACCCAGAGCGTATTCTGGATGGAGTTGCATCAGACGTCGTCAAAGTGACTTCCGGCGTGCCCCACGGAAGTGTAATCAGACCTCTGTTATTCATGATATATATTTATAAATGATTTCGCGGATAATATAAAGTGTAAAGTTAGATTCCTCTCCTTGTGTACGGAGAAATCAACAGAATACAGGACCAGGAGAATTTTCAAAGGGACCTTCAGGCTATTACGAAATGGTGTAAAGATTGGCAACTCAATCTGAAAATAAAGAAATGCGCCGCAATGAACTTCACGCGCTCCACGAATTTCAACCGTTACCCGTTCCAAATATCTGAACTAAAGCTAAAATACGTCAATAGCTTCAAGTGACTCTCAGTAGCAATTTGTCTAGTAGAGGGCATATCAAAACCGTTATAGCATCGACAAACAGAATTCAAGGGCTTTCCTCTAGAGTCCTGCGGGGATGCCCCTCGTATGTGAAGGAAATCGCATACTTTTCTCTCATCCAACCCGTAGTGGAATACTGTTGCGCCGTCTGGGACCCTTTCGAGGAGGCCTTAATTAGGGAGCTCGAAATGGTTCAGCGTAGAGCGGCTAGATTAGTAAAGGGAGAATATCGGTATGATGCGAGTGTATCAGAGATATTGAGGGATCTGAAATGGCAGACGTTGAAGAGTAGATGTATTGAATACAAAAGGAAACTATTTGAAAAATTCGAAAGCTCCGAATTCGTTGAAGACGTACGCGGCATAGTCGTCCCAATCGGTGTTAGGGAACGTAATGTTAGATCAGAGTGCAGGAGAAAATATGTCGAAACAATCGCTAGAACAGAGAAATACTACAGATCCTTTTCCCCAGATGCGATAAGACAGTCCAACAGAGGAATTAGTTAAGAGTTCACTTGGTGTTGTGACACCCCCTGCCAAACGCTTCTGACGTATTTCAGGGTGTTGATGTAAATGTAAAATGTAAATGTAACGCCGCTTTCATCGAGTGCGACTGTGATTCTAAGGTAATATGCTACTTTATTATTATTATTATTAAGCACATTGTTACAAGTTAGCCATAGGGCCAGGTGGCAACAGTTTAGTCTATACATCTATCTATACATTACGTGGTGTATTCAGGTTTTTATATCGATTATATGGACCTTTCTTCTTTTTTCATTTTCTCCATTTCAATAACAAAGGGATGCGAGTAACTTATTTTTTATTTAAATTTTGAAATTAGTTAGATGATACGAACTCGAGACTTGGATGGTTCTATGAAGGAAAGAACAAAGTTTATTTTCATTGAAGTCAGAATCCGAATCCTGATCGAATTAGCGTAGGAATGTGTCTAGAATCTGAAAAATGCATGATTTTATCAATTTTATGACAATACCAATTACAAGCTACCATGGCAACTTCTATTTTCGCCGAAGGTGAGAGTCCTATTCATTTATATGGGAAGATTTTTAACGTAAAATCGTTTTTCAATTTCTGTGTTCGATTTTGCTTTGTTTACATGGCAACCAAATATTTGTTTATTTGAATTGAAATATTACTAATAAATAGTTTTTAATTATATTTTTCGTGTGGCATAAGTTCTCTAAAGTAAGCTGTTTTTAAACTACGTATGTATGTAACTTAAATAATTAGACGTAGATTTTCCACAAATTGTGATTGGATAAATCGTTTTATTGTTTCCAAAGTATTGTTGATATAAATAATTTTCTCGTAACAGAACTCATGGACGAGAGAATCGAGCTAATAGTCGGACGATTATATATTTATTTTGTGATTCTTAAACGTTCCCTATTTACTTTTTCGTCTTTCGCTAAATTAATTAATTTCGTTTCTTCCTTTGTTCATCTATTTTCTGTTGATTATTGTGTTCTTGCTGGTTTTGCTTAAAGGGCCGCCCCCGTTTTCTATAAGTCTGTATATTATGGAGTCATCAGCGAATAATCTAACGTTAGATTTGAGGGTTTTCGGCAAATCGTTTATGAAGATTAGGATAAGCAGGGGCCCAAGCACGCTTCCTTGCGGAATGCCAGAGTTAACTACTGATTCATTGGATACTTTGTCTCTTATTCTCACCATTTGCATGCGTCCTATAAGAAAAGACCTGATCCACTGCACCACTCTTCTATCCAGTCCCATTTCCGAAACCTTTCGTAATAACAAATTATGGTTTACCCTATCGAAGGCTTTAGAAAAATCATCTACGATAGCATCTATCTGTTTTCCTCTATCCAGTGCCTCGGCAACATCTTGAGCCATTGCTGTTAACTGACTTTCGCACGAGTAACCACTGCGAAAACCGTGTCGTTTCTCCCATAACCGAGTGTTTCTCTGCCAGAATTTTTTAATTTGGTTCGCGATTATGGGCTCCATCTGCTTACAAATTACACACGTTAACAGATTACGTTACGGTCGGAGTCAGGTATAAATACGAATGTTTTTCTGCTTCGTCTTTCAGTTATTCATTCAGACGAGCAACAAAAAATCGATCGATTTAATAGTCTCTTTTTAACTTAATCACGTTGATAAGGTTTGATTTTAATTTCTCTATAGTTAACTATTATCATTATAAAGAAGCTATAATGTATATTAATAAATTTCAGCCGAGAAATGAAAATGCCAAAGTAACTAATTCGAACGTCCCGTGAAATTGCCATGAGACGTTCTTCTCACCAAAGACTACAAATAACACGCTCCAGAGCAAGGAAAAAGCAAATCTCTTCGTTTAAGCAAAGAGATGATTCGCCCTTTTGGAGATTTGAATGGCCGAATATGGTCGTCAAAGCGGGACTCGTGAAAGTATTATGTTTAAAAAATGGACTACTGGTCTCATAATGAGGGGTTAGGGTGAAGAGAGACGCGCATCCCTTCTTCTCTCCTTTTCTCCTCTCCGCATTCATGCCGAATTGGAGCGCGAGCAGATGTCTCAATGCGCAGGTATGTTCCGTTGTGTGCGCGCGAGGCGTGCGTGGACGAGCGCCATTGTCCGTGGGGGGGAAGTGCGGCAGACGATTGTAGGAGCGGTAGGCGTCGTTTTGGCGGGACGGCACTTCTGAAGGGGGGCGGGTGCAGTCCGAGAAGTAAGAAGGACACGAGGGTGGGCGATGACGATGTATGCTTTCTTCCTCCCAGATCGGCCCTTCGGAGAGCAAGTGACCACCTCATTTTCCGTCTGCTTCTGGTTTCTTTGTGTTCCACTGCTTTCATTTCACGCTTCATTTATCTGCGGATCCCTCTTTGCTTCCCACCGACACTCCCTCGCTCGCTGGCTGAGAGAATCGCTCCGAAGGGGGAAAGAATCGAGAGAATGAAAACGGTTTTGGACGAGATAGGAAAACAAATTGCTGGAATGCTCGTTCGAATAATTTTCATGTTTTTAACCTAATAGTTACTGATTCCGAGAATATCTTTCGTGGTGAGAGTGAAGTGCGCAGGGGATCCAGGAAATAAGGGGCTCAAAAAAAGGGTTTTACTCTGTCATTATTGTTTTCGTTAACATATTAATGTAAAAAATTGTGATTTCGGTGAAATTGTTAGTAAATGGAAGTGCGTATGTTTCGTCATTCTACTAAATATTTTAATCGAAACTGATGCAAAATTTAACAACTCACTCAGTCGCATCATTCCTCGCAGTCTTTTATGTTTAAGCACTTCCTTGTACCAGTAACTAAAGCGATCTAGTTTTTTTTCTTGCGGACCTCAGAAAAATATCAAGCCTTCTGTGTTGTAATGATTTGCTCAGAAAGTGAAGGCGATGCTGATGGTAATTCGGAATAAATTCGCAGATTTGTTCAAACGCAAAATATCGACGGAAAAGGAGTCGGTGTGAAGTTTTCGTAAAGCTACAGGCAAGAAAAAATTAAATCGGGTAGGTAAAAAGAAAATGCCGAGCTCGGGAATCGAACATCGGGTTGTTCATAATAGGCTTTAAAAGAACCCCAAAGTAAAAAGTTCCTTTTCTGGCTAAACTATTAACCGTCTACGCCCAAAAGGGGGTGATCCGTAAATCTCGTCTCGACTGCTATCCATTTACCAAGTTTTATCAAACTCTGAAATTACAATAAGTTTCCCTTCTCTTGTTAGTCGTAATTATGTGCTCTCGCAGTCTTTTTTGTGGCAAATGTTGCCCTTTATCGGAATAAATTTTAAAGAAACATACCTCACTGATCATGTAAGACCATGGGAGAGGAAAATATGGTTTTATAATTGTTGTCCACCATAGAATAACAACCGTAGCAACGTAGTGTACAGCCCATCAAAAATGACGTAAAGATTCAATCCTTCGAACTATTTTTGAAGATCAAATTGGCATCAGAAACATCAGTTGTCTCGAATGTCATTTACCTCTCTCTCTCTCTCACTCCCATTCTCTCACTCCATCCCCCTTCCCCACTCCTCTACCTCAATCTCTCCCCCTCCCTCTCACTCCCCCTCTACCTCCCTCTCCCCCCTCTCCCTCTATCTCGTATTAAAATCATTCAAAGCATGTTTATACCCATAAGAATTGAAATAACAATATAGTATCGAGGTCTAACAGCGGAATTGGTAGGCAAGGCAACATCCAGTTAAAATTTGTGAATTAAACGTTTAAACTGAGCGGTTTCGAACTGTATGTGGATAAAGATGAACGGAATAGGAAACTTCGTAATGTTTTCTTCAAAATGGTTCATATCCGAAGATTGTAGGTCAATTCTTTCTTATTTTAATCTAAAAAATAATGAAAGCCTGCACGTCGAAATGGAAATGTCTTCCTTGAAGTCGAACCCAGGATATATATTAAATGTGTAAAATCATTGAAGCATAATATATTAGCGATCTAATTAGCATTTATTTTGTCTTCCGCATCTATTAATTGTAAACGGAAAATAATTATATTTTATTACGTGTGTTTTTTAATACTATCATAGTGTGATGGCTAAAATTAGTATTCATTGATACATAATTGACGATGTATTATTGATATAAACAAATAACGGCATTGGAAGAAATGAATAGATTGAGATATTTGCCTAATGTTATAGATCAGGTGTGGCCAACCTTTTTTAAGACCGGCCAATGTTTTTGGCGGGCCACTATCCTATTATCCTTAACACCCGGTTAACTTAACTAACCTAATGTAATTTAAATTAAGCCAAAAATAAACAGCAACGATGAAAACAATAACATACTTGTTTCAATGACAAAATTTTAATATTACATTAAAAAAGAAAAATGTTGATATAAATATCTCAATGTGATTTTTGAATTTGCTTTTCAGTTAACAATTTCTCAGTATTAGGACTGATTTTCGACGTCGATAAAAGAAGCAGACTGCCCACATGAGTGTTTGTTAAAACAGATCTATATTTGTCTTTAACAAAGTTCATTGTCGAAAACATCTGTTCAAAAACATAGGTTGATCCAAATGTGCACACAAGACGCAGTGCAAGGTCATACAGTTCGGGGTACTTGTTTTCGGAAGCAAATTTCGAAAAGGTTTTTTAATCTGGGGAAGTTGCTGACTCACAAAGCTCGCGATATTTTACTATGAAGCCTGAGTGATTCATATTGTCAGTAATTTTCAATTGGATTTTTGGTGGATATTTCTCTAATTCGCTGTCCAAAATAGAGAATGGATTTATGATGAGGGAGACGTTGCTTTCACTTAAAACTGCACTCAAAGGTAGAAAATAATTTTTCCCGGAGAAAAAATATTATTCAAAAATTTATATACTTCGTAAAAGTGGGTGACTTTTTTCTCTTCTAATTATTATATTTCATCTTCGTCATAAATTGGTTCTTATTGTTGGCCACTGACTTAACATATACTTACTCATATTAATGGCTTTAATTTAATGATATATATATATATATCCTAAATCAGTCTAAAATTCGTATAATTTATTGTGTGCAAAATTATAACTCGGCACCTCTTTTCAACTATTTCTTCACATTTAGAAAGTCTAACTTGAGCAAAATAGTTTCTTAAGAATAATGTACTAGAAATTACTCGTGGACATCTTTTTCACTCATTCAAAGAGTTTTAAGTTTTACACAACATATCAAATTATGTGTGAGGCTCGAAGATGAGTAGAATTTAGTTTTTCAGTCGACCTTTGACGGGGCATAAACCCGTGATTCACGAGGGATAATAAGGAAAAACCGTTAATTTATTGATTTTGTTTGTGTTTTCAGATTTGATGGGTATAATTTTATTGTTATTTCCTTTATAGGTGAGTCCTAATTGAGAGGCTGTTTGAAGTGATAGTTATCCTCGGAAAGCGAGAGTTTGGAGTAAATCAACTGAAAAATACCTCCAGAAGACTTGCTTGCTCTCAACCCGAAGTGGTGCGTATTTTATCTTTATTTATTTCGTATCTTTACTGCTTCAAGTCCCATTATTTGAAGTTATACAAGGGCTGCACAATATTCTTAAGCCGCATAAAGTATCGCTTAAAAATGACGTATCAAAAATTTTCATACATACATTCGTACGAAGATGTTTTGATAATCGATATGCTTACCTATTTTCTAATTGTGAGATACGATTCATTTACTTTTCTTCCCGCAATCTTTTCGAAAAATTCTGTTTATAATTAACACAATTAGCGATGTAGTGTTACCGGTCACACAGCAATATGCAGGGTCGCTTTAAACATTCATGGGATTGTGGAAAAGCTTTTTACTTTACCGTTTTAGGAATATAAAAAATGTATACTTCTATAAAATTTATTTTAGAGAAACATCTAACTTGCTTTTTTCATTGAAAATATTGCTATAATGTGAGTGCGGTCAAGACTGCGAATTGAACCCGTTCAGCACTCACTATATTGAGATTTCTGAGAAGACTTTGGCTTTTCCGCCGCAAGCGTTTGATTGGCTTAATTTCTGAAAAAGTTCGTTAACGAAAAAAGTTTCTGATCATTAGTATTAAATAAATCTTCAAAGCAGTTTCTGTGTTAAAAAAATTATTTGAACATTACGCATAGATTGTTCCAGATTACAGACTTCTTTCTGATCCAAAAAAAAACCAGAACATTCATTGGAACTGACCTAACTCCTCAACAAACTTATTTCAAGATTATGCTTCTAGATTTTAAATAACTTAATCTCAGAAACTCTAATCCAATCTGGGTCCAGCGTCGGAAAGCTTATAGATAATCTGAATAGCTCATAAATTCACAGTATGCTACTATCCCATCTTTCAGGGATACTAAAATCCTCTCGGTGCACTCCAGGAAGGCCGCAATGCGAAAAGCCTACTCCGTTGTCTGCTCAGTGCTTCTGCATGACCAAGTGTCTGCTGAAGTATATACATTGGGGCGACGTAATCACGTTGTCGCTGGACAAATCTTACTTGTTAGAGTGAATTCAAAGCACCTACCGCGCTATTTAAATTGAGTTGCGTTACCGGCAAAGTTTTCTGCTTTTGCTAAAAACACTGCTAGATAAGATTCCAGAATTCTTGAAAAATTCTTGTTTCGAGTTTACTCATTCTTGCTGTATTGCGACATTCTGGCCGCTCTAGATAATCTTCTGACACTTTCAGCAAAATTCCCGTGATATTTACAAATTCCTTTACTAGTGCATGAAAAGCATCTGCACCTCACGGTTAACGTATGTCGCTCAGCTTCTTTAGCAATGAAGTTGAAAGAGTCATTTCCTCAAGTCTGTCTTTCAATTTCTTATACCACCCAGTCTAGCCAATTAAGAAAACGTGTAATGCTTGAACAAAGTCATAAAACGCTACAGCCTCACGACACGAAGTTCTAGTATCCTTTCCCGCAAGATTTAAATAAATGGAATAACATGGAAATTGGCAGTGGCGGATTCAGATATTCTTGGGCCCCTGGCGCTGAACAATTGGGGCTCTGCAATCTAAATATATGCTGAAATCTCACCATCGACTATCACTTTATTTGGCCCCTCTAAATGATCGCATCAACGAATGAAGTATCACAGAGCAAAAATATGAATTTTCTACGTCGTTTTTTAAATTACATATTTAATACTAGCGGCAGGGCCGTCCCTAGAGGGGTGCGGGGCCCGGGGCGATCAGCATTTGCGGGGCCCCTGAGCAATATAAAATTATCAAGGTATAATTCGCGCACTAAAAAATAATTGTAAAAATATTTCATATTTTTAGATATGTATATTTTATTGTATAATTTTATTGTATAATTTTAATATACATATATATATTTCTTATTGTGTTTTTTAAATGAGTAATCGCTTTTGGAGTTCAAGAACAAAAACAAGTCCTTAATTAGAAAAACCAACAATAATTTGATCATTTACGCCTGATTCATAATGACCTATGCTCATTATTCTGTCCCAAATGGTTCTGGAAAACTGCATCTATACCTACAATTTGGATATGAATACATATAAACATACATAAATCTCAATTGAATGGCAACGTACAATACGTGAGGTCAACGTAATACTAAAGTAGAATAAAAACTCCCTGTTTATTGCCCTGCCTACTTAATAAATTCAACTTCCTCGACTTTCTTGCAGCGAACTCTGCCATCAGATCGTTGTAATCCAAATCTCAGGCTATTTCTCTCTCGATAGACAGCATAGCCAATCCACTGAATCTCTCCTTGGGATATTGTTGTCCTAATATAGTTTGTTATTATTTTAAATTTCGAAAAACTTCGCTCCGCTGATGTCACTGTGACCGAAATTGTTAACAAAATCCTATACATTTTCGCTGTAATTAGGAAGGAACCATTTAAAGACTTGAGAAACTTAAGGATTTCAAATGCACTTTTCGTTCCTTGGGAGATCAACTGTCGAAGCACACGCAATTCTGAGAAAAGGTCTGCACTGTCGATGTCGTGTGAATCGTTATCACTGAATATGTTGACCAAATTTATACACTTTTTTTTCATTTCGTCTTCTATTAATTCTGCAAGTTTAAAAAAAATCATATAGGGAGCTGAAATTACCTGCGTACTCTTCCATTTGTTCGAAAAGCGTTGTCAGTGACATGACAGCCTGATCTACGATGACAAAGAAGTAACTACTTTCAAAAGCCTTGCCAGCCGAAAACTTGGTGGTCTCGTCCTCACCGACTGATGGACCAATCTTCCGTTTTGGTCGTTTATCAATTAATTTAGGGTAGACGTCCGACTCGGCTGCTATTTCTGTTGCTGCCATCATTGCTGAGGCAAATCCAGTTTTCCTGTATTCCTGTAGCAACTCAATCAATCCTTTAATATGTTTAATAGCCACATCAAGTTGCATGTCTCTCAACTGAAGAATTTTACTTGCAGTATTTACTGCGAACAGAATGTCACACCAGATGACTATTCCCAAGAGGAATTCAAAATTTTGGAGCTCATAATAGGCTAATGACTCCGCCTCACTTTTGATTTTTGAGTCGTTGCATTCATCAGCAACTTTAAGTAGAGTTCCTGATATTACTTGTCAAGTAACGGATTGCCTTTACACTCTCTACTCGACTTTCCCACCCAGTTTTTGATAATGGTTTAGGAGTCAAAGAGGGATCATTCGTTTTTAGTATTTCCCATCTGTGAGTGGAAGCAGAAAATATATTATAAATTCGCTGTACGACACCAAAGAATGTCATGACTCTTGAGTTGCTCTTGGCCATATCTCCTAAAACCGGATTTAAATTGTGGCAACCACACGGAGTGAAAATGGCTCGGCGATTCATCTGAAGGATGCACGTCTGCACACCTTGATTCCGGCCCTTCATATTTGCCCCATTGTGGTATCCTTGCCCCCTACAATCTTTAATATGTAAGCCAATTCCATTCAGGGGAGATGAGAGATTCTGATTGTCCTTGACCACTTGTGTCCTGAACTGGTAGAAAGTCAATGAAGTTCTCCTTAACTTTGACTTCTTCTGAAGTCATCTCAGCATCGCGCAGTACAAGAGACATCTGCTCTTGGAGACTCAGATCAGGAGTACAGTAAAGAATAACGGAAAAGTATTTTGTGTTCTTAACGGCTTCAAGGATTTTTTCTTCACCTGCATCGAGATTGGCCCATTTTGAATGCGAGGTCCAAGACAGTGGTAATGGATTTCTTCATTTTTAATACGTCGGACATGTTCTTGCATTGTAGGGTCGAATTTAGCTATCATTTCAATTAATCCCAGAAAACTACCATTGTCAACTTCATAAAATCTCGAGTGCGTTCCACGAAATACCGAATTGTGTTCATCAAGGTACTAGACAACTGAAATAATACGTATCATCACTGATCGCCATTGTTCCTTCTCCTTGTTTATTTCTCGTTGATTGAACTCATCTGTTGTCGTCATTGATAACAATCTTCTTTTAATTTCGATCAATTTTGCCGAATTCAATATATGCTCATTGGACGACTCATGAGAATGTAGTCTCTCGTTCAAATTCTTCCAATCATTGCAACCTATCTTGATTAAATTTCCTGCTTTTTTTGTGCCGAACAATTTACAGCAGAAGCAAAAGGCTGCATCAACTTTTTTTGAGTATACAAGCCATTCTCTTCCGTACCTTTCTCCATTCGGCAATCATCGCGAATAAAAATCTGCCGAAAAGCGTCGATTATCACTATTCATGGGATTAATAAATGTTGCAATCGCCCATTCATTTTATCAACTGACAAAATAAATTAATAAGCTAAAACATTATGAGTCTGGTTTGTTGCTTCAACAAATCTCTCTCTCATTCGACATATCTTCCTTGGGACACGATAACCCGGCTATATAGATTACGGGTAAATTGTTTATATCAATAATACTTTGAAAACAATGAAACGATTTATACAATCATAATTTGTGGAAAATCTACATCTAATTATTTAAGTTACCTACGTAGTTTTAAAAAAATTTGCTCTGGAGAATTCTACGCCACACGAAAATATCATTAAAAATCGTTTATTAGTAATATTTCAATTAAAATCAATAACTATTTAGTTTCCATGTAAACAAAGTAAAATTGCACACATAAATTATTATTCTAGGGCGTATGCGGGATATACAAAAATGTTTTATTTTTGGAAAACAAAATCACCTATAAAAAACACCTTTTCAGTTAGCTTTCTTAACGGTTAACCAAATCTGTTTGTAAACAACCCATTTCCGAGAGTAACAAATATAACGATAATTTTATTTCCTATCATATCACTTTCGCCAAATACTGCTTCATTCTTTCGTAATTATGCATTTTGAAACGTTTACTTTTATATCTCGTAAGCAACAAACCGGTGAAAAGGCAATATATAGTTGTCCATGATTGAACACTGGCTTTGCTACAAAAACAATCGGTACCACATACATTGTACAAACTTTCCCATATATTAATGTGTCGTTTTGTTATCTTTAGAAAATGAAAATCGTATCAGCCGGTTTTTAGAAAATCCAATTTTTCTTAAAGTTACCCAAGAATAAACTAGCCTTATATTCATTCATTGAGAAAAATGAAATATGTAGTATTATTGCAGAAGTACAAAAACCCAATTAACTGTACGAAATTTGATCAAAATCGTTAAAGCCGTTTTTGAGAAAATGAAATTATTGTTAGTTGCCTAGAATAAACTAGCCTTATATTCATTTTTTGAGAAATATGAACTATACAGTATTATTGAAGACGTAAACTCAAGTAACTGTACGATATTTGTTCAAAATCTTTATATCCGTTTTTGAGAAAATCAAATTGTTGTAAAAAAATTCGAGAATAAACTTCCCTTAATTATTGAGCATTGTCAACCATTTCTTCAAAGTCACTTCTCTGTACGATAAAATACCTATGTACGAGGTTTCATACATTTTCGCTGTACTGTTTAGGCTCCCGAGCCAGGAACAGACAGACAGACGTCATTGCGAAAACCACTTTTTCGGATTCAGCGACACCTAAAACGTATATTACCGTAAAAATCTCGAGGTCGAATTTTTTCGCGATGACAGTACTTTCTCATTATACTTCGTATATGAGAAAGTAAAAATGTCATTGCTTACAGAAAATTGCCAAGCCAATAACGCATTTCTTTCGTCCATTTGAAGGCTGCAATGACGCTAATTGATTCGGAGGTGAAAATGATTGTCGCCTTGGGAATGTCTGGAAGGAGTACGAAAAATCAACAAAATTTCGAAAGAGAAGGCACAATTCTGAAAACTTCGACCGTGTAACATGTGAGCATCGCAAGAATAACATAATACACGGTTGTAACCGTCGAATAAAGCAATGATGAAGAAACTCGATCCTTATTTACATATTAGATAAATGAAATAAATCGGTAGAACGTACAATGTACAAATTTTCTCATATACTAATGCGTCGTTTATTTATCTTTAGAAAATAAAAGTCGTATTAGCCGGTTTTTAGAAAATCCAATTTTTGTTAAAGTTGCCCAAGAATTAACTAGCCTTATATTCATTCATTGTGACAAACTAAATATGTAGTATTATAGAAGACGTATACTCAAGTAACTGTACAGAATTTGATCAAAATCGTTATAGCCGTTTTTGAGAAAATCAAATTGTTGTAAAAAAGAAATGCGTAGCATAAACTTTCCTTAATTATTGAGCAATGTCAACCATCTCTTCAAAGCCACTTATCTGTACGATAAAAGTAAGTACGAGATTTCATTCATTTTCCCTCTACCGTTTAGGTTCTATATCCAATAAGAGACAGACGGCATTACGAAAACCACTTTTTCGGACTCAGCTACACCTAAAACTTATATTTCCGTCAAAATCTCGAGGGCGAATGTTTCCGCGATTACAATACATTATCAATATGCTTCGTATATGAGAAATTAAAAAATCAGTGCAACATACATTGTGCAAACTTTCTCATATACGAATGTGACGTTTACTTATCTTTAGAAAATGAACATCGTATTAGAAAATCCAATTTTTGTTCAAGTTGCACAAGAATAAACTAGCCTTATATTCATTCGTTGTGAAAATGAAATATGTAGTACTAGCAGATTTTCCCATTGAATTTTAACGGATTTAGTGAAGCTACTACAGCACAACATACAAACCCTTTAAAATATATAGTAGATACTTTTTAAATTACAGTTAGCTTTTCTTAACAATTATTCATATTTGCTTGTAACAGTCCATTTCCGAGCTTATTGCATTCAAGGATAATGATATTTTTATTTCCTATCATATTACTTTCGTCAAATCCAGCTTCATTTCTTGTGTAATTATGCCTCGCTGAAATATTTACTTTTATGTCTTGTAAGCAAGAAACCCGTGAAAAACAACGTACAGTTGTCCATGATTGAACACTGACTCCGGTATATGTACACCAGATACGTGAGCTTATTTACGTTAATAAGCATTATAATGTAAAATATAATGATTTTACTTACAAAAAATGTAAGATTCCAATATTCAATAGACGAAAGAAGGTTCAATTACTTTCATCAATAAACGCTTCCTGAATAATAATCAGTATCTATTTATGTTGCTATCCATAAACATCGATCGTTTCGTTGCTTAAACAAAAGTGCGAAGCGAATAACGCTAAACTTTCGTCGATTTGTAAGCTTCATTGAAACTAATTGAATCGGAGGTAACAATGACGGCCACCTTGGCAATGCCCGGAAATAGTACGAAAAATCTACAAAATTTCGAAACAAATAACGTATTTCTGAAAACTTCGACGTGTAACATGTAAACTTCGCAGGAATAAGATAGTATGGAGTTTTCTTCGTCGAATAAAGCAAAAACGAAAAAAATCGGTCCATATTTACGTATTTCTATGCTTGAAGGAAGAGTACCTTGCAAGTCAAGAAATGGATTCATACTTGTTATCTTACAGAAAAATGTTAATCCCCTATATTGGCAGCACTGATTCATCCCGGTTGACCAAACCTTGATCATTCACTAATTTAGGATGTAAGGAAGACTCGTACCAAATTTGGTTATTATAGCTTTTATCGTTTAGGAGGAGTTCCATGAACAAACACACAAATACACAAACATACGCTTCAAAATATAGTAGATTATATAGGACGTATACCCAAGTAACTACGAAATTTTATCAAAATTTCGTACCGTTCTTGAGTATACGTCTGCAATAATAATACTGTCTTCACATTTCTCAATAAATTGAATATAAGGGTAGTTTATTCTTGAGCAACATTAAGAAAAACTGGATTTTCTAAAAACCGGCTGATACGATTTTCATTTTCTAAAGATAACTAAACGACGCATTAGTATATGAGAAAGTTTGTACAATGCCCGCTGTACCGATTTTTTAAATGTGAAAAGGTTTTTTCGTCAAGAGAACTTCCATTGCCGCTGAGTAGCGCGTTGGTAAAACAAAAACTGATCGTTATATAATAAACTGTATTATTATTCAAAATCTTAACAGAATTCATTTCATTCATTGACTTTTGGTTTTAAAAAAATATATCTATCATGTGGATGATAATTTCAAAGCTAGAGGCAGATGCAAGGTTATTCATTCGCATCGTGATATCATTTATAAAAATATAATTTGTAACCAGGTTATAAAAGTTATTAAGTTAAAGTAAATACTACGAATTCAGGAAGTTTCGAAATCTCGAATATCGAATTGCCTCATCCTATGTTTTATCCTCTTTTTAAAGGTCATTTATGTTAATTGATGGTTGTCTATTCATTAATATATTTTATATTAGTTGTTTATTATGCTGCATTAGCTATTTAAGAGTTACTTTACTCTTATAATGGTGTATTACGAACAGTACATATTACGGTGACCGGGTGCGAATTACGTGAATTTCGAAATTCTCACGAGTATTCGATCGATCGTGGCCTCACTCTACTCAATTTTCGAGTATAGAATATTCAGTTCTACTAAAGACCGAAGAAAATTCATTTTCGTGCGACTGAAAACAATGCTAAATGAATAAATTTTGCGGCATTTTTATTAACCTTCTGTAAAGAAATATTAACTCTTTCCGCCATAAACTGTTGGATATAGTAAGTTAACATTTGTTTCAAAAGTCATTGAATATTAGACAAGTTACGTTACTTTAAGAAAAGTATGAAACCGAATTTCCAGAAAAAGTTTTTAATGTTCGAATTTTGTTTGAATGTGTCAAAATCGCTCAAGGAAGAGTCAGCTCCGACGAAGCCGTACTCCACGTGTCCACATTTTCCGTCCTAATTATAGACGGCGGAATGCGAGCGAGACTTGGGCTGTTGGATTTAGAAAAGACCGAAAAGGGGAAGTTCTCCCTCTCTCTCGAAGGTCTTTCCGGAATTCTTGAAAGCCGGGTGCGGCTAGATTTTTTTATCACATCTCTCTACGTCGCCCCAATGGGGTTGCACCCCGCCCGTCCTACGCGCGTGCAATTTTCCCCTCCGCTCCCTTCCTCTTTCCCTTCATCTAACAACTCCTCTCTTCCCCCTATTTCCCTTCCTCGTTAACCCATTTTAATTGCAGATTAAATTGCATACAGGTATGCCACTTTATAACAAATAGGTACCCTCTTGATAAGTTCTGCGTCCATCGAAATTGCCCATTAAGAAACCTATTTTCCCATAGGCAAACATTTTTTAAATTAAGTCGCATGGGAATATCTTTTCCAGAAACTAGTAAAAATAATCTCTGATATGAACCAATCATTTCTATAAAATATTATTTTTATTGCGGAAAATTCTTCTGATGCTGCTAGATCGGGACGGTATGAAACTGATGACATGTCGAGTAAACCAGCTTTTATCAACCAGTGAGACTTGCTTTATTTTTATCGTGACGGAATCCGAGTTTAAAAAAATAGAATTATAAGACGTTAAATGCAAAAGTTTGAAAACCTATTAAATAAATACTACAAACTATTATGCATATTCAGTTTAATAAAAAATCCTTTGCAAAATTGTTATATTCTGCTATGGCTAACTAAATACCGATTCGCAATTAAAGTTACCAGTGGCAGCGTAGGAATCGCTATCAACAGTTAGAACATTTTATCATAACAACGGAAACACACAGCGACGTACTTAACAAACCCAGACGGATAATCGAGACATGTATCAAACAATCCGTTTTATGAAAAATTGTTCCAAACAAAATTTGTAGAAAATCACTTCGTCGACAACTTTGATAGTTACAAATACTTACATAAGTACTGGAGATATTTCGGTTATCTCTGAATTTGTTGCCCTACGCTAAGTGATAGTTTCCGTTACTATGATAAAATTGTTTAATTGTTGATAGCGATGCCTACGCTGCAAAGGGTAATTTTAATCGCGATCAAAATTCTCCAAATACCCTCTAGCGTCATATTTTGTAAATAAATTTTCTTTGACCGCGATATCTATCAGGTGCATTTACTCCCCTGTCATTTTTATATATACGTAAATGTATTTTACTGGTTTTTAGCTATTTTTTTACAAATTGCTTATGCATTCACTTTGTCTGTCTGTCCATCCTACCGTGAACGTAAGATTTGATAATCTTACCTTCAGATTTTGGAGACGGAAAACGACATGAACACAAGTAATTTGCCAGCGAAATTAGTTGTATTTTTATATTTTCAATACGACGTGAATAAATGCATAATTCATCGCTAATTATTGTTAGTCGATATTGAACTCCGCGATTAACCTCTGAACTATTTTCACGCAACTAAATTAGGGTTGAAGTGTTCTGATTGTTCACTCGAAGTGATTGTAGAAACGAATCGTTCTCCATATTCCATCGCTGTTTTCGCGGCGGCGGAGTGCCTCCGCCCACTCCTCTTGGAAAGCGACAGAAGGCGGCGGCGGCTGCTGCATCCCCTTCACGTCCCCCGGTGGCGGGGGCGGAGAGAGGAAGGCAGGTGCGCTGCCCATCGGCCCGTGTCCCGAGGTGGTCGAGCGAGTGGGTGGATTGGTTGGTTGGAGGCAATAGGAGGAGGCGAACGCTAGAAAATGGATCCTAGTTGTCGACTATGATGGGGTCACTCACCGCGCGCCACTGCTTCGGCGATGGATGATGGTGGGTGAGTGGTTGGCGGTTCCCGATGGCTTGCGATGCTCCGTTGAATATTTGAATGGTTGTGTCGTTAGCAGGGACGGCGACGCTCTTGTTGATTTTCATCCCATTTTAAGATACAAGTGGGGTTATATCGTATCGACTAACTTTTTACTAAGGCGTGAAGGTATCTTAATGCGGTTAAGTAAATTATTTCATCCGGTAGAAGCAGCACCGTAACTAGATATCTTAGCACCTGGGGCAAACTACTAAATATGCACAGTCTCTCCCCCTTCAAGAAATTATTTTCTCCAGTTTATTTAATTACTATTTGGATTTTTTGCACCCCTTGCTTAGTTGCGCCCGGAGCAGATGCCCCGCTCGCCCCGCCCTGGTTACGGCACTGGGAAGAAGAATAAACCTCTACATTTTGATCGATATTTGGCCTTAAAAAGTGTAGTCTTAAAAATTTCCGAAACCTCGGACACTCATGTTAAAAATGTTTACCAAAACAGAAGTTAGAAAGATTCCAACGCAGAGCAGCCATATTCGTAAAACAAAAATACGAGCAAAAGCTAAGCTTGACATTACTGTTGAAGGAGTTGAATTGGATGTCGCTAGAGGATCGCAGACTTAGCGCTAGGTTAAGGATTTTGGAGAAATTTAGGCCGGAAGTTCTATTATAGGAGGTCTCAGGAATATTAGAGGCACCTACATGGATAGGCACGATATCACGACGATAAAATACGAGAGATCGACTGTAAGACCGAGCGATATCAAGGTTCGTTTTTCCAAAGGACCATAAGAGACCATAACAGGAGAGTGATACCCTCGAGAGAAGTTATTAGGTAGGTTTTGGTGCGCTGCACCCCCTACCGCCCACCAAACTGGTGATTTGCAGGATATAACATGTAAATGTAAAGAAGGTGCTTCGAGGATGTATCGCAAACGGTAATCAGTCTCATTCTCTCGCCGAGCCCATGAAGCTTTCTCGAAACCCCAGATTTCAACGAAACGGCTTCAAAACTCCTGATCTAGTCGATGTCTTACAGCAAGAAAATCCGTAGCCTACTTAATGACTGGGATCCAGTTGGTGAAGAAAATAACATCGACAGCAAAACGGCTGGAATTACCAGATACTCATTTTTGATATAAAGCAGCCCCTCTTAGTGTGGCAATTAACGTATTATTTATGAATCGCCGATATACGCGTGAAATGGCTGGTCATTTATCTGGTTTATTCGACCGTTTTACCGCGACAAAATTTACATTAAACATCAATTTGATTCCAGTCATAATACGAGTCTTAGAATTCATTTCGGAATGATTCTATTGAATTAGAAATGTGAAAACATTGGATCGGTGCCCAATTTCAGCAACTCATCATAACGCCATGATTTTAAAGTTAAGTGTTTTATTTATTTCCGAAAATTAACGTAGAACAGTATCTTTAATTTCCGTATAATTACAATGTCTCTATTGCGGTATTTTATTTGGGAAAATATAAAAAATGATTAATTTTATGTTTATCATACAGTAATTTTAAGGTGCAGTACATCGCTATTACAATATAGACATTTCAGAAAAGATACACAGTAGAGCTCCGTTTATCCGAAGCCAATTTAAAATTTCCGAATTGCTGGATGTTTCTAAACCCCTACGCTGTGACATTCGGATATATCCAAATACGCATTTATTACCCTTCGATGCAACATTCGGATTTATCCCACGACTTCGTAAAAATTTTTTCGATTCCCTTTAATTCGGGAGCCACTCTTAGAGGTAGAACTCTCTCCAAATACATCGTGAAAGCTCTTATTTGCAAAAACAATGTGACCCACTCACATTAAGCATCACCCCCCTGATTGGAAGGATGCGTGTTCGAAGGTTATAAATGCTATTTTTGACAATATTCCCTTCTTTTGGAGAGACTGGCAATTTTATGTCCCTGGTGTGGTGGTTCAAAATTCATTGTAGAGAAATTTGCCAGGCAGCTTTTGGACAACTTTCTTGGTTATCTTCATAAGGTTTTTCGCACACATCCTATTTTATCCTAAATTTATTGATATATTAGAGGGTAAGTTATTATTTGTATAATAATGCCGTATTTACTCGAATAATTCAAGCAATGTTATCTCATAATGTCGTGACTAAAGATTGAGTATGTGAAATACGCTACCGACCAGTAGCGGGAAAAGGTTCACACGATACAGCACACATTCGTATTACAAATAATCATTAGCGCTTTGTGTTACCTTGAAAACTAAAATTGTATGTTTATAATTTTAATTCACGGTTACCCTTTCTTTTTTTCAATTACCCGAATTTTTGATTATACGAACCACCCTTGGTCCCCGGGTTGTCGGACTTCTGCCCTGTATAAATCAATAAATCAGAATTGCATTCTTTAAATCAGGGCTGGACAGACTTTAGTATGTTAAGTGTTACTTCCAATTCATAGGTTAAGTGCAATTTTAAGTCATAATACTAATTTTTATTTCAGAATTTACATCAACTTATACATAATATTAAAATTCAACTAACGCCAAAATTGGTGAGTACAAACACGTTTTAAAAAAAGATTCTGTGCTAATAAAAAAATATGAAGACGCAAACACACGTTTAGTAGGAAGAAGGAGAGGCAATGCATTAAGTACACACACACATACATATATATATATATAGGTGCTTGCATTCTGCAAGCATTTAATCTCACCTTAATATACAGAGTAAGAGCCGACAAAGAATTTTAAACGCAAAAGTTTGCACCTCTCCACCGAATTACGGGCTTTTCTCCTTGGACAATATTAGGGATAAAAAACACAAAATTTATAATTATAAGAATTTTATATATTTTCCAATGTTTGTTACCAATGGCACACATTTTTGCCAAATTTAGTTGATGTAGCACGCTTTGAATTGCTTTTATACGTATTTAATTGTTTAAATTTTATTAATTTTTAATAGCCGCACAAATATATTTCATTGTGTTTAAATGTTAATTACCGCTGGAACACCATTTTCTAACATTCTGAAAAATTTCATCTCCCCAGTTCTATCGGAAGTACATAAACATTAGTCAATTTGTTTAACATTTATGAATTTTTAACAATATAAATAAACAAATTTAAAGTTATATAATCTCGTTTTGGTTATTTAGCGAATTCTACCGATAGAAAAACTTCAGCCTTGTAGCACATTTAAAAATACCTAAACAATGAAATATTTGTTTAAAATGTAGGAATATTTAACGGCCAAAAAATAAACATTTTTGTAATTTTCGATTTTTCTCTTCGGTTTTGCGACTAGAACTACCTACACACCAAATTTCAAGTTTGTAGCTCATTTTGAAGTGCGTCATAATTCGTATCTTCCTCCTCCTCCCTCTCCTCCTCCCCTTCTCCTGTATCCTATGTCAGAAGCGTGTATATCTTATAGATACTAGTAGACGGCATTTCAGCCTACTTTCAACATTGGGGTAAAAACAGCCTCTAAAAATTTGAATTTTAACGATGTCGAATTTTTCCCATTGTTTGTTAATGAAAACCTACAACCGTGCCAAATCTGAAGTCTCTAGCTCATCTGGAAGTGCGTCATAAAATTTTCCACGTATGGGCAATAATGGGGCAAAACAGCCATTAAAAATTGCAGTTTTATATTTTTTACGTTTTTTACAAATAGTACACATTTCTGCTAAATTTTAATGATGTAGTAACTCTAGAAATGCATTTATATGCATTTAATTGTTTAAAATTTACGCATTTTGAACGGCCACAATATAAAACTTCATTGTAATTTTCAATGTTAATAGCTTCTGGAATATCAATATCTAACTTTATAAATAATTTCAGCTCCTTGTTCCAGCGAAAGTACATAAACTTTTTTCTATTTGTTTAACTTTTATGAATTTTTAACGGCCAAATAAATAATTATTTACCGTATTCTATGGTTAAAAAATTATCACAATTATAAATACCTAAACAATTAAATGTTTGTTTAAAATTTATCATATTTAACGTCCAAAAAAATAAACACTTGTAATTTTCGATTTTTCTCGTCGGTTTTGCCACTAAACCTATCTGCGTACCAAATTTCAAGTTTCTAGCACATCTGGAAGTGCCTCATAATTTGTATCCTCCTTCTCTTCCTCCTATATCCTATGTCAGAAGCGTCTCTATCTTACAGATATAATAGCATAATACCTGTCAAAGTTGACGGGTACATAAAAACAAAGGAAATTTTTTAAATTCAAATTCTATTTTGATAACTTTTTATACATTGGCCTGTGTCCACTAACTGGGACAATCTGAAAAAGTGACCGCGGGTCAAATCCCATGACTCTCATTAACTCGGGTTAGGAGCCCAAACCTGGAGGCTCAGGCCCAAATCTGAGTTCAGGTACCTCCCCTCGCAGCAGGGGGTCACTATCCGACCACGTCTTTTTCAATAAAATTTAAACTATTTTATATTGTTAACTTAGTGAGATAGTGACTCTGTCATCAAATTCGGGTGAATTCGCTGATTAATAGCGTCTTTTTAACGTAATTCTACGATAAATAATAAGATATTAACCCTCAAATCTAATCTTGACACCCAGGAATACCAACCTTAATCACTTTTTCAGATGGTCCCAGTTAGTTGACACAAGCCGATACTTTTAAATTTTTAATAACATTTCATATCACATATATTATATTTCATATCACATTTAGAAATTTCTTTATATACTGCATTGACAGTGGTCATTGTTTCGTAAATGATTTTCGTAAATTGAATTTGTTATTTTAATTTTTAATTTGTCCTTTGGAATTCATCTCGAAAGTACGACGTAAAGTAAACCATGATAGCCATGACCGAATACTGGTCCCGGAAGAAATACCTAATCTTACATGATCAAAAGTTTGGGCTTGGCTCTTATTAACTGTAATCGCAAAAACTTGAGTAATCGGAAATTGACGTCGTTTCAAGCGAATCGGTAACTGACTGTCACTTGGCGAAAGATCGATTCTAGGTATAAAGACCCTGTCTCCTTGGTTCGATCCAGTTAAAATTTCTGCATGGACAAAATGTTCGTGTAATTGTTTAACAATCATGCGAGCTCCAATGTCCGGCGTGTGGTGGCGCCTTTACTGTCACGGGCCCGCCAGGAGGATGTTCATGAGCGGGTTTTCTCCAGGTGTATACCAGGAGGTACGGTGCCCCAGGTGACGAAGGAGGTCAGGGCGTCGGTTTTGGGCACGGGTTGCTCCTCGTTGCGGGTGGTGGCCCATGTTGGGACCAATGACGCCTCGAATCGCGGCTCCGAGGAGGTTTTAAGTTCTTTTAAGAAATTGGCCGCTGAGGTTGCTCGTGTCCGAGAGGAGTCGGGTTCTGATGTGCGGCTTACCATCTGCAGCATTGTCCCTCGGACGGACTGCGGTTCTATGGTTTGGAGTCGTGTGGTGGGCTTGAACCGTAGGCTGTGGGACTTCTGTAGGGGCTTGACATGAGGCCGGTGCTGAACTCATGTAGGGTACCCCTAAACGGTTCTGGTGTCCACTACACGGCCGAGGCGGCGGATGCGGTAGCGCGTAGGGATTTTGAACACGCTAGGCTTTTTTTAGGTTAGACGAGGATAACACCAATATATCTGTTAGAAAAGAGTCCGCTAACATTAACCGTAGGGAGTCCAAGAATAGCGGTAGAGTGAGAAGTAGAAAAATAAAATTGTTAGATCAAGTGGCGGGGAAATCCAGAACGAAAATATCCGTAGAAAACACAATAAAAATTATTATTATGCACTGCCGAAGCATTCGAAGGAAACAGGCTGATTTTTGCCACTTAGTTGAAAGCCATCGTGCAGACATTGTATTGGGAACTGAGAGCTGGCTATCGGGCGACATTAATTCTAACGAGATTTTCCCACCAGATTACGTGGTGTATCTCAATGACAGGAGGGAAAGAGTCGGAGGTGGAGTTTTCATCGCCGTCAGAAAGAGTATATCAAGCGAATTAGAGGAGATTAACGTCAGTGAACACTGCGAAACGATATGGTGCTCCCTTCATACGAGAAATGGTAAGAAATTATTTTTTTGCTCATTTTACCGCCCACCTGACTCGGGAGTCGAGAACATTAGAGAACTCAGTCGTACATTGCAGGTGATAGGTAGGAGAAAGAACGATCCAGTAATCATTCTTGGAGGGGACTTTAATCTTCCATCGATCGATTGGAAATCCGTAACCTATGTTAGTGGTGGAAAAAATAGAGAAACTTCTCGTGAATTAATTGAAGCGTTTAGTCTAAACTCGCTAGAGCAAATCGTCAACGAGTCGACGCGATATGACAACAACGGAAACGGAATCATATTAGATCTGCTAGCCACTACCCACCCACTATCGACTAGAAACCTACAAATCGACGAGGGCATAGTTGATCATAAAATAGTAATCGCCGACTTCAAATACCCCCCTGCGACAATATATAAGCCAACGCGATTAGTCTATATCTTCAGTAAAGCAGATCTCCCAGGTTTAAAAAATTACATTACAAACCAAATAGCGACATTTATCAATTTTGCGAATAGTAACAGCGTAGATGACTCTTGGACGGATTTCTGCGAATCATTCGATAAGGGCTAAAAACGTTTGTCCCAATTAAAGCAATTCGTGATCGCAAGGACCCGCGGTGGGTGAAACCGAAACTCCGTGCCTTGCTCAAGAAACAAAGAAGGTATCACGCGCGTATACCTTAAATAAGTTGGTAGGGACCACGCGAACGAGTATTTAATATAAAGAAATAGTCGTAAATCTGCAAGAGACGAAGCGCGTAAGGAATTTGACACATACCGATCCACGACACTCTTGGATTCACTCAAAAACGACTCAAAAGAATTTTAGTCGTACGTGCGAGAAATTCGAGGTGGTCAGTCCACAGTACCTCTTCTACGTACAGACAACGGTGAAAGTATACAGAGATTGTCCTAAATCTGCAGGAGACGAAGCGCGTAAGGAATTTGAAGTCTACCGTTCGACGACACTCTCGGATTCACTCAAAAACGACTCGAAAGAATTTTGGTTGGTGTGCGTGAAATTCGAAGAGGTCAGTCAACAGTACCTCTTCTACGTACAGACAACGGTGAAAGTGCACACGATTCATTTACTAAGGCTAGTATGTTAAATCGGTCTTCGAAAATTGCTTCACAATAGACAGCGGTGATTTCATTGATTTCTCGACTCCTATAGACTCAAATATGAGCGCCATAGAAATATCCGAAAGCGATATCGTTAAATTACTAAGTCAGGTCCATAAAAGAAAATCGCCAGGGCCGGAAGCCATACCTGCGTTCATTATAAACTCGCTAGCGAAGGAATTAGCTCCGTACCTTAAGATCGTATTCACAAAATCTTTAGATGAGGGAGTAGTTCCTTAGATATGGAAAACAGCCCACGTTACACCAATACTTAAAACGGGAAATAAATTAAAAGTGGAACTCTACCGCCCTATATCGCTGACGTCAATCTTCTGTAAGGTTTTTGAGCACATTATCGGTAGCTCAATAATGCGATTTCTCGAAAGCAAAGAAGCGCACTGTCTACCAGTTTCTTTCCGATAGAACCCAGAGAGTTGTCCTCGATGGAGTTGCATCAGCCGTCGTCAAAGTGACTTCCGGCATGCCTCAGGGAAGTGTAATCGGACCTCTGTTATTCTTGGTATATATAAATGATTTAGCGGATAATATAAAGTGTAAAGTTAGACTCTTCGCGGATGACACACTTGTGTATGGAGAAATCAACACAATACACGATCAGGAGAATTTGCAAAAGGACCTTCAGGCTACTATGAAATGGTGTAAAGATTGGCAACTCGACCTGAATATAAAGAAATACGCCGCAATGAACTTCACGCGCTCCACGAATTTCAACCCTTACCCGTACCATATATCTGAACTAAAGCTAAAATACGTCAATAGCTACAAATACCTAGGAGTAATTCTCAGTAGCAATTTGTCTAGTAGAGAGCATATCAAAACCGTTATAGCATCGACAAACAGAATTCAAGGGCTTTTCTTTAGAGTCCTGCGGGGATGCCCCTCGAACGTGAAGGAAATTGCATACTTTTCCCTAATACGACCCGTCGTGGAATACTGTTGCGCCGTCTGGGACCCTTTCGAAGAGGGCCTAACTAGAGAGCTCGAAATGGTTCAGCGTAGAGCGGCTAGATTCGTAAAAGGAGAATATCGTTATGATGCGAGTGTATCAGAGATGTTGAGGGATCTGAAATGGCAGACGTTGAAGAGTAGAAGAATTGAATACAAAAGGAAACTATTTGAAAAATTCGAAAGCTCCGAATTCGTTGAAGACGTACGCGGCATAGTCGTCCTCATCGGTGTTAGTGAACGTAATGTTAGATCAGAGTACAGGAGAAAATATGTCGAAACAATCGCTAGAACAGAGAAATACTACAGATCCTTTTTCCCAGACGTGATAAGACAGTCCAACAGAGAAATTAGTTAGAGTTCAGTTGGTGTTGTGACGCCCCCTGCCAAACACTTCTAGCGGCTTGCAGGGTATTGATGTAAATGTAAATTCATTTACGTAAATCTTTCTTTGCATTACAATTTCTCAATAGCATAATGATATATCCAACTTTCAAAGATAGTTTAGAAGCAGGCATTTCAGAAGGATTTGGAGAATTTAAAAACTCTGTTGGATAATCATTCCAATCACCTCCACCTTCTGATGTTATCGAATCAATACTATAATATAATATTTTCATGAATCACCAGGAATCAAATTCATTATTTTATTATTGGGATCCAAAATAAAACTGTTCTTCGTCGATAAAATTACTTTCCTAGCAAGGGGATTGAGGTTATTAATGTTAATCTTTTCTCCATAAATTTCCTTAACCATAGATTCGTTGACTACCATTTCACGTGGTATTTGCATTATATGATCTACTAAATTTAAATGCATCATTTGAAGTTCCATTGCCAACATTCAGTAACCAGTTGTTATATTGTAATTTATGTTGACTTGCTCGCATATCTTAACTCGGTATGTCTAAAACATCTCCAAAGTGGACTATTTTTTATGCAAGCTTCCGAAATCTGTTCTTTCGATCCTTTTTGGAACAACTGGTAGTGTTTGTCTAAAATCACCAATGCATATTTTGTCATAATTGAAGCTTCCTCAATAATTATTAATTTTGATTGTTTAATTTCGAAAGCTTCTTTTGACCTCAAAGACATAGATGACACATAAATATTAAAAATTGGCACTGGAAGTTTAAATCCACTGTGCCTTGTTCTTCCACCTTTCAAGAGAACAGCAGAAATTCCATTAGTAGAAAATGGTGAAACAACTTGTCCACGATCTCGAAGAAAAGTCATTTAAGTATTATATAAATATGTCTTTCCTGGACCTCCGGGTCCATCGAGAAAGAAACATCTTGGTTCAATCGTTTTATCATTAATATTTTGCAAAATTTGTTCAAAAGCTATTCTCTGAAGTCCGTTTAAACTAAGAATTCTTTCCTCTACTTCTCTTGCTTCTTTCATGTTATCAAATTGTTGTACTTCATTCACTAAATGTCCAGGATAAGGTAAATTCAACGAACGGCAGCTCAATCCATGTGAAGACAACTAACTATTGATTTACCATAAAGCCTTTGAAATTACAAGTTGTTCGATATCATTCCTCTTACATATATTATAATCTTCTATCACGTCAGTTTTGAATCCTTCCCACAAACCTTCGGGATGCTTTTTACTTTTAATTTAACTTTTCCTATTTTCACATCACCAATTTCAGAAAGAAACTGAGCACACCCATTTATATGGTTCGCGAAATTTCCAGTCCAATAGTGTAGGAAATATCTAGAAAATTCTCCTCCCTCGATCTCTACATCTATATAGTCGTTTAGATAAGCAAAAGAATCCGTACTAAATACCAGTCCCATTAGGATTACGTAATTTAGCGAAAAATCCAGCAGTGTGGGTTACAATGAGGGTGAACGATTTGTGGGTCAATTCGACAATACGTTTTAGCTAAAGCATATGTTATTCAAATGGAGAGAAGATACGCTCCTTGAGTTGTGTTTTTCTATTTCTCCCATTTACCTCCGTATAGCTTGACAGACTGAGTTAGCTAATTATATAGTACTAGCGTAATACCCCTCAATAATATTGACGATGAAAATTTCGACAAAAAAAGTGTTTCTAGCATCTAGCATATTTTTATTTTTATCACACAAAAATAATATCACAAAAATGGCTTTATCCCTGTAATAATTCTCTCAGTACGACATTTTTGGTAAAGGTTCCCTCATCATTGAATAATGTTCCTTGGTTTTCATCATCGACTATGAAGATCTTTAAATAATATAACTTGATGAAGATTTATCGGAAAATAAAAAAGATATTTTTTTTGTGTAGAGTTGAATTTTTAAAATGGTTCAATGGTTATAATAACATCAATTTTGAGCTTATGAATCGATGTTTCCCGATTAATGTTCATTTTGCTCTGACCCATTCTTGGAAGCTGTGATGTTCCTGGAATCATCAGCAAAGTCGTGGTGGACCCAACTTTAAGTGTGAAGTTACTCAGTTATCCCAAGAACAATGTAACTACCAAATTTGAGCTTTATCCATTCATTTTTCATCGAGTTATTGCGAAAATGCTTCAAAAATCACTCTTCAGAACGAACTCTTTTTATGGCAGCTACCTGATCCTCTTCACCGATCAAATTTGCAAATTTGCAGGTACAGCAATATCTTGTGCGAAAAGCTTATGCTGAAAATTTCAGGTACAAACCTCTGCCCAGGAGACATAAATTTCCATACAAAACATGTCCCTCCTTCAGCTCTTGTAGCAGCTCGAGATGGACCTATTGACCAAACTGTTTGCGGATCTAAATTTTGAAAGTTTGACGAATCCAAAATGGTATAGCACTTAAAAATCCATCAAGTAGTTCCAGAGATATAAGTACGTCAAAAGCGTTACGTACAGAGAGACAAGAGTGACAAACCTAGCTTTTTATATTAGGAGATGATTGACACTTCTGTCTGTTACTTTACGCACACCCACATTTCTCAACCGATTCCGACCAAATTTGGCACGATTGTAGGGGGAACTAAGGGGAAGGTGAACACGGGGTTTTGGTGCCCGTCCGCTTGATTCAAAATGGCGGCCGATTTAAACCTTAAACTACACTTATTTTCTCGAGCCCTACTATTGATTTTAATCAAATTTGGCACGATTGTGGAGGGCTCTCAGGAATAATTCATATGTGACTTTTGTTTCTCTCTGCGCGTTTTATTCAAAATGGAGGCCGATTGAATTCTTAAACACCATGTTTCTTCTAGAATTCCGATCGGATTTGAACCAAATTTCCCAGGGAAACGCCGGGTATTTCTGCTAGTAGGAAATATGAGGATAATGAGGAGGAGGATACAAATTATGAGGCACTTCCAGCTGAGCGAGAAACTTTAAATTAGGTATGAAGGTAGGTCTGTAGTAAAGCAGACGAAAATAATCGAAAATTACAAGAATGTTTATTTTTTGCCGTTAAAAAATCCCAATATTTAAATAAATATTTAATTGTTTAGGTACTTTCGGACAAGCTAGGAAGTTGAAATTTTTCGGAAAGTTAGGGCTTGATGCACTAGCAGCAATTAACAATGAAAATTACATTGAAATTTATTATTGTGGCCTTTCAAAATTCATATATTTTAAACAATTAAATCAATATAAATACATTTCTAGAGGTGCTACATCATTAAAATTTGGCAGAAATGTGTGTGATTTTAACAAACATTGGAAAAAATATAAAATTCATAAAATTGCAATCTTTAATGGCTGTTTTGCCACATTATTGCCCCATACAAGGATAATAATTATGACGCACAGATGACCTAGAGCAGGGCTGGCGAAACTATGGCGAGACGATTTTTGTAGGCACGCCACTGCGAGGGAAAAATAAATAAATGCCAATGGCAACAATAGTCCTAGAAAATCAATACATATTTATGTACGAATCATTAAAATACTCAAAGGTGATGTGAAAAGTTGTAGTTTCAAGTACTTTCCCAGCTTGAAGAAGCATTTTAACGGAACGGAATTTCACGACAAACTTGACTGGAAAAATGTTGTGAAACAGTTTAATGAGATCTTAAGTTCAATAATCGAACAGTTCTCGTCCAGATTTATTCAATTCACGGAATTCGAAGATAATGCAAAATTCTTAAAATATCCTGATACAGTTATTTTGAAAAATTTGATATTAGAAATATTTGATTGGATGGATTCAAATGACTTTGATAGAAAGATATTTAAATTATTATGAATAATATTACGAGGCAAAATTATTATTTCGTATCGTAAAAGAAGACACGTCCTTGTTACCGTAAATTACGTATATTTTGAATGTTTACAGAATTCACCGCTACATGGTGTTGGCGCTGTATACTGTTATTAAGATAAAGCGAAATATATCCGAAATGGATGGTTCTACGAAAATTAGTTTCAAACAAAACTTGGAAGGAGTATTATTCTCTACAACTTTGTCCTTACGAAGATTACCAATAACGATGTTTTTAAGGAGAAATTTAACGGAAACCGAAAAACCTGTTATTTATAAATAACTCCTAAACAATAACTCTATAGAAAATTGTTTCAAATGAAAACTGTAGAAAATTACATTCTCTATAACATTTGTATAGAATTGTATATACAATAATGATGTTTTAACTGAGAAATATCGAATCTGGTTTCGAATAAACCTCGACTTCCGGTTATCCTTTATTGTCCAAAAACTAATCAATTCTTTGTGCTCATGTTAAAGTGTTATATATGAAGTTTGGTAACGATATAGTACGTACTTCTTGAGTTAGAGCGCCCACAATAACATACACACACACACAGACATCATTCCGAAAATAGTCCAAACGTGTTCTAGGGACCTCAAAACACGTATTTTCGTTGAAATCTCATAGTCGATTTTTTTCATGAATACAATACTTTCCCATTACTACGTATGGAGAAAGTAAAAATGCCCCAGTGAGAGAGCAGCAACCGCGATATCCCCCACACACCTCATTCTCCACCTGATCCTTCTTCGTCGCGGGCACAACGTCGTCTCAGGCTGACGATCCGACAGATAGAATGGGTGGAAGGGAGAGGGGGGAGAGAGGGGGAGGGGGAAGGAGGGGAGGGAAGGGGGAGGGAGGGAGAGGTTGAGAGAGAGGGAGAGAGGGGGAGAGAGAGATGGGGAGAGAGAGGGGAAGAGAGAGGGGAGAGAAGGAAAGAGAGGGAGAGAGAGACGGAGAGGTAGAGAGTGGGAGGAAGGGAGAGAGGAGAGCGGGAGGGAAGGAGAGAGGGAGAGACGGAGAGAGAGAGAGGGGGGAGAGAGAGAGAGTGGGAGGGAGGGAGAGAGAGGGAGGGAGAGAGAGGGAGAGAGATGGAGGCAGACAGACAGACAAACGACTTTATTTGTATGTCCTAAGCATGACTAGGATTGTCATATTTTGGAGTTTTGCATACTATTTCATGCTCCGAATAGCACTTAGTAAACTTCGGGGTCGTAAATAACGTTGAAAAACATCAAATTCGTTAATTTCAGCCACAATCAAAATCGACTAAAATCAAAACGATATAATAATTTCATAAATTTTATATAAATGGGGAGCCAAAAACTTGATTAGCTTCGTGGCCCCAAAATCTTATTTACGCCCCTGGGGCTAGTCTGTATTACCTGTTCCATTATAGAGAGTACATTAAATCCACTCCTGCCGTGCATGCACGCGCTGTCCAATTTCCCTCTTAACGTTTCCCAATTCTCTTTGATTACCGACTTCCTAACACCAAGTTTTTCAACC